>JABMCL010002749.1:475000-575000 GCA_018857735.1 Alviniconcha marisindica
GACCGCTTCAGCCGAGATGATCCTATCGGCGAGACCTACCTCCCCCTCAACGAGATCGACCTCTCCCAGTCGCCCGTCAGCTGGAAGTACCTTCAGCCCTGCAAGGACACGAGGGTGAGTCCACATACAGGAAGGTAGGGGTGGGTGGGTTAGTAAACTGACTGATGGATCCCCATCCAACGCCCACCCCCCCCCCCCCCCCCCCCCCCCCCCACCCCCGGTAATGAGATCGATCGACATCTCCCCCAAGATCGACAGCTTGTAAGGACACGTGGGGATTTCACGGAGAGGTAGGGGAGGGAGGGGGTTAGACTGATATCCGCCCCCCTTCCCCATGAGATCTACCTCCCAGTCGCTCGTCAGCTGGGTCCATGTGCATGATAAGTAAATTAAGTAAAAGGCGGATAGCCCCTAATCCCGATTTGCTAAAGAGGCCATAAATCCAGCTCTCCTTCCGCAAGCACGAGTCGTCAGTAACAGCCACAGAAATAGCTGCTGGCTTGCGTTTAATTTAAGAAAGGGAAAGACCTGTGCTTTATCAAAAATCTGAAACAAGAATAACTGGCAGCGTTCTAAAACAAGATCCAGATACAAGAAAGGTTCGAAATAACGCTATTTATTAGGACAAAACACAACAACAGCAAATAGCATGATGTGTTTTGTCCTAACAGCGTGATTTTGAAGCTTTTGTGTGTTTGGACCATGTTTTACCAGCAGTGCGAGGCGCGTGACGTCTGATGGTTGGAGCTATAGGACGCATGTCTCGGAGTCTGGGGTGACTGCGCTACAACCCAACTAACAGGTCTACGGAATGGGAATCCCAGACTGGAATGTGTCGATGGTCGACATCCACCTTCGAAAACTCCTGTGTGTGTACTGCCCCGGACATGCGGGGGTGAAGAGAAATGACCGAGCAGATAGACTGTTGTGCAAAGCAACACTCACAAATGGCTTTCTTCTCGGAAGGTCTGAAGTGTTGAGGAGTTTGAGACACTACCTGCGGGCACAAAGCCAAGGACATCCCACCATCGATCGCCTTGAGGATAGAGGCGTAGAAAGAGGAAGCGCTAGGCGATCTTCCTTGAAAGGACGAGAGAGGGACCATCATCAATCAGACGAACATCGGAACTGTTTTAAAGGCGACGTTGTGGAAACGTCTGAGACAATGGGTGGCGCGCATATGGGCTTTTCCGGGCGCATAGATACCATCTTGAACTGAACTGAACGAGTCTGTTTTCTAATTTCCTTGACCCCCACCCCCGCCATCTATGACGTAGTGATTTGACGTTGCAGTGCATGATATTAGGCAGTGATGACGTGATTGTGTTTGATGACAGGGTAAGCTGGGGGAGTTGTTACTATCGCTGTGTTACCAGCCTAACATTGGGCGCCTCACCGTCATCGTCATGAAGGCCAAGGAACTCAAAGCTAAAGACATCACGGGGTCGTCAGGTAACGTACCTCACCATTCCACGGCTATGAACCGTCTAATGATATGAGCTAGTTGTGAGTTAACTTGCTGTGCAACGTCCACAGTCAGCCACGCTGATCAAATCAGAGCGAGGCTCAGTAATATAATGCACAATTTATAGTCTGATTCACTGTGATGATGCAGGTTAAAGTCTTATTCTCTGTTATGACACACGCCACGTTCTGTTTGAAAAGGAGTAAGGGGGTGAAGTTGAATGAACTAGGAAGGCAAAAACTGAACGAAGCAAAATTCGTGGCAGCAGGTGAAGCATGCGAAGCAGTGTTCTGACCTGCCCCAGGGTTAAAAGTGGCAGATCTGGGTCCTCAGCAGAGTGGCCCTTACTGACTGTGTGGGCAGAAACCCACTGTGGGGTCTTATGTAGTGCGGTGTGTAGTAGTGAGAAATGTACAAGAACAGCTAAGTTGTTTGTCCTTTGTTTAGGGGTAGGGGAGGGAGAGTCTTTCGTGCTTAAAAATGTTAACATATTGCTGTATTTTATTCTCTCTCTCTCTCTCTCTCTCTCTCTCTCTCTCTCTCTCTCTCTCTCTCTCTCTCTCTCTCTCTCTCTCTGTTTTGTTATTGTTGTGGTTTCCTTGTTTGTTTTTGTTGTTGGTGTTGTCTCACTGAAACACTGTGGTTACTGGTGTGCTTGCATGACACAGTATAGCACATGCCCACTTGTTTTGCATGAACGCACGTTCATATCATAAATGTACTCATCATAATATTTATAGCCATGTCATATGTGCTCTCATATATAAACTTACCTTGAACCTGCTCCACGTTGCAGAATTGCTTATTCATCCCCAATTTCTAACCTAGCATCGCAGGTAATGTTGGTTAACATGTGTTGGATATTTTCAACTAATCGGTTGTTACTCGAAATGGACTGACCCTTAGCTACCCCTCCCCTCCCCATCCCTCTACATTTTTTCTTTTCTTTTCTTTTCTTTTCTTTTCATCATCTTCTTCTTCTGTCTTCTCTTTAACCTCTCTCTCTTTTTTTCTTTCTTCCCCCCCCCCCCCCATGTTGTTGTTGTTGGCAATGCCATGCACTCTGTTATATAACAGGTAATATTTGCAGCAGACACTTTACTTTTGGCGGCCTTCTCCTTCCAGGGTTGTTACGTTTTAGGTCACCATTCAAAGCAGACTCCAGTGGTAGGTTGATTTCCATCCAAGGGCTAGAAAGTTCACTTTGATGGTGCAAGTCTTTTTCCAGCGGGGCTTAACACTTGGATAGGGGGAAAGCTCGCTGAACAAAAGCTCAGAGGACATAAACCCACCGATGAAGTTAAATCAAGACAAAAGCCGACCATCTTATTCATTCTAGCCCACCCACTTATTCACTGAAACCTTTCTTCAAGATGACAGTGTTGACCTCTCTGTCATACTGAACATCCAACAAATTGGCAGCGTTGGCCTTTGTATTTCATTCAAAAAGTATTTAGCATCATACAAGTTGGTAGTGTCTGTGTCATGTCATCTTCAACAAGATGGCAGTGTTGGGCTCTGTATGTCATGTCACCTTCAACATTATACAAAATGGATGGCAGTGTTATCCTCTCTATGTCATGTCATCTTCAACATCATACAAGATGGCAGTGCAGGCCTCACTATGTCATCTTCAACGTTATACAAGATAGCCGTGTAAGCCTCACTATGTCGTATCATGTCATCTGCAACATCATACAAGATGGCGGTATTCGTCTCTCCGTCTCATATCATCTTCAACATCATACAAGATGGCACTGTCTCTTTGTCATTTTGTCTCTCTGTGTCATGTCAACTTCAGCATCACACAACATGGCAATGGTGGCCTGTCTGTGTCATCTTCAACATCATACAAGATGGCAGTGTGGGCCCCGCTATGTCATCTTCATTATGGCAGTGTTGGTCTGTGTCATCTTCAACATCATACAAGATGGCGGTTTTGGCCTGTCATGTTAAACACCATACAAGATGGCAGTGTGGACCCCTCTATGTCATTTTCAAGATGGCAGTGTTGGTCTGTGTCATCTTCAACATCATACAAGATGGCGGTTTGGGGCTATTTGTGTTATGTCATCTTCAACATCACACAAGATGGCAGTGGCAACCTACCAACTGTGCTCAACTGTACAGGGTTCAAGACTCTTTCTTTAATCCCACACCCACACTGCCATAATTTCATGATCACTGATCAAGTGCGCCAACACGAACGGTGTTTGGTCCAAAAGTTAACCTTCGTGGTGGGTTGTTGTCCATGTGTTAACTTTATTGATGGGTTGTTGTCCATGAGTTAACTTTATTGATGGGTTGTTGTCCATGAGTTAACTTTATTGATGGGTTGTTGCCCATGAGTTAACTTCAGTGGCGAGCTGTTGTCCATGAGTTAACTTTAGTGGTGGGCTTTTGTCCACGAGTTAACTTTAATGGTGGGCTTTTGTTCACGTTTAGTGGTGGGCCTTTGTCCTGATGTTAACTTTGTGGTGGGCTTTTGTCCTGATGTTAACTTTAGTGGTGGACTTTTGTCCTGATGTTAACTTTGTGGTGGGCTTTTGTCTGGATATTAACTTTAGTGGTGGATTTTTGTCCGGAAGTTAACTTTGTGGTGGGCGTTTGTCTGGACGTTAACTTTAGTGGTGGACTTCTGTCCGGATGTTAACCTTTTGGTGGGCTTTTGTCTGGATATTAACTTTAGTGGTGGGCCTTTATCCAGATGTTAACTTTAGTGATGGGCTTTTGTCCGGTGAACTCTTGTCCAGTGGCCTTTTGTCCGGAAATCAGACTGTTCATATTGGTGGTGCGAACCTTTTTTCGTGCAGAGTATTAATGTTTTGTCGCTTTCTAATGAGATTTGGTTCGGTTCTGGAACTCTCGCACTGACATTAAGTCCATGGGGTAGTATTTACTCTTCCCACTGCTCTTGGATGTGACATTTGGTGCTCCAAAACAAAGTGTGGCTTAGAGAGCGCTCCATTTTTAGTACCTCTGGTGGGCCAGCCTTTTGGGTTTAACCTGCACTGTCCTTTGTGCCTTGCACTTTCGCTTCGTATCATTTTCCTCCTTTTGCACTTGGCACTGTACAGGGAAACCTAAAGCGAGCACTGAACTGCAGAACGCAGCATTACAGAGAAACGAGGAGAAGACACGGAGACTCAGTCTCGGAAGTCAGGCAGCTTTTTTCAGCGATAATGCACTGATGTTCAAACCTCAGTAAACTACGTCTACACAGCCCCTACAGGCCTGATGGCTGGTCTGCCTCCGTTCAGCCTGCAGTCTGTTTCACATAATTGTATATCGTACTCCAGGCAGCTAGTGGGACACGTGAGAAACGTGCCCGATGTGTGTAGAAACCACCAGTTTTTCATGAGTAAATGTTAGGTTCAGGAGTCAGTCAGCTGATGCTACCAGACGGCAAATCATTCGTTTAGCTTAGCGTGCAATAGCCAGACGGTTTGAATTTTCAGTTTGCAGTCTGCAGGCTCTTTTGCAAAGTAAAAATACAGCTGGAAAATCTCAAAAATGTCCGCAGAAGTGATTTTCCACGGTGTCAGTTATTTGACGATCATTATCGACTTTCCCAAACCGTTACCTGACTTTAATGGATAAGAATGTGAAAGGTCTTACTCACCTCACTTTTTAAAGTTGCCTAACAGTTTTGGCTTTGTGTATATACGTCTATCTCCCTGTCTGGTGCTCACAATTTCGAACGCACTCTGTGACATCCATTGGAATGCCGTCCATTAGAGTTACAGCCATTTGAGTTCCATATGTTGGAGTACCATCCATTGGAGTGCCATCTGTTGGAGTGACAGCCTTTGGAGTGGCATCCATTGGAGCAACTTTGCCACAAGCCTGTTGAGTGTGGTAAAGGCGTTGTGGGCGGAGCCAGCTGGCGTTTGTGGGGCCCACCCGGGGGGTGTGTGTGTGTGTGTGTGTGTGTGTGTGTGTGTGTGTGTGTGTGTGTGTGAGTGTGTGTGTGTGTATGTGAGTGTGTGTGTGTGTGTGTGTGTGTGTGTGTGTGTGTGTGTGTGTGTGTGTGTGTGTGTGTGTGTATGTGTGTGTATGTGTATGTGTGTGTGTGTGTGTGTGTGTGTGTGTGTGTGTGTGTGTGTGTGTGTGTGTGTGTGTGTGTGTGTGTGTGTGTGTGTATGTGGGTGGGTGTGCGTGCGCGCACACACATACACACACTCCTACCCACACGTTGATTCACCTACACATTCATTCACACGCACACATCCACAAATACACAGACGCACACCATTGCCGTACATTCTGATTTCACCAAAACCATTGCTGTGCAATCTGGCAAGCTCCTGGGCGGGTCCCACGTGTGTCAGTTAATCAGCTCCGTCCAAAATACCTTCACCACGTCCAATGAGCTCACGGCGAAGTCGCTCCAATGGATAGCACTCCAGCAAAATCTCATTCCAATGGAGGTTGCTCCAATGGATGTCTCTCCAACGGATTTTGCTCCAATGGATGGTGCTCCAGTGGATGCCGCTCCAATGGAGGATGCTCCAGTGGATGTCATTCCAATGGCTGGTGCTCCTGTGGATGTCACCCCAATGGATGCACCATCCAGTGGATGTCACTGCAATGGATACATGGTGCTCCAGTGGATGTCACTGCAATGGATGGTGCTCCAGTGGATGTCACCTGTTGCATATGGCAGCATTATTTCAGTGCATGTGCACGTTTTTTGTTTGTTGAATTCAGTGATCTTTCGTTATTATTACTTTTCATACATAGTATATGCTTGATATTTATTGTGTTGAACAGTATAAAAATTGATGGGATTATTCTTCTCTTTTTTCGCATTTTTACTTTTTTGTTTTGTTTTGTTTCTTTTCGTTTGGGTGTCGATTATCATTGCACATGTTTTGCACTTTTGGGGGAAGTGGGGGGAAAGGGGGGGGGACACATTGCCTTTGTTTTATCAACTCAGTTATATCTGAAAATACTTTGGAATGACTGAAACCACAGTTCACACATACGCGTGCATGCGCGCGCGCGCGCGCACACACACACACACACACACACACACACACACACACACACACACACACACACACACACACACACACACACACACACACTCCTTCTAAGAGTCCTTGAAAATCAAATAGAAGAGGAGAAGACAACTTAAGAGGATCATGCAATTTTCAGTTCCATGTTTTGCCACTCAGCATGATTATCATCATTGTGATTTAGCATTGCATCGATCATCTTTATGTCACTGCTTCTGGATAGACTTTCTTTATGTCACTGCTTCTGGATAGACTTTCTTTATGTCACTGCTTCTGGCTAGATTTTATTCTCAGCACATGACTGTTGTTTTTATTCAGTGTCACTGTCGGCCCAGTTTGTGAAATGTCTGTTTCACCTCTCGTTTGCTTCGTTTTTTCTTTCCTTTTTTATTTTTTTATTTTTTTATGTTTTATTTATCAACTCAGTACACTCAAAGGAAAAGACTGTACCTATTTGTTTCTCTTCACTTTCCTTTTCAGTGTGTGCAGGCTTCAGGCATAATTTCTAAGATACATTTTATTTTTCATCAGTTATAAACAGTTTTATCAACAGATGTGAATTGTTTGTCTTGCTCAATACACTTATGAATAATTTCTTTTTCACCACACAACTGCAGCGACATGAATTCCAAAATGAAAAACTCACCTCGTGTGCACTGTTTTCTATCTTCAGATCCATATGTCAAAATATGGCTGTACTTCGGCAACACAAAGGTGGAGAAGAAGAAGACGAACATCAAAATGCGCTCGCTCAACCCTGTCTACAATGAGTCGTTCATCTTCGAGATTCCGTGGGAGAAGATCCGTGAGGCGTCACTGGAGGTCACCGTCATGGACTTTGACAAAGTGGGTCGCAACGAGATGATCGGCAAGGTCATCCTGGGCTGCCGAAGCGGCCCGATGGAGACGAGGCATTGGAACGACATGGTCGCCAAACCACGCCAACAGGTGGCGCAGTGGCATCTATTAAAAGACTGACCGTCATGCCCCCCACCCTCCCCGCCACCATCAACCCTAGTGTTTATTCAGCGGTAGCTCGGATGCAGGGGTGACCTTTTCTTTTTCCTTGACCTGGAGAATGGTGGACTCGGTTTGCAGCCAAGGCCGAGGAAACATGCACTCCACAACCTCAAGAGCAGGCTTTGTTCCGTCAACTCAGCGTCATTCGTCCGAGTTTTGCTGGGCTTGTATACAGTGCCATTGCACTTAAGCCATCTCTTGGAGGAAACACAGAAAGGAGTATTAAGGAGTAGTAATGTATTTCCCAGCCAAACAAGAGGACGGGTGTGATACAGTTATTATTCAGTGGTGAAACACTGGTTTTGCAATGAATATATCAAAGCCAGTTGCAGTGGAATACAGAATATACCCATTGGTGTATTCAACACCACTGGGTTTGTGTTGGGTGTGATCAAAATCAGCTGCCATGAAAAACAGGTGATGTTCAGTGATGTGGGCCGTTGGTTTTGTGTTGAATATGATCAGAACCAGCCAACGTCAGCAGGGCGGCATACTGGATGAGCACCAGATGGAGCAGAAAGTAGGACAGCTGTGGAAACAATGTGATACTGAAGCCATGCTCTCGGGCACAGCTGCTTGGAGTGAGAACCCTTGTGTCTTGGTATAGTCGTTGTGTGTTGACACCAGAGACAAACATCCCCATCACAGTGTCATTTAACAGTAGTGCAGTCGTGCCGCACCCATGCCTAGAGCTCATTACCATTCCCTGCTTGTGCCAGACCTCACCTGTCAGTACCGTGACAACACTATCCAGCGTCACTCATCCCTCATTGTTGTGTGACGGGTGTGAAATCCAGTGAAAGCAGCACCCATGTTTTGGGGGGAATTTGTTTCCCTTTCAGTTTGAAAACGGTTCGTTTTCTGCTGTGTGAACATGAACGTGATGATGACGCTCGGCCCCTTATTGCTCCTGAGCCATCAAGCAACAACAGTGTGACATTGTCATCCTTCCATTGTCAAAATGTCTGGAAAAGTGGAGAGGAGACTCTTGCAGCAATACAAACTGATTCCATGAGACATGTCTGTTTCTGTGCTCCACAGAGCTCTCAACATGTCAGTTTCTGTGTTCCACGGAGCTCTCAACTTGTCTGTTTCTGAGTTCCACAGAGCTCTCAACTAGTCTGTTTCTGTGTTCCACAGAGCTCTCAACGTGTCTGTTTCTGTGTTCCACAGAGCTCTCAACGTGTCAGTTTCTGTGTTCCACGGAGCTCTCAACTTGTCAGTTTCTGTGTTCCACAGAGCTCTCAACTTGTCTGTTTCTGTGTTCCACAGAGCTCTCAACGTGTCTGTTTCTGTGTTCCACAGAGCTCTCAACGTGTCTGTTTCTGTGTTCCACAGAGCTCTCAACGTGTCTGTTTCTGTGTTCCACAGAGCTCTCAACATGTCTGTTTCTGTGTTCCACAGAGCTCTCAACGTGTCTGTTTCTGTGTTCCACAGAGCTTACACATCAGGCTGTATCATTCCCCTTAGCTGAACTTTGAAGCAACTCCATGCAGATGCTGTATTGATTGATCAAATGGCCAAAGTTGTGGCCAGCCAAAGCATTCAGTGACTGATATTTGTGTCAGTGGATTGCTGAAGTAAAGCATGACCGATAAGTCTATGAAATACCGAAGTAAAGAACAAAGTAGACTAGGTCTCTCTGCCTTTGTTTGCCAACTATTGTTTGGAAATGAAACTTCACACAAAATGAGAAAATTGTCTTGTGTACTTCATACACTTCATCGTCATGTGTAATTACACTTATTTGATTTTTTTATTGATTTTTTCTGCATCAATGCATGCGTACTGATTCATGTTATGGGAGTAATCAGTTCTCTGACCCATCAAAAAGTAGTATCAAAGGTAAATATGGACAAAAATACGTACACTAATTATCAGTACTGACAGTTGTATTGACAGATATATATACCAGATGGTACAATTATAGATATACCAAATGTGATGACATTATGTTTTTAGTGTTCGCAATAGTCACAGGCCAGCAGAACTAATGCTGGATTTTGCAGCAGTGTTAATCAGTTCCAGCATCACTGGGCTTTCCATTCTCAGTAATTCAGTAATCATCAGTCTAAGAAGCTTAACGATCTCTTTAATGGTGTGGTGATTAGTGTGGGGCAAGTAGTCTTACAAAGCACAAAGCAGTGAAATTATAATTCTCCATCCCTTGCCCCCCCCCCCCCCCTGAACATTACATAATCCACTAGTTGGGACCCTCCCACCCACTAGTTGGGACTGCCCCTCCCCCCCCCCCCCACCCCTACCCCACTGAAGAATGTTACATAAGACACTGCTTGGGATCCCCACCTCCCCACCCCTCTTTGCAGTATGTCCATAACTCACTGGTTGCAATTAAACGTCCCCCCCTCCCCCTCCCACCCCACCTTTTATGGACCTTGTTTCGTTATTCTGTTAACTACATTTGCAGCTTATTAAGGGGAAGTAGTTGATGATCACAAACCTATGCAGTGAAAACTAAATCTGAAACAAGGATGACTGCTAGTGTTCTAAAACTAAATCTGAAACAAGGATGACTGCTAGTGTTCTAAAACTAAATCTGAAACAAGGATGACTGCTAGTGTTCTAAAACTAAATCTGAAACAAGGATGACTGCTAGTGTTCTAAAACTAAATCTGAAACAAGGATGACTGCTAGTGTTCTAAAACTAAATCTGAAACAAGGATGACCGATACAGCAACAACATTCTAAAACAAAGTCTGAAACAAGGATGACTAATAGCACTCTAAAACAAAAAGCATGTTGTGCTGTGTCTTAAATAAGAACTCTTTAAATGTTCTTTTTAACCTTTCATGTGTTTGAACTATGTAAAGAAATAACAGCTAAAAAAACCAAAAAAACTGTACAAGCATTTACTGTAGGATGTGCTGGTACCGATGGCAAGACAACTGCAAATTGTTGACAGCAAAGGTTGATTGAATATTGTTCTAAACCACAAATTTCTGTTTTCTAGTATTTTTTTCTTTTTTGTTGATGTACATTATACACATACATGTGTATACATTTCCAGTCAAATTGGATTCTGCGTGATTATATTTCTTCTGTTTTTGTTTGCTTGTTTCTTGTTGTTGTTGTTGGTTTTTTGTTGTTGTTGTTGTTTCAGTTGATTGCTCAAATGTAGCTGCATTTAGACACAGCATCTTTTTTATTCATTCTTTGTGATTGGAACTGTGTAAGAGGAAGAACTACACACGTATTTCATTATACCAGTATTGTTTACTGTTATACAATACAATATAACTTTATTGCCCAGTGTCAATACAATTGCACAAGGAATGTTTTGTGGTGCCAAGTACACTCATCACACATTCACTCCAATCATAAAACGTTAAATTACAAGCAGCAAATAAACATCCAGGTAAAAAGTCATTCCTAGGTATAATACTAGAAGCAACAGGCTGTTCATAGAGTTGAGCTACTGAGATCACACACTCACTATCAAAAGTACCATACATGCGCATTCACACCCCTCATAATTATTGACTGTTCTGATATAGCGCTATTCTGTGCTCTCAAGCAGAATCACTGTTCTCCTGTTGCATGCAATTCTGAATGAGTGACTAACATTTTTATAGAGCATTTTTTGAATATACACCAAAATAATGTACTTACAGAGCTGTCTGATTATTACATGGCTTGTGCCACGTGAAACTGCTGCCATCTTGGCGTGTGTTCTGTGTACACCATAAACCATTTACAGTGTCACTTCATTTGAAGCCATACATGTAGGGTGCATGTGTTTAGCTGCAACCTGCCACCTGCACTTTTGGCAGAATGACCAGGATATTGAAATAGGAGTCAGCACAGAAAGCTGACCCTAGAGATGAAAATGTTGCCATCACTCCTGCCAGGACTTGAACCTGCAACCTTTCGATCATGAGTCTGATGCTCAACCACTGAGCCGCCACACTCCCCTTCCTCTTTCTGAAGCCAGCATGCTGACAAAGGTATGGTTTACCTTGGAGTTTTTAATGAGTAACAGCATCCAACAATTCCGTCATAATTACTTCCTTTAGCACAAAGCTTCTTCAGCAGTCTCTGCCACTGTTAGGAAAACAGAATGATGCAGGTGCCACTATTCTGGTTACCATACAGTGACAACTTTGTACCAAGGTTTATCAGTATACCAGGAAAAACTTGCAGCTGCTTTTGCTGATCAGTGGATCAGTGGGTTTTTTTAATTTTAAGTAAGCATTTAGCCATTATACTTTTCTCTATGTTGTGTTGAAAGTGTCAGTAACTTTTGTTTACCCTGATTTGGTTTTGTTAGTTCATCAAACAAAGCCTTGTTGATCTTCATCATTGTGTTTACCTTGTTGAAATCCATTTCAATGTGATGGAATTTTGTTCAAATCTTGTTTGTCATTATTTTGTCAATTGTGTTTGATTCTTTGTCATTGTGTTATTTTGCTTTTAAAAAAGAAGTTTTTAAATACAACCGTTTTAATGATGAAAATATAATTAGTTTGTTTTGTTCACTGAATTTAGGTTGGCAAGTCCCTGACTATTTAAAGTTCAGTGTATCATCAAGTACCAAGTATGATTTTCATCTTAATTGCTCCTGTGTTTACTTAATGACCCCTATTTAGATAGTTCATTCCAACTGTGACTGATATCAGAATCAGTGGTCATTGCCAAATCTCTGACCCCTGTTTAAACACTTCATTCCAACTGAGATTGATATCAGAATCAATAGCTGTTGCCAAATCTCTGACCCCTGTTTAAACACTTCATTCCAACTGGGACTGATATCAGAATCAATAGCCGTTGCCAAATCTCTGACCCCTGTTTAAACACTTCATTCCAACTGGGACTGATATCAGAATCAGCGGTCATTGCCAGATCTCTGACCCCTATTTAGATAGTTCATTTCAACTGAGATTGATATCAGAATCAACGGTTGTTGCCAGATCTCTGACCCCTGTTTAAACACTTCATTCCAACTGGGACTGATATCAGAATCAGCGGTCATTGCCAGATCTCTGACCCCTATTTAGATAGTTCATTTCAATTGAGATTGATATCAGAATCAACGGTTGATATCAGAATCAACAGTTGTTGCCAGATCTCTGACCCCTATTTAGATAGTTCATTCCAACTGAGATTGATATCAGAATCAATGGTTGTTGCCAGATCTCTGACCCCTGTTTAAACACTTCATTCCAACTGAGATTGATATCAGAATCAACAGCTGTTGCCAAATCTCTGACCCCTGTTTAAACACTTCATTCCAACTGGGACTGATATCAGAATCAGCGGTCATTGCCAGATCTCTGACCCCTATTTAGATAGTTCATTTCAATTGAGATTGATATCAGAATCAACGGTTGATATCAGAATCAACAGTTGTTGCCAGATCTCTGACCCCTATTTAGATAGTTCATTCCAACTGAGATTGATATCAGAATCAATGGTTGTTGCCAGATCTCTGACCCCTGTTTAAACACTTCATTCCAACTGAGATTGATATCAGAATCAACAGCTGTTGCCAAATCTCTGACCCCTGTTTAAACACTTCATTCCAACTGGGACTGATATCAGAATCAGCGGTCATTGCCAGATCTCTGACCCCTATTTAGATAGTTCATTTCAATTGAGATTGATATCAGAATCAACGGTTGTTGCCAGATCTCTGACCCCTATTTAGATAGTTCATTCCAACTGAGATTGATATCAGAATCAATGGTTGTTGCCAGATCTCTGACCCCTGTTTAAACACTTCATTCCAACTGAGATTGATATCAGAATCAACAGCTGTTGCCAAATCTCTGACCCCTGTTTAAACACTTCATTCCAACTGAGATTGATATCAGAATCAACAGCTGTTGCCAAATCTCTGACCCCTGTTTAAATACTTCATTCCAACTGAGACTGATATCAGAATCAAGGGTTGTTGCCAAATCTCTGACCCCTGTTTAAACACTTCATTCCAACTGAGACTGATATCAGAATCAACGGTTGTTACCAAATCTCTGACCCCTGTTTAAACACTTCATTCCAACTGAGACTGATATCAGAATCAATGGTTGTTACCAAATCTCTGACCCCTGTTTAAACACTTCATTCCAACTGAGACTGATATCAGAATCAACGGTTGTTACCAAATCTCTGACCCCTGTTTAAACACTTCATTCCAACTGAGACTGATATCAGAATCAACGGTTGTTACCAAATCTCTGACCCCTGTTTAAACACTTCATTCCAACTGAGACTGATATCAGAACCAACGGCTGTTGCCAAATCTCGTCTTATTTTTGACTTGAACTTACAGTCATCTTCTGTTGGAAGCTTTTATGAGGAAAATATTATTTTGTCACAAAATCCCAAATCAGTGGGTGCCAATATCAGTTAGAGTAAAAAAGGAATTTATTGTTTATGGCTATAGCTACCACTGTGGATGTCTGTGGGCATCGTGTGTGAAGCTCATTTTTATTTTATTTTATGGTACAGCTTTGGCACCCCATGTATGCACTTAGGATAATACTGATAATGAATGATGGCAGACATTCAGAGTGCCTAATTAAGGGGGCCATTAAATTTTAAGACAAGAAGAACCCCATGTATGCACTTAGGATAATACTGATAATGAACGATGGCAGACATTCAGAGTGCCTAATTAAGAGGGCCATTAAATTTTAAGACAAGAAGAACCCCATGTATGCACTTAGGATAATACTGATAATGAACGATGGCAGACATTCAGTGCCTAATTAAGGGGGCTATTTAAGGCAAGAAGAGTGTTGGGCGCAAAATCAGCCTGCTTTTCAGGCTGTCCAGTTCTTCGTGTTGTTAATATTTGTGATAAAGCGCTTCTGCAGCTGTGTCCTGTTGCACTCCAAGATGCATGTTTTGCAATGATAGATACCTGATGTTGTGCATAACACCTCTACTGTGCCGTGACGCATGTCATGCCACCTTGCATTGTGACATGACTCATGCCGCAACACTGTTGTCGTGACACATGTTATGTCATAACATGGCACACCCTAACACCTGGTGCCATGCCACAATACAAGTTATGCCATTGCATGTCATGCCATATGTTATGTCACATGTGGTGTACCATGACATATGTCATGCCAGAACACCTGATGTTATATCTTGACACTTGTTGTGTCACACTATCTGATGTTATGCCATGACACATGATGTTGTGCCATAACATGTTATGACATCACATGATGTTATGCCATGACACACAATGTTAGATGTTGACATACAAACTGATGTAGTGCACTGAGAGAGACATTACTCAAAACAAAACTCTGCATGAAAAGACGGAATATACTGACACATTCCCAATGAAATTGTAAAATAGATATATACCTGTGCATTACTCTACATTCTCAGTGACTAGAAAACCTGAAACATTATTTTGCCCTCGATCTCATCAGTATGTAGCTTTCGCTTTGACACAGAGGCTGGTCCTACAATAACTGACAACAAAATTCTCTTCAGCTGAGCTGGGCTGTTTTCTGGTGATCAGAAAATAACAGTTTCAGTAATCATGTGGCCACTCAGTGCTTACGTAACGCACTGTTAACAATAACGCCAACAACAATCCTCAAGAGTCATTGTACATCTGAGAAATGTTAATAATACAGGCAGTCTTGAAAAAAAACCCAGCTGTTAGACATAACTTTTTTCCCTATTTATTTTTATTTTTTATTAACAATAATGCCAGCAACGATCATCAAAGTCACTGTACATCTCAGGAATGTTCATAATGCATGCAGTCTGAAGAAGAAGAATAAAAAAGGCATTTTATTTGATTTTTGTTAGATAGCTGACATACACTAGTTCCTTCTACAAATTGTAAAAGGATTAGTCAACAGGCTAGATTAAAGATAATTACCTGCTTTTTGTGCACTCATCAGCAGTAAGCACAATGTGTGGCATAGAGTGAGTGCATTGATGCAAGTAAGTTTACTTTTCTTTCTGTTATGGTTGTGCTTGTTTAAGTTGGCCGGCATCTTGAACAATTTGGCCATAGGCTGCGTGGTGCAGAGGCATAAGGAACTCCATAGAGAGGTAACAACATTCCGCACTAATGCCGCTGTGTGTACAGGAGGAGTCAGCCATGCATGTATTCTCTCCATTTTCCCAGTTGTTACCGTCACCACTGACTCTGGTCAAAATGAGACCTTGTCATCCTGTAACTTTGTAGACTGTATGGACAACCATCTCTGGCCACAATGTGATTGTTGTACATAAGCGTACCGATATGTCAGTGCAAAAAGTTGTCTGTTGTGTTAATGTCTCACAAAACATTCCTTCATTGCTTAACAGGAAAACAGCCCACCTAAAACAGAGAGCTAGGCTGGTAGTTATAGACTACACTAGTCTCGGCTTAAAGTAAGGCTTCTCTGGGTTCAGATATAGTGCAAGATGCATCGTTGTAAAGCTTGTTTTGATTCACAATGAGGCTTGTTGGACTTAAAGGCTTGGTTCAGACATAGTGCAAGATGCATCGTTGTAAAGCTTGTTTTGATTCACAATGAGGCTTGTTGGACGTAAAGGCTTGGTTCAGACATAGTGCAAGATGCATCATTGTAAAGCTTGTTTCGATTCACAATGAAGCTTGTTGGACTTAAAGGCTTGGTTCAGACATAGTGCAAGATGCATCGTTGTAAAGCTTGTTTCGATTCACAATGAAGCTTGTTGGACTTAAAGGCTTGGTTCAGACATAGTGCAAGATGCATTGGTGTAAAGCTTGTTTTGATTCAAAATGATGCTTGTTGGACTTAAAAGTAAGGCTTGGTTCAGACATAGTGCAAGATGCATTGGTGTAAAGCTTGTTTTGATTCAAAATGATGCTTGTTGGACTTAAAAGTAAGGCTTGGTTCAGACATACATGCAAGATGCATCAGTGTAAAGCTTGTTTCAATTCAAAATGAAGCTTGTTCTGATTCAGAGAAAGATGTATCATAATTGGTGCAATAAACTCTGCAATGCTTTCTCAAACATTTGCCTACATTACCATGCAACGTCCATCAGTCATTCAGTGTTATCCAGAAACCAAGTTCACCTGTGCAAATAATTACAAACATAGAGATGCTTCTTTCCTTTAGTTTCCCTCTGGTTTACAAAGTTTATCTGCCCATCATAAACATGCAATGTTTATTCAAACATCATAAACATGAAGGTTTATTCACACATCCTCAACATATTTGCACATCATAAACACAAATTTAACTAACAACAAGTATACAGAATACAAATGCAGTATGCTTACCAAGGATCATGAATATTTATTTGTCCTCTGTAAACACAGGAAATTTTGAATTGTAGTCATGAAGCAAAACAAATAAATGTACTGCACTGACTTTTCATCATTCACACACACACACACACACACACACACACACACATGTACGTGTGCTTGCACTGCCTATACTAATAATGTACCAGTCCATTTTTATACAGATTAAAACTGTAACCTCTGTACCCCTTTAAGGTATTGATTGATTGATTGATGATCGCTTATATAGCGCTATTCTCCGCTCTCTTGAGCAGACTCACTGCGCTCGCATGTGGTTCTACGTGAGTGACTAGCTTTTCATAGTGCGTTTTTTTGATATCCACCGAAGCGGTGTGCTTACAGCGCTGACATGGCTGGTGCCACATGAAACTGCAGCCGTCTCAGCGCAAGTTCTGTGTACGCCATACAACCATGCACCATGTCACTTCATGCAAAGCCACATACATAAGGTGTATGCGTGTTTAGCTGTAACCTGCCACCTGCACTTTTGGCAGAATGGCTGGGGTCTTTTACGTGCTACTGCAGTAACACGGGGGTGGAACGGATACCGAAATAAGAGTCAGCACAGAAAGTCGACCCTGGAGAAGAAAATTCTCCCACCACTCCTGCAGGGATTCGAACCCGCGACCTTTCAGTCACGAGTCCGGCGCTCTAACCACTGAGCTATCCCCGCCCCCCAAGCAGTGGTGCAGCTGTAGCAGAGCAGATCAGATCTCCGACTGTCTTAATAACGTCTCATTCAAGCATTCTTCTTTGTTGCTTTACGTCCGCAGAAGTGAGATGGCTTATTAGGGACGAGGACAGAGTGGGAAGGGGACGAAAGAGTGAAGGCTTGACCGCGGATACCGCCCGAAAAAGACCGGAGAGACCATGGACCGCTGCCAGAACAATGGAAGTGTTAAGGCGGTGTCCCCTCACCATTGCCCAGCGACTTGTGCACTGCGCAATTGCCGTTTCAACTGCTGTGCTTGGGCAGAGTCACAAAACAATGTCCATTGCACTGCTGTTGACAAACAACTTGGACAACTCAAAGCAAAAGAAGTCCAACTTTCTCAGCCCAGCTCCACCTCCCTACTCATGATCTCTTCTGAGCTAACTTGAAGGTCCAGCTCCACCTCCCTCCTCTAAGGTCTTTTGATCTCTCCTGGAACCTTGATTCAAGCATCCCTGCAGTTTGTCCTTTCTCCCAGCCCCTGACAATATACAGAGCTAAGGGACATAACTGACAGTCTTACAATATCCACTTAAGCCATAAATGCATACACGTCCTCGTTTGTTTTGTGATTCTGTTGCTTTTATTTTTGTAGCCACAAGTGTGATTTTGATGATGGGATTTATATTGCTTAACCCCCCCCCCTCCCCTTTTTTTGTTTGTTTGTTTGTTTCAGCCATGACTGTGACTTTGAGAACTTGCTTCTGTTTTTTAGACGCAAATGTGATTTTGTATAATTTCTCTATATCTGTGTTCTTTGGAGCCAGGTACAGAATTTACCCCACCCCCATCCCCACCCCAAGTGTCATCCTTCCAGTTTAGAAGCATAAATAAAAAATATGCTGTGGTACCTGAAATAAGTAGTCTAACAAAGCAAACTTTATCATTTTCATGTTATTGAGAGAAAAGTAATGATTGCTGTGAAGTTCAAACTGCTCAGTCTCCACACAACACAGACCAAGCAGAAGAAAGATGACCAATGCCTCAAAGATGTGGTCTGTTATACCCCCCCCCCCCCCCCCCCCCAAGGAAAACAGAATGATAACAAAAAACACAACAACAAACATGTAACACGCAATGAAACCTTGAACTTGTCATAGATACACAAGGCTCATCTCATAGTCTGGTTTTATAAAACAGGTTCCCTAAGTCCAGTTCTGGTTTTATAAAACAGGTTCCCTACGCCCAGTCTGGTTTTACAAAACAGGTTTGTTACGTCCAGTCTGGTTTTATAAAACGGGTTCCCTGAATAATGTAACACATGCATAGCATCGTTTTCAAACTTCAACATGTAAAGTGCTAAGCCAGGTGAACTGAACTAAAACTTTTGCAGAAACGTTTAGCACACTGCATATGAAGGTTTATTTCGTGTGGTGCCAAACCAGGATAAGATCAGTAGAAAGTTACACATGGGTTACATGAGCAAAATGTTGATTTGGGTCGTACTGTTTTTCAGTGCCAATTATTTTTTATTTTTTAAGTTTTTTTGACCGAGGTTCTGCTGCAGATATTGAGCTACAATCATGGAATTATTATTATTTTAGGTGAGGTTATCTAGCAAATGATGCAGGATACCAGCTTGGACACATTTTTCATCCCTGTAAATAATGTAAATATGTGTATATGTACAACAACAGTCATATGTGTTATGTGTCCAGTGTGTATGTGTATCTCCTCATTGTAGAAAATCTTTTTACACAAAAAGTAGAAACTATGTTTGTGATTGAAACTCTGGAAAAAAATCACAAAATGTTAAGTGTTTGTCTGAAAGCACTGAGAATAAACTCTGCAAAACTGTGCTCACCAGAAGTTTGTGCATATGCAACTGTTTGTGTGTGTGTGTGTGTGTGTGTGTGTGTGTGTGTGTGTGTGTGTGCACGCATGTGCAGGTGTGCTTGTGTCTGTGTGTGTATGTTTGTTCATGTGTGCATGCATGTATGTGTGCATGCATGTATGTATGTGTGTGTGTGCATGCATGTATGTATGTGTGTGTGTGCATGCAGGTGTGCATGTGTGTGTGTGTGTGTGTGTGTGTGTGTGTGCGTGCGTGCATGCATGTGTGCAGGGATACGTGTGTGTGTGTGCAAATGTGCCATGTATTGTTCTCAGTCCTGCATGCCAGTGTAAACAAAAAAGTACAGCAGACCTTATGTCATCGTTCCTTTTTCCTCAATCCTTTTTGCTTACAATGCTACAACTTTCAAAAACATACGTTTGCTAGCAAACAAGATTTTCTCACCACACGTTCAGAAGCTTACTTCCCCTTCCCTAAGGAAACAAGCCATAGGTTTTGTAAACAAGCGTCAGCTCGCAAGGCATGACCTTCACTAAGTACACTGTCAAGTGTACGCATGCATGCTCAAATATCAGGTACCTATAAAAAAAATATAAAAAAACCATTGACTGCCTTTATCAAACAGGGACAAAAGGTATAAAACTAAGCAAACAATGGAGTTCACTTGTGCTTGACAGATATCAAAGACGTGAGATGCCTACAGTAACTCTCACCTGGAATGCAGTGTGCATAAACTGCATGAAAGATACACCCTAAAAATACAAATGCCAAAATACTGATAAAAATAAACCGTGTATTAAAAACATACAAACGCCAACCAATGAACATCCTCGATCTAAAAGCAGCCAAAGCCAGTTATCACAGGCCAAGCCGAGAGAGGGGCTGTATCTGTCATCAGCACGCTGCATTCATTGCGTTTGTAATGCAGAAAAACCAGCCACGTGGGTTCAGCTCCTGGCCAAGGCAGGGTCAGAGACTTCCAGGCCAAGGCAGGGTCAGAGACTTCCAGGCCAAGGCAGGGTCAGAGACTTCCAGGCCAAGGCAGGGTCCGAGACTTCCAGGCCAAGGCAGGGTCAGAGACTTCCAGGCCAAGGCAGGGTCAGAGACCTCCAGGCCAAGGCAGGGTCAGAGACCTCCAGGCCAAGGCAGGGTCAGAGACTTCCAGGCCAAGAGCAGCTGGCTCATTCCTGCATGCACAGCACGCACTCACAGCATCTGGGGCAGGATAGTTCAGTTGGTAGAGCGTTGGACCAAAAAGCCAGGTACAATACTGACACGGGTTCGATTCCCTGGTGCAGCAAGGGATTTTTCTCCTGGGGTCCACTTTAAGTGCAGACTCTGTTATGGTGATTGCACAGCCCCCATGTGCGATCGCATGCATCACCAACGTCTGTATGCACGTTAAACTTTCACACACTGGCAGCTACACCACTGTTTGCACACACAAAAATACTGCACAGACTGGTAGCAATGGGTAGTGCCGCTCAAGCAGCTGCTGTAGCCTACCCAGGTAATGCGACTGAAATCTCCTGCCAGGGTCTAATGATGTTTGTATTAAAACATTTAAAGAAAAAATGCACTAAAATTGCGATCCTTGTAAATGTTAAAAATGCCTTTCCCATTCCCCAGGTCTAACAGTCAAATACAGGCAGGAAACAAATACATGTGGTTATTAAATAAGAGCAGCAGAATAATTGGAATTATACATGTGGCAAATGACAGGCATACAATCAGCATCTTAATCAGCATTTTATTGCAGTTCATGTTAATCATTGCTCAGTTCAAAATGTGTGTGTGTGTGTGCGTGTGTGTGCGTGCATGCATGCGTGCATGTGTGTGTGCACTTAGAATAGTCTCTAGGGACAAGATGTTGTGCTTTAAAAATACTTTTTTTATTATTATTATTAATAAGGACACTCTACAATATGCAGGGTGAAATGACCCTACAATATGCAGGGTGAACTGTTTAATGCTGTAATCACATTCCACATTCCAATACTGGCAAACAGCATCACCTGTCAACAGATCAATCCAGACAATCACCTGCTGTGAAAGAAACATTATTACTATTATTATTGATCGCTTTTATATAGCACTATTCTCCACTCTCGAGCAGACTCACTGCGCTCGCATGTGATTCTACATGAGTGAATAGCTTTTTATAGTGCGTTTTTTTGAATACCCACCGAAGTGGTGTACTCACAGCGTTGGCATGGCTGGTGCCACATGAAACTGCTGCCATCTCGGCACATTCTGTGTACACCATACAACCATGCACCATGTCACTTCATGCAAAACCACATACGTAAGGTGTATGCGTGTTTAGCTGTAGCCTGCCACCTGCACTTTTGGCAGAATGACCGGGGTCTTTTAAGTGCTACTGAGGTAACACAGGGGTGGAACGGATACCGTAATAAGAGTCAGCACAGAAAGTTGACCCTGGAGAAGAAAATTCTCCCGCCACTCCAGCCAGGATTCAAACCCGCAACCTTTCGATCACGAGTCCGGCGCTCTAACCACTGAGCTATCCCCGCTTCCTGGGTCCAAAGAGCTAGTCTGTAACTGGATTTTAGCGTCCCATCAACCGCGCAGGGTCACCTCAGGATGATCAAACTCAGTCATAAGCAAATGCACATTTCAAAACTCTTCTCACGAGTATATCAGTCCAAGCACAAAATATAAAGTCAAATGTACGTGACACACAAACATTAAACACAGGTTCATGAAGTTATTCCTTTCAATAGCGCCTTAGTTTGTTTTTTGTTTTTAATTTTACAAAGTGTGTAAGGGTATGACATGATGGTATCATCAATGCTTCCATCTTAATTAAAACCAGATTAGAAGGGAAAAAATTAAAGGGGAAAAAAAAGAAGGACAAAAACATTACAAATTGAAATATATTGTGCAAGTGAAATCCAATGTGGGACAACACAGTATGCAGAACAGCCCCACCCCACCTGCCAGTACAAGGAACTATCTCAAACAGGGGGCTGAGACGCTGGTCTAAGTGTGTCAAGAGACCAGTGCATGTATTGAAACCATAGACCTTTTAATGCCAGCAGGAAAAAGCAGCCCATAGTGCTTCAACACAATGCAATGCTTGCACACAAGAAAGGTTCATACTGACTGGAAAAGGCAAACAAAATCACTCAAACACACACACACGCATGCATGCACGCACGCACACACACGCACACACTTCAGTTTTGTTATATCAACGTCTAATGCTGGCACTGCCAACCAAGTTACCAAATTCCATTCCTCAAGGGTTAGTAGAGCTGATGATAAATAATCTCTGCTGTTCCACTCTTCATTCTCCAGAGAGAGCGTGCTAACAACGTTGTTCACGAAGGAGAGACAACTACACTGATCATGAAATAAGCTCCACTTTTTTTTCTCTGCATCATCTGGGGAAAGCGTGCTGAGGTTTTTGCTGATGAGTCATCCAGGAAGCATGTGGTGATGACCATGAGCATGAAATGAACTCCACACATTTCCCGTGAGCCATCTGAGAAGAGCATGCTGAATATTTTGTTTATCAAGAACCTGGGGCCGATGAAAATGATCATGAAATAGACATGTAGGAGCTCAACATGCTTCCCTTTTGTATCATCTAGGAAGATTGTACTACAGATCTTGTTCATGAAGAAGGCTGATGATGATCATGAAAATAAGCTCAACATGTTTCCCGTCTGTGTCATCCAGGAAGCATGTGCCGAAGATTTTGTTCATGAAGAAGGCTGATGACCATGATCATGAAATAAGCCCCATGTGTTTCCCCCCGTCCCTCCGTGTCATCCAGGAAGCATGTGGTGAAGATTTTGTTCATGAAGAAGGCTGATGACCATGATCATGAAATAAGCCCCGTGTGCTTCCCCCCTGTCCCTCCGTGTCATCCAGGAAGCATATGCTGAAGATTTTGTTCATCAACTTCATGAAGAAGGGTGGTGACAATGGTCATAAAATAAGCTCCATGTGTTTCCCGTTTATCTTGTCCAGCAAATGCGTGCTGAAGATTTTGTTCATCAACTTCATGAAGAAGGGTGGTGACAATGATCATGAAATAAGCTCCCCCCTGTTCCCGTTTTTGTCCAGAAAGCGTGCTGAAGATTCTGTTCATCAACTTCATGAAGAAGATGTGACGATGATCATGAAATAAGCTCCACGTGCTTTTCCCCTTTATCGTCCAGCAAATGCGTACTGAAGACATCAATTCACGAAGAAGGGGGGGTACAATGCAGAAATAAGCTCCAGTGTTGCACCTTTTTAAATTGACCCACAAAGCTGGGGCACGATCACCGTTCCCCTGGGAAAAAAAACAACTGTGGGGCCCTATTTAATCAGAAAAGAGCACCACGGTGGGGGGTTCCCGTCTGTGTCGTCCAGACAAGGGGGGGGTGGCTGAAACATTTAAATTTACAAAGAAAGGGGGTGGTGGCTTTCATGTCGCAGTCACAAATTACCTCACACACACGATGGCCTGGGAAAGCCTTGACTATGTGAAGTCAGAATGCTCAGCACACAGGATGGGTGGTGGCTGACAACATGTCATGTCAAGTCATGATACTCAGCACACAGGATGGGTGGTGGCTGACAACATGTCAACTCACAATACTCAGCACACAGGATGGGTGGTGGCTGACATGTCAAGTCACAATACTCAGCACACAGGATGGGTGGTGGCTGACATGTCAAGTCACAATACTCAGCACACAGGATGGGTGGTGGCTGACAACTTGACAAGTCACAAAACTCAGCACACAGGATGGGTGGTGGCTGACATGTCAAGTCACAATACTCAGCACACAGGATGGGTGGTTGCTGACAACATGACAAGTCACAATACTCAGCACACAGGATGGGTGGTGGCTGACAAAAGTCAAGTCACAATACTCAGCACACAGGATGGGTGGTGGCTGACAACTTTGAAAGTCACAATACTCAGCACACAGGATGGGTGGTGGCTGAAAAATGACATGTCACAATGCTCAGCACACAGGATAGGTGGTGGCTGACAACATTTCAAGTCACAATACTCAGCACACAGGACGGGTGGTGGCTGACAACATGACAAGTCACAATGCTCAGCACACAGGATGGGTGGTGGCTGACAACATGTCAAGTCACAATACTCAGCACACAGGATGGGTGGTGGCTGACACATGAAGTCACAATACTCAGCACACAGGATAGGTGGTGGCTGACAACATGCAAGTCACAATACTCAGCACACAGGACAGGGTGGTGGCTGACAACATGACAAGTCACAAGCCACCAAGGATGGGTGGTGGCTGACAACATGACAAGTCACAATACTCAGCACACAGGATGGGTGGTGGCTGACATGTCATGTCAAGTCACAATACTCAGCACACAGGATGGGTGGTGGCTGACAACATGACATGTCACAATGCTCAGCACACAGGATAGGTGGTGGCTGACAACATTTCAAGTCACACACAGGACGGGTGGTGGCTGACAACATGACAAGTCACAATACTCAGCACACAGACCACTCCCCCCCCCCCCCCCCCCACACACACACACACATACCAGAGGATGTCTTGTCCCACTTCAGCAGCAAGTCGATGGCATACATGGATCTGGACTGTGGTGAGTGGCCCAGACCTTGAGGAGGTGGCTCTGAAACGGCCGCCTCAAACAGCTCACGGAACATCTCAAAGATGGAGCTCTGAAAAACAAAACAAAAACAAGTCATCTCAGAGTCCACACAACTTTGCATGAAACTTGTGCCCCAGTCAGAGAGATCAAATAAACCAAAACAAATTTCGGGGGGGGGGGGGGAAGAAACATACTGCACTTCATTTTTTTCCAATACACTCATCACGACATGTATGAGTCATTTTTTTCCAATAAACTCATCACGACATGTATGAGTCCATATACATGGGTATGTAAAATAGTTCACATCGGGTATCTATATTATCATGAAAAAAGTATGTTAGTTTTGTATCTTAACCCACTTGGCCCCAGACCGCCCGTCACCGCCCGCTCTTTTGCCTTACCGCGAAACCCCAGACCGCCCGGTAGCAGCCGGCAAGCAGACGCTCCATACTAGCATCTCAGCTAATGCAAATAGGAACGGGATTCTCGCGAGACTTGTAGCCTCATTTCAGCTATTGTTTACTAGTTCTGGCAATGTCCTTTGTTTGAAGTTCGGCAAAGTCTGAGAGACTGTGAATTTTCAAAGTTGCGAGGTGGACACGCGATAGATGCCCGAAAACAAACAAAAGCCCTACTGTTAGCAATGGCGTCAGAGTTTCATCCTTTGAGATTTGAACTGCAAATTTGCCTCAGTCGCTTACCGTGGGCACCCTAACAAACTCACGGAGCTTCATCTTTGGAGATTCAAACTGGAAATTTTGCAAAGTCGGTTACCCTGTAGGCCCCCCAAAACCTGACATTCAGATGCAGACATTTCTGACTTGGGATTTATTTATTTTTTAGTGAAAAAAATCAAAACCTGTTGGATATACAAGAACACTGTATTCACAAACTGGGAAAAATACGAAGTGAGCTGAAACCTTTTGTTTGGTGTTTATTATTGATTTTTAAAGTTGTATACCAGGATCATTTGACACAGTTACTTCCCTTCACAAGAGATTTCGTAGTGAAAGGGCAGCGGCTGGTCTGGGGCCAAGTATGTTAAGCTCACATGACTGGCAAAGAAAAAGTAGTTAACTCATAATAATAGCATGAATATCAAGTGAACTTCAATTCTTTCTATAAATTTCGATAATAATAACAAATAATCAGATACGAAATTTGCAATATACCTACATTGTGGCTCAAATGTTGAACAAAACAACAGACAATATACAATGCAATGAATATGGATTATCATAGTTTACACATAATTCCTCCCTAGGATCCACCACAATCTCTGCAACCATCTTCTCAGTCTTGCCTTCATATTCCAAGAACCATACCCAAACTGCAGGGAGCAACTGTTGCAGAGAATATAACAAGGTTTGATATCTGTGTTGCACCCCCCCCCCCCCCCATGTTATGTTATTTTGTAAGTCTGTTGCAGTTCATCTTACCTGCTAACAGCATGCACAGGCCCAACACTGGCCAAATTCAATGCTCACATAATGAGTATCACCTTCAGAAACAGATCACATGCTTTTAGCTCACCTCGACAGCATCATTCTAAAGCACGTATTCAGTAACCCATACTTCAGTGTCCAGTTTTTGTCAGACCTCAAGAGGCACACACATATACATCACCAATATCTCAAAAACAGCCAGCTCCACCCTTGGCTTCCTTAGAAGGAATCGCTGAAGCTGCCCATGGGACTGCAGACATATAGCCTGTCTGGCCCTTGTCAGCTCTACCAGAGAGTATGAATCTACATATGAACCCACACAACCAGGCAGACATCGACCAGCTCAAACGTGTCCAATGTCTGGCAGCATGCTTTTTTATGCCACTACAGGGAACCAGGCTACGTCACCAAA
This sequence comes from Alviniconcha marisindica, assembly GCA_018857735.1. Lineage (NCBI taxonomy): Eukaryota > Metazoa > Mollusca > Gastropoda > Provannidae > Alviniconcha > Alviniconcha marisindica. The sequence continues at coordinate 501,776 of JABMCL010002749.1, forward strand.
ATGCTCCCTGAACTAGACACCACCAAAATGCTACATGAATTAGACAACCACAAAATGCTCCCTGAACTGGAAATCACCAAAATGCTCCCTGAACTAGACATCACCAAAAATGCTACATGAATTAGACAACCACAAAACACTCCCTGAAGTAGAAATCACCAAAATGCTACATGAATTAGACAACCACAAAATGCTCCCTGAACTAGACATCACCAAAATGCTTCCCGAACTAGACATCACCAACATGCTACATGAACTAGACAACCACAAAATGCTCCTTGAACTAGGCATCACCAAATTGCTACATGAACTAGACACCACCAACATGAACTAAATATCACCGAAATGGTCCCTGAACTAGACAACCACAAAATGCTCCCTGAACTAGACATCACCAAAATGCTCCATGAAATAGACACCACCAAAATGCTCCCTGAACTAGACATCACCAACATGAACAAGACATCACCAAAATGCTACATGAACTAGACATCACCAAAATGCTCCATGAACTAGCCATCACCAAAGTGCTACATGAACTAGACATCACCAAAATGCTCCATGAACTAGCCATCACCAACATGAACTAGACATCACTAAAATGCTACATGAACTAGACATCATCAAAATGCTCCTTGAAATAGACACCACCAAAATGCCCCCTGAACTAGACATCACCAACATGAACTAGACATCACCAAAATGCTACATGAACTAGACACCACCAACATGAACCAGACATCACCAAAATGCTCCCTGAATTAGACAACACGCACTAGACATCACCAACATGAACCAGACATCACCCAAATGCTCCCTGAACTAGACCTGCCCTGCCCTGGAGGGCCAACACAAACAGCAATGCCCTCTCCTGCCCTAGTACGCTCCACAGGCATGGCTTTCTCACAGATGTCTGGAGCACTCTACAAACTGACAATCATCGTCATCATCACCATCATCATCATTGGGGGCGGGGATAGCTCAGTTGGTAGGCATCACGCTGAAAATCCTGGCGCAGTATTGACACCGATTCAAGTCCCCAGCGCGGCAAGGGATTGTTCTCCCAGAGTCAGCTTCCAGTGCAGACTCTCTTACAATGTCCATACAGCCCCCATGTGCAATCACAGGCATCAATGTCTGTGCGCACGTTACTGGCAGCCGTACCATTGTTTGGACAGACAGAAATACTGCACCAATCACAGGAATGGGTAGCATTGCTTTTGTGGCTGCTGTGCCTTACCCCGGTAAGGTGACCCAAATTTCCTGCAAGGGACGATGAAGTAGTAGAAAAAGATGTAAAAAATAATAATAAAAAACCCCATCCCCATCACTTACCTCGACTGAAGCCCAGGGGAAGTCTGGATACTGTTTCTCAAACAGGGGGATAAACTCATCATAATGAACCTGAAAGAAGATGCAAACAGAGTTTTCTTCAAAGGAACAAAGTGTTAGCTTGATGATAAGTAAGTAAGTAACTGGGTGTTTTACACCCAGTCAACCAGTATGGCTATATCAGAGCAAAAACTTGATAAGTAAGTAAAGATTTTGCTTAATGTCCACAGAAGCAAAAACTTGATAATAAATGTAAAACTGTTTATTTTTTTTATTTTTTTTAGCAACAGGCAACAAACAAAAACTTATGTGACCACCACAGGATGTGTCTTTTGGCAGCAAATCATGTTTTTTAGTTACTGATATCATTGAAAAAGGCTTACATTTTCTATTCACTGCATCTCATGATCATTAAGTATGTAAGAGTCATTTACTGAACACCATGTCACAAAAATGCTCTTTATTTATTGCGTAAAACTGTGCCCAATGAACTTAAACTGAAAACTGTTTGCAGCCTGTTACAAGTGGCCATCCAGACACAATGTGAATTCGCAAGAAGATGGCCTACACGAACAAGTGTTCCGTTATTGACCATTTCCACAGTAACATGTGAGGTAGAGACTGACTGACCTGCTTCAGTTCAGCGGAGGTGTAGTTCATCACCGTGAAATGCTTTTCATACTCATGGAAGTTGTCCAGGGAGAAAGCACTGGGGACACATATATAATAGATTACTTATGGGCCCCATCTCATAAGAGCCCACAGGGCTTACAAAGACATAAAGACATGCTCATTTCAATCTCTCTCACACACACACACACACACACACACACTACATCACAGTTTATGTGCATGAACATGCACTGTCAATGCCTCCTACTGATATCCAAACATGAAATAAAGTCTTTACCAAACTTGTGAGAAACCCAGTTCAGAAACTTAAATCACTTTAAACCGCACCTGTAACTGAAAAAAAAATTGTTTCCAAATCTTTGGGGATGGCTTGTTAAGTTGTTTTTATTCTCAGGAGTCATACTGTTGTAGGTTTGTGCAGTTTCATGTGAGTACATACAAGGTACACAAACTCTATCAGAGGTTCTGGTTTGTGTACCTTGTATTTCTCACACACCAGGTGAGAGTTACCATGGCAACTCAGGTCTTTGTTGTTGTGTTTGTGTGACAGCATTTGAGTGCTAATTAACTCCCTTCTTTGTTGATTCAACAAGCCACCGTCATCATCATCATCTACATCAACCTGACAGTCAGCTGTTTCTGTTGGACTCACATGTTGGCAAATCGCAGCCAGAAGACTTTGTAGGCATAGAGTTTCAAGGGTTGGACTGAGCGCAGCAGGACAATGTAGCGAATGTCAAACTTGACCTTTCCAATGTCACCACGCTCAAACAAGACAGGGTCTTCCACATACTTACATGCTACCTGCGCACACAACAACAGACAAAATCAAATGTTGTCATCACAGCATCAAGTCAAAATAGATACCAGCAAAGGCAAGCCAGGATATTTTTACGATCATCACACCAACACCACATCAATCAATGTCACCATTGTGTCATCACATGCCAGTTGTGTCACGAGATATCACCACTGTGTTATCATACCACCACCGCATCATGTGCTACCACCACTATGGCAAGTCATGTGATACAACTGGTGGGTAAAGTGATGTCAACGCAGTCAAAGAACACCGACTGCTCTGCATACCTTGACAAGACATTAAAATCCAATTACTAAGTAACTAGCTGCATGACTCATGCTCTAACTACACATGGACAGTCTGTTTCTGGTCGCCTAGCAATACAGCTGTCATCACAAGCTTGCTTGTGTGTCTGTGCTTGCATGTGTGTGTTTGCGTGTGGGTGGATGTGGGTGTGCGTGCACGTGTGTGTGTGTGTGTGTGTGTGTGCGGAGGGAGGGTCAGGGGTGCATTCCTGCATGTGTGTGTGCAAGCATGTGTGTGCCCTACAATAAAGTTGTCATCACATGCTTTTGTGTACATGTGTGTGTGTGTGTGTGTGCATGCGTGCGTGCGTGCGTGCGTATGTGTGCGTGCATGTCTGTGCATATGTGCATGGTTCCCTGCATATGTGTGCATGTATGGCTGTTTGTGTGTGTATGCATGGGCGGGTGTGCGTGTGCATATATAGTGTATGCGTAAGTAAGTGCATGCAATGGAGAGAACTTGGCCTGTCCACCTTGGGCCCTGTCTCAGGCAACCTGACGATACAGTTGAGGTCATCAGTGATGGTGATGTCCATGCCACGTGCCAAGTTCCAGGGCTTGCAGATCCAGGTGTTGTCCACACCACTGAAACAACATGACCATGTGGTGATCACCACACAATGCACAGCCCCACACCACTGAAACAACGTGACTGTTGCCACCACCGCACACCCCCACACCACTGAAACAACACGACTGTGGCCATCACCGCACACTGCACTGCCCCACAACACTGAAACAACATGACCATGTGGCCATCACCACACACCACAGAAACACGATTGTGGCCATCACCACACACCGCACTGCCCCACAGCACTGAAACAACATGACCATGTGGCCATCACCACACACCACTGAAACAACATGACTGTGCCCACCACCGCACACCCCCACACCACTGAAACAACACAACTGTGGCCATCACCGCACACCGCACTGCCCCACACCACTGAAACAACATGACCATGTGGCCATCACCGCACACCACTGAAACAACACGACTGTGGCCATCACCACACACTGCACTGCCCCACACCACTGAAACAACATGACTGTGGCCATTACCACACACCACTGAAACAACATGACCATGTGGCCATCACCACACACTGCACACCACTGAAACAACATGACTGTGGCCATCACCACACACCGCAATGCCCCACACCACTGAAACAACATGACCATGTGGCCATCACCACACACTGCACACCACTGAAACAACATGACTGTGGCCATCACCACACACTGCACACCACTGAAACAACATGACTGTGGCCATCACCACACACCCCCACACCACTGAAACAACATGACCATGTGGCCATCACCACACACCATTTTTTTGTTTTGTTTTAAAGAACACAAACCCCAAAATAACCCCCAAAACATTTAAAGAATACAAACAAATGCCACAAAATAACCCTAAAAACAAACCTTTCCTTTAAAATCAGATTTTTTGCTGGAACACACAAAAGCTAAAAGGGCAGCTATAGCTTACAAAACAAACAAAAATACTTTCCAGAAGAAACCAATACACTCACTGTTTTTCCCTCGTCTGGAAGTATGAAACAAACTTGGGCAGTTCCGTCTCCAGGTTGAAGGTCACGGGCAGCCACTTTGGGCCCGGACTAAGTGGATCAGAGGACGGTTGTTTGGCTGCACGTCTGGCAACAATGGCGAGGAGATCTTTGACAGTCAGGACCATCTCACAGGGGAACTGGTTGATGTGACGTCCCGGGTGGTTGACACTCAGCTCCCTGACACAAACCAATAACTATCATGTTTCCTTACAATAAAGAACACACATATTTAAAGGGGACCCAATAACTATCATGTTTCCTTACAATAAAGAACACACATATTTAAAGGGGACCCAATAACTATCATGTTTCCTTACAATAAAGAACACACATATTTAAAGGGGACCCAATAACTATCATGTTTCCTTACAATAAAGAACACACATATTTAAAGGGGACCCAGTAACTATCAGGGGACCCAATAACTATCATGTTTCCTTACAATAAAGAACACACATATTTAAAGGGGACCCAATAACTATCATGTTTCCTTACAATAAAGAACACACATATTTAAAGGGGTCCCAGTAAGTATCAGGGGACCCAATAACTCACATTTCCTTACAATAAAGAACACACATATTTAAAGGGGACCCAATAACTATCATTTTTCCTTACAATAAAGAACACATATATTTAAAGGGGACCCAACAACTATCATTTTTCTTCACAATAAAGAATGCACATATTTAAAGGGGACCAAAAACAAGGGTAAAAGTTGGCCCAAAAGCAAAGAAAATGTGCAAATATTTCCACCTGTAGGATTCATTTGGTTCTTCTATCCATATTGATACAAAAAGAATCACTTTTGTTTGCTACAATTTTGAGGTCCTTAGGGTGCTCGCTTTTTCCCATTAAAAGGCAGAAAAGGGTTTTTATTCAAACTTGATGTTTCAGTCCAGTAGGTCAGCAGGACTGAGTATCTAGTCCCTTGAATGAGAGAGATAGAGCAATCAAAAGGAAGGAAGTGCTGGATATAATCATTTCAAAAGCTGGAAAAAGTTTGGAAGAAAACTTTTAGTCCAGTTCCTGCTAAAGTGCTACTCCTCAGTACAATCAAGGAAAGACCTTCACGCACAAAACTCACTCAAAATCCTTGAAGGTCTGGGAAATCCAGACAATATCCGACTCTTCAGGGGAGTCCACCAGTGTGAACCTATCATTGGTCAAAAATTCCCGGAAGTTTTGGTAGCTGAAAAACACTCGCAGCTTCCGATCTGTAGGAAGTGGCTGATACACGAAGTTGGGGTCTGGCAATGTTTCAGCATGTCGGAATTTCTGTGCAAACAAAACACACAAAAAGTTTAGCCATACCTGGGTTCACACAGGTGCTGGAAAACACAATTCAGGAACTTTTAAAACACTCACAAGAGCCAACTTTCCTCTTTCTTTTTTTAAATTTCTTATGTTTTTGTGTTTAACTTTTGTTAGAACCCTCAAAAGAAACTGAACAAGCAAGGAAAAGAAAAAGTGACTGTTACAAGAACAAAGCAGTGTACATACAATAATTATTGCACTATGGAGTGAGGTAGGGTTGGAAACAGCAAGACAGGGACAGCATGAACAAGTAAGGATTTTGTTTTTTTAAATTTCAGTCAATGGCTTGTGTGTCAGACACAGCAGGATGAGAGAAAGGCATGCACAGTTATTGTCAAGACATTTCTTTTTTTTAACACAGTACTACAACCATTTGAATTTTCAAGGACCTTCAAGGATTATTTACTGATATTATTTTCACAGAATTTTAAAACATTTCTCATAAAAATGAGTGGTCCAGTGGACCAGTGGAAGGGAGAATTCTACTGGTCCGCTGGCAGTTTTGGTGATTGTGGACCACCAACCCAGCGGGAATTTCGAGCCCTGGGTTCATTTACCTGGAAAAACAAAGGGTAAGGTCTCAGAGAAAGTGACTGTTAAAAAAAGAGAAGAAAAAAAAAGAGAGGTGGTCTTTCATGAGAGGTTCGTTCCACTGTTGTTGTTTTTCACCTCAAAATAATCAGCAGGGGGCTGTGTCTGGGTGAAGGGCACATGAGTCATGTCGCTGGGGATCCATGGCTGGGACAGCGCTTGTCGGACCAGGGCGTCGCTGCTGTTCTGGGAGTACACACGATCTACCGTCAACTCATCTGCAACAAGAACATGCCACCAAACCAATAACGAAAAATAGAATGTGCATGATTCAATGAATATACCACAGCAGAGAGTAGACACACTGTCTTCCACATATTTACTGACATCATTACCGGCCACAATAGACAGCAGACACACTGAGCAGTCTCCAATGTACTTAAAGACATCACGCACAGGCCACAGCAGACACACTGTCTCCCTTGTACTTACCATCTTTACTGATGTCAGGCACAGGCTACAGCAGAGAGCAGACACACTGTCTCCCTTGTACTTACCATCTTTACTGATGTCAGGCACAGGCTACAGCAGAGAGCAGACACACTGTCTCCCTTGTACTTACCATCTTTACTGATGTCAGGCAAAGGCTACAGCAGAGAGCAGACAAACTGTCTCCCTTGTACTTACTATCTTTACTGACATCACACACAGGCTACAGCAGACACTGTCTCCCTTGTACTTACCATCCTAACTGATGTCATGCACAGGCTACAACAGAGCAGACACACTGTCTTCCTTGTACTTACCATCCTTACTAATGTCATGCAGAGAGTAGACACACTGTCTCCCTTGTCCTTACCATCCTTACTGACATCACACACAGGCCACAGCAGACACAGTCTCCCTTGTACTAACCATCCTTACTGATGTCACCTTACTGATATCATGCACTAGCCACAACAGAGAGTAGACACATTGTCTCCCTTGTACTTACCATCCTTACTGATGTCAGGCACTGCCCACAACAGAGAGCAGACATACTGTCTCCCTTGTACTTGCCATCCTTACTGATATCATGCACTGGCCACAACAGAGAGTAGACACATTGTCTCCCTTGTACTTACCATCCTTACTGATATCATGCACTGCCCACAACAGAGTAGACACATTGTCTCCCTTGTACTTACCATCCTTACTGATGTCATGCACTGGCCACAACAGAGAGTAGACACATTGTCTCCCTTGTACTTACCATCCTTACTGATGTCATGCACTGGCCACAACAGAGAGTAGACACATTGTCTCCCTTGTACCTACCATCCTTACTGATGTCACCTTACTGATGTCATGCACTGGCCACAACAGAGAGTAGACACACTGTATCCCTTGTGCTTACCATCCTTACTGACGTCACACACTGGCCACAACAGAGAGTAGACACACTGACTGGTGGTGAAGGGGACCATCCTGCAGTTGGGGTTGTCGCTGTGACGCAGTTTGCAGCCCACCTCATCAGTCACGTACCACAATGGCAGCACTTCATTGGCGGGCTGCACAACACATCATACAGGTTAACGCTACAGTCCCTACCTGATCCATCATGTATCACACTTACTGATGGTGTTTCACTGGCTGCCTGTTAACACTACAGTCCCCACCAAATCCGTCATGTACCACAGTTACTGATGGTGTTTCACTGGCTGCCTGTACAACGCATCATTCAGTTTAATGCTACAATCCCCACCTAATCCATCGCATACCACAGTTACTGATGGTGCTTCACTGGCTACAGGCATATAACACATCATTCAGGTTAATCTCTCTCTTCCTCCTCTTTTTCTAAAATTCTTTTTCAAGAGGGGTGCAGTGGACAGAGGGGGTTGTTTATTATACTGATTGATCGATTGATGATCGCTTATATAGCGCTATTATCCGCTCTCTTGAGCAGACTCACGACGCTCGCATGTAATTCTACATGAGTGACTAGCTTTTTATAGCGCGTTTTTTATATATATTATTATTGGCAATGAACACGTTTCCCAAGCCTTCACATTCTCCTCTCCCAGCAGTAACGGTCGAGAAGCTGACCTTCGTCATTCAGTGGGAGAAGATGAAGACTGTGATTGCAGCAGACAAGCTGCAGGAACAGATAATTTCCACTGGGCTGCTGCTGTAGCTGAATGGAGAGATTTTATGGACAAGCTGAATACTCACCATGTCTGCCGTTCGAATCTTGTAGGTTTGAACATACCTGGAAAAAAATATCAAACACTTATTATATATGTGTGTGTGTGTGTGTGTGTGCATGCACGTGCATGTGTGTGTGTGTGTGTGTGTGCACATGCAAGTGTGTGTGCAACGGTGCAACAGTGCAAATGTGCATGTGAGCATGCAACTTTCTTTGTGAACTTCTGTCCATGTATCAACTATCACTGTATGTCTGTGAGTGCATCTTGTGTGTGTATAGGCTAATCTAGGTGTGTGCTTGTGTGTCCTTGTGTGCTTGCCTACCTGTCTGTGTGTACTATATGTATATGATATGTAACATACATGATACGCACAAACACATTGTATCATCTGAGGATGTAAAGCATGTGTCCTTGAGCAGGGAGAGACAACAGACATCTTGCAACTGACTTATGTGTGTGTGTGTGTGTGTGTGTGTGGTGTGTGTGTGTGTGTGTGTGTTTCCATATAATACCTTATGTAAATTGTTTTGGTAGGACTGTGCTCTACATGTGTATAGAATATTGTCTTCAGGTTAATATGTATCATGTGAATGCTCAGGGCATCGATGAGTGCATGATAAATGTATATTATTATTATTACTACAACCAAACTCAAGCCCAATACCTCCACATGCGACGCATGACCAAATTGATGGCCTCCTCAGTGCCAAATGCATCAAAGTCTACACTCATCAGCTGACACATTCGCTGCAGCAGCGAAGGAATGACTGCCAGATGCTGCCGGGCATGCTTCAGCTCAAATGTCCAGGCATGGTCCACCAGAAATATACTGAAAAAATATAATTATTAACGTTATTTGCCCAATTTTTTTTTTAAATTGCAATAACAGTAAGTAATAACAATTAAGATCCCACAGGGAATACTGAAGATTGTTAACAGAAAAATAACACACAAGCCCAGGGTATAATGTTTTTTATATGGTTTAAACTTTTAGCCAGTGAACGTGTATGTGTGCACAACATTTTGTCAGTTTGTGTGTTTGATTTTTTTAACTGGTGTGAAGTCTAAAAGGCAGTGAAAGTGGTTCACAGAAACTGGTCAGACAGTCACCGTAACCAATCAGATAAACTGCCATCTATAGATACTACTATCACTGTATCAGAGCTCTATTACTATTAGCAAACACCCTGTTCCCTTCCCCATCTAGAACACACACACACACACACACACACACACACACACACACACACACACACACACACACACACACTCTCTGTTTCTGGCATATTGTACTGATATTAAGTTATTAACTGGTTAAAATACATCCAAAATTACTGGTTATCACAAACCCTGATTTTAGTTCTCATTTCCAATCCATAAACACAAACTGACACACTACCAAGATCATGCTGCCTATATAAAAGAGATAATATAACATATAAGTCATAACATCATAAGTTCAGCTGAACTTATCATTCACTAGCCCGGCAGGATGGTACAACAATTTTCAGCTTCACAGGCCTGGATCATACCTTGTGGAATCCTGAGCCTTGATGCCTTTGTCATTCTGGACCACCATGCTGCACTCCACAGTTTGGTCCTCACGGTGTTCCTGAACCTCCATCACATACTGTCCTATGTCGTATGTCTGACAAAGTGACACAAAAGTAGAAGGGCAAAGTATTAGTTTCACTACTAATAGTATACCGCTGTCAACATAAGGTGTCACTCCTATTCCTAATAGTACTTTAGTAGTAATACCATTACCGACATAAAGTTAACACTCTCAATATTTCCACTGTCTTCGGATCCTTCTGACATTTTCCTGCACAGGTCTAAACCAACTTAGTTCTCTGTTCAACATAACTTAGAAGAAAAAAACATACTGTAAGTATAATAGTCTGAGTATTACTATTTGACTATAGCAATCATTATTATCACAATATCAGCTACAGCAGTATCTGATTCTGAGTTATGACAACATTTTTAAAAATCAAAACCACAGCATGCAGCTGAGAATTTACCTCACAATAAATGCACTACTAGAAACTTCCATTTTGAATTCACCACAGACACAGTATGATGCACACAAAAATACATTTTATATATTTATATATATATATATATATATATATATATATATATATATATATATGATCAAAAGAATAACAAATATTAGACACATAATATTTTTTTAGAGTGCAGCATTTTGTGGGCCTGGGTACATCACAGGTTGTACCTGAAGCTGTGCGTTAGGTCCCCAGCAATGGGGGCCCAAAACGCACTGCTGCCTGCCAGCAGCACAACATATAGCAGTGCACTTCTCCTGCTACCACTGTACTACTACTAGTGCTACAGCTAGGTTGCTCTCTCTCTCTCTCTCTCTCTCTCTCTCTCTCTCTCTCTCTCTCTCTTCTTCTTCTTCTTCTTCTTCTTCTTCTTCTTCTTCTTCTTCTTCTTCTTCTTCTTCTTCTTCTTCTTCCCATAAGTGACCTCCTTCACCATATTACATTCAGCCACACCCCTCTTCGCACACCAAAAATATCAGTAATGGTCAACACTGACCGTGGACATTATATTATTGCTGGAAGAAAAAGAATCAGAATAGTTAATACACACATCCTCAGTAATTTTCTCGAAGACCATTTTCCAGAGATGCTCTGGAACTCCTGACGACAAAAACTGCGGTTTGTATGCCTCTATAAACTCTGTCTCCGTCATGTCAAGTCCGCTACTGTCTGCAGACATCCCGTTGGCATTGTTTCCCTCTTCTGTCATCTTTTCTATTGCTTGTCGGCCAAACAGACCAGTAGTAGATCTGGAGTTGATGGCAGCCGAAAACGCACGCGGCTCCTATGGCAGTTGAAAACTTCCGGTCGTGGGAATCACATCCCTTGGATGTCTAATTACTGGGTGTTTATCACAACACCGAAAAGTTGTTGTTCATTGAGGAAACCGAACAAAATTGATCCTGACTTTTACCATTGCGTAACAAATGATGACTGAGGGGCTGTACAATGCCTAAACCCTGTGAAGAAAGTGATGCTGGTCATATGACTATGCAGATTCAGCAAAATGCCAAGTAATCACTGTTTCAAGTTAGTCAATGGGAGTAGCCCCAACTATCATTTAACCCCCCCCCCCCCCCCCCCCCCCGACTGTTATACATTGTGAATTTCAATACCACGGCTGCCAGACCTCTTCCTGTCGAAGGTGTACAATGATCTTAAGAATGTGCTGTGCACATGAAGGTGAGGGCAGATAGGTCATGTGTACTGATAGGTCATGTGTACTGATAGGTCATGTGTACTGATCTGTGCACAACTGTTGGATGAGCTGAACAAATCCCCTACCTGGACTGAAAATCTGGCTGCTGGATAACAGTGCAACAAGTGAACAATTGACCACTTTTTTCTTTCTTTCTTTTGCAGTGCAACAAGTGAACAATTGACCACTTTTTTCTTTCTTTCTTTTTTACTAAAGCAATCAGTACAGTGCAACAAGTGAACAATTGACCACTTTTTTCTTTCTTTCTGTTTTACTAAAGCAATCAGTACTTTGAAAAGTGAGTTTCCTGAAGCCTTCTCAAAACACTTTTTGTCCAACAGGTACAAGATATTCAAATAAAATCCTAAAATGCCCTGTTGCTGATTTTATATTGAATTTAAAAGCCGAGTTTTTTTGTTTTGTTTTTCGTGGGGGTGGGGGGTAATGATGTTTACAGTGTAGCTGGATGTACTGAACTCATCATGTGACACAGCTGGCTGGCTCCAGCAGCCATTGTGATATTTTCTACAGGCAATGTGAGAATGCACCTCTTGTGCCAAACTTCAAACTCAGGATACATGACAAACAAGCCAGAGAGAGAGAGAGACAGAGAGAGATTTTTTATATATTATTTTTTTATAAGTATTTTTTATGTTGGACAGAACACATTTTGAGAAAGCTAGTTCCTTTAAAGTTTAAATGGTTTTTCATGCACATACAAACCATGTATAGATCAGATGCTGTGGCCTAGGAACTTGGCCTTCTCAAACAGGCTTTGGCAAGAACAAATGAGAACAAAACTTGTGGTTTTGTGTCAAATGCCCAGTTGATTTGATTTTATAATTATCACATTTGTATACTGGATTCACGAAAGGCAATTTCAGTAAATCCATCATGGCTCAATGGTACACAACATCACCAAGTGATACACACACACACACACACACACACACACACACACACACACACACACACACACATACACACATTTCTTTCAGTTTTTTTATTTTATTTCATTTTGCATAAACTATTTAATTTGCATAAATACCAGATAGTTATACAAAACACATTTCTCTCATATAGTAAATATTTTATACTTTGAAAAAACAACACAGAAAGTTCGAACACACAAGCTGCCACTCACAACCCCCACTGTAAGTCTCTTTGAGTTGATCAAGACACATGTAGCATGCAGATTACCTGACAAAATGATTAGGTATGGAACAAGTGTACATGTCAACTCGAAGAAAAGCATCATTGAAACTCCATAAACTTTAACATCATTTTGGTTAAAACACAATAAATTATGTGTGACCCCCTTCCCTTATACATGGTATGCTGGAAATACTAGTGCAAAATCTTGTCTTGCGGGACCATTTTAAGTGCATGCACACACACACACACACACACACACACACACACACACACACACACACACACACACACACACACACATATACACACACACACACTCACACACATATATACATGAGTGCACTATGCACAATTTATAAATCTAGCATAAACGGTTAATGACCAGGATAATCAGGACGGCTGACTTGTGTACCCCTGGTTGTGCTGGTGAAGAAAAGAGAAGAAAAGAAGGAAAATGGTCACGATGATGATGGTTGTACACTTGTAGTGTGCTCAGTACCCATATGCAAGTCATGCTCATGGCTCAGTAACGATGTCAAAGACACAGCAAAAAGAATAAAGGCACAATGAGACAGACAAAAATAAACTTTGGACGGGGAGGGGAGCCTCAGTCAAAGCAACAATTCACCACTAAGGTAAGAACAGATGAGATTTCAGACACATGTACAAAAGACTGTTGAGGAAGTACATTATCTCAGAATGGTGTCCCTTGTCCTGGCAAACTTCATTCAAATCTGCCATCACAAAATAAGCATGGCACACACAAAACATCACACACAGTAGGAACTGGACAGCACCCCCATGTCTGAGTGAGTTATCCACTTCCAGCTCCCCCCAAAAAGTTCTGTACCATAGCTACAATTCTGTCTTATTCAACACAGTTTCTGAGATAATCAATAATGTTGATGCTTCACTATCAGTGATCAAGAACTGAAAAAATACTGTGGATAACTTTTCTCTCAAACATAGTACTATCAACACAAATTCATGAAAATAAAATGTCTGGCCACATGAAGTATTTATCACCACAAACTACTTCAGAGCACAAACTATTCTCTTGGCCCCTTTCAGTTATGTACTAAGCACACCTCATCAGAATACTGTTGTTTTTGCTTGCTGTCAGTTCTGTTGTACAGAAAATCAACTGTACTTGCACCCGCAGACTGGGTGAAAGTGCCTGATAACAGGTAATTTTTGGTCACTGGTCGCTGGTCACTGGTTCATGCCTGGAACTTGAGCAAACCCAAGGAGATCAGTCGATCCACTTTGTGTTTGAAGGCACTGTCTCCTTCACGCAGCATTCTGCTTAACAGAAACACACACACACACACACACAGAGTGACACCTATTACATAAGTAGATTGATTAATGCAATAAAAATGCAAGATATAACTGACAATCTATGGCACCATTTTTACAATGTACAGATACAATGCAATACAAGTTTACTGCCAAGTGACAAGACTGATGCACAAGAAATGTGCCACATTAATAACAGTGTCCACCATTTCTCTGACACAAGTCAAATCAATCCACAAAGGGAGTTAAAGCACTCAACACACATCACACACCTACAGCACAGGAATGACAACCATGACCTATATCACCCACATTACCTACTACCTGGCAATGGCATACAGGGACAAGCATACAAGGTAAATAAATGCCACCAAAATCATACCCCCGAATTCAAAGTAACAGGTGAAGAACAACAGTTGAACTCTTTGAAGCCTTACAAGCTGTGACCATCAAACTCACTCTTTCCTGACAGGAATTTGTTCAAAAAGTACAAAAAGCAAAAGCAAGTATATTTGGGATATATTAAATCACTTTATCTTAAGCAGAACTTAACAATTACAACAGCCAACCTTTGTGCTTTTTCAGGATTGTTGCGTAGATTTTGGATCAGTTGCTGGATCTTCGGGTCCATCAGGATCTCTTGATTTGCTGGATCTGACAGGATCTGCTCAACATGGGGATCCACAGGAACACTGGATCTCTGAGATCCAGCAGATGGTGAGACATCCCCATCCGTCAACTCAGTGATTTTGGGACCGCCCCGCACTGCAGTAGCCTCCTGACCACGATTCTGATTATCTTGACCGTCTTCAAGAGATGAGAAGTGTTCCCCTGTACAAATTACATGGACCCTTCAGATTTTGATGCTCAAATTGCATTGTTCATTGCATTTCAATTACCATCTTTTTACAGGTTGAATAGGACATTACCCGTAAAAAGGAAAGATTGAAAATTAGAAATCTTCACTAAAACTAGCATGGGAAGTAGGAGAAAGGATTCTGTGTGCAACCTCAATGCTTCCTGCCAATTTCCTTTCTGAAAGAGAAAGGGTTCCACATACAACTGCAATTCTCTTTGCTGATTTCTTTTCTTCAAGAAGAAAGGGCTCTATGCTGTTTTGGCTTTATCATAGACAAATTCAGCAACAAAGAATCTTTCCACTGATCCATTACTATCCAGAAAAGTTAACTGGACAACATGGTAGCAATGATGGAGGGTGGGCTGTCAACAGGCTTCAAAGAATCAAACACAAACATAGTATACAAGTTTCTCTCCAAAAGGGCTCTTGCAGCAGAGATCCACAGGTTTACAACCATGTATGAAACAAATCTATTGAACCTATTTAATCCATACCATGGGTGAAATTGGAATTTATTTTCTATCTACGTGATCTGTCTTCCAAGCTGTTATTGTTATACTGCAGTCTGTATCATGATGTACCTAAAATGCCACAGAATTCCTTCAGAAACAGCTGCATTTCTGGATTGTTCTGGTACTTTTCCATGGCTGCCTTTGGGTTGGTCTGGAACTCTGTCACTGCCTGCATAAAGCGAGGGTCACCCAGACGTTTGCTCAAAGTCTCGTTTCTCTGGACTTTCTCGAGCAAGTCCTCAGTCACCCAGTCTGCAAAAGATTACAAGGCAGAAAAGACCAAATGTAAGGGCAGAAGAGTGGTTATAGAAAGACTGTCACTTGTTTTGTTTTTTTTGCTGCTGCTGTTTGTTAAAAGAACTAAAAAAGCACTCCCTGCATTCACACACACATCTTAAAGCAAAAGCACAAGCACAAGAAGACTTCCCAAAATCATCAGCAGCAGCATTTTTTCCTATAGTTTATACATTATTTGACCTACTCACAGCATGTTCCAGTGTCAGCCCTGCCTACACTCTGTACCTTTATCTTGCAAAAATCCCTTTGTGGATTCCATGGCTTGCTGCACTTCATCCAGTTTCAAACCAGAGTCCTTTTCCTGCATCTTGGGCTTGATGAGTGGAATCGAATCAGCCTGCCAGTCTGCATCAGATTTCACATTGTCCGTCTTGGTTTTCTGAGAACTTGAACTACTGCCTGACTTGGGTCCACCAAAAAGGAACCCCTTTTTCATTCCTCCAAAGACCCCTGCACCAGTGCCAGTGTTTTGAGACTTTGGTCTGGCACTTTGAGATTTATCTGAATCTGAAGGCTCTTTAGTTGACTGTGTGTGATTGGGTGTTGTTGCTGGGGATGCTGTAGATGGCAGCTGCTGCCCACAAGTTTTGCTGTTCTGAAAGCAAAGAGAAAAGCAGAAGATGAATTAAAAAGAATATGAGACTCTTTTCTCAAGTCTCATCCCCCAAACAGTCCATCAATTGTTTAAACATTGACAAGTGATAAGTGACTGATTAATGGACTGAATGACTGGCTGACTGATTGGTTGATTGATTAATTGATCAATCAGTTGATTGACTGACAGATTGGTTTGCGTCTTTCACTGAATATGTTTCACTACAATCAATAGTCATAAATGTAATCAGAATCTTCCAAACATTTACCATGAAAATCAAAAGGCCGTTTTTGTTGTTGTTGTCATTATAGTCAAGTGGTGTGGCTCTTGTTTTACTGGTTGGTTTTGTTTTCTTGTTTTCTTTTACAAAAATACAAAGTCGGACCTGTGACATTTAATATATCAATGGTTAATGAAGTTGAAAGTTGCCCAGTACAAAGTTCTGTTACCTGTAGACCCAGACTATAAAAGGTGGATAACAACAATAATCCCTTTAGTTAGACAGTGTGAAGTGCATAGATCTACCATACTTCAATTGAACTGAACTGAACTAAGCTGTTGATCTTACCTGGGTGCTGTGATGTTGACCACATGTTTGCGCTGCATCCTGTTTCATGGCCTGTGGTCGGTTGGCATCACTTGTGCAATGACCCTGTGTCCTTGACCTTGCCCCCCTCAGCTTCCTGGCTTGCTCCAGTGTCGCAGACATGTCTTCCAGTGGTGGAGGCATATCTTGGGGGAAATAAAATAGCAACACACTCATTAATAATAATGTTAATAATAATGGTCATTTTTGTGGTGCTTTGTCCCTAGCTAAATCTCTGGTACAAACTACAACGAGCCATATAAAAATGTGCCCCCACACCATATAAATTATACATATATATATATATATATATATATTTTATATATATATATATATATATATATTATTATAATACTTAATAGAGAAAATCAAAACACTATGAAAAAAGAAAATGAAAAAATGTTTACAGCCCCACACAAGATGTAAACCACACAAAGAACATGTAACAATTTCAGATACCTCAAACATGCATTACCAAATCTGACCTAAGCACATTAGATATTAGTACTATTACTGTTGTTTTTTGACCTATGCAGGTAGACATACTGTACTCCAAAATACAGCACAGTAGTTTTTCACACACACACACACACACACACACACACACACACACGCGCGCGCGCATGCACACGTCACATCACCCATGTTCATCTAACTCAATGCATAATTAATTCTCCAGTATGGGAGCCCCCATAAGGATATTACATAATACCGCTGCAACAACTATCACATACTATAAGATGGCCTCAGGAAACTTGAAGGGAGGGCCAGGGGATCCATTGAGGGATTTGATTTAATACCAAGAAGTATTACATCTTCTTCACTGTAGGCGATCAACGCATTTACATAGAAACTTGTAACTTGTTGTATCTAGATATATATCATCATATCATGAACCACTACCATGAGCATAGCCAACAAATCCTCCTTCTTCTACATTTGACAATACCAAACTTCAACAAGTCACCCAAATCCCTATCCATTGTTGAGAATCCTCAACAATCCTCAAAAAAACAAGAACTCAGCCCACTTCACTTGGAGCATGCGGACCCTCTTCATCAGACCACAACTCCTGTCCCTTAACAAATATGACACTTGACAGCAACTGCACCTGGTCTTCTTTTACTTGGTGGTTGAGGGGCTGGTACCGGCCATGCTGCCTGACCACTTCCTAATTCAGCAAAGGCCTGAAGTCTAGTCTGCTCCTGTCACACTGGCAGCACCTCTGACACCAAAAGCGCTATTGACACTTACATCAGACTGAAATGATGACAGGTGCTACATCCCATACTGATGGACAGAGCAACTGAAGAACTCTTGTTTTCGTTAGGACTGCTGTGGACTGGAACCATCTTGACAATGCAGCAGTCCATGCCCAACCAGTATGCTGTTTTCAGGTCTTCTTGATCTTGAATCCTTGATGTGCTCTATAACTGGGTACAGCGTCAGCGGACAAGGTGGGACTGGGAGCACTCAATGTTTTAGGGGTAGCGAGAGGTTTGTGCCTTAAAGTTTTCTGCTGTCTTACTACTAACTACCTCCTGTTGATACTATTCTAAGCTGCTCCAGTTGATGTTAGCCGGGGGGGGGGGGGGGGGGGGGGGGATATTTGTACATAGACAGTTTTTGTTGAATCTACTCTATAATGAGTTGTTTCTTGCATGGTCTATCAGTATCACTATAGTTTATTTGTTGTCTTCAAGTCCGTATGATGTTATGGCCTCCCTACATCAGTAGCCCACCTCTGACGCCCCCACCGTTGCATTAGTGCCAGACATCTGGATAAAAGCAACGTATAAAACAAGACAAGCAACGTTACCTTCGTCGGCCATCTTGACGCTTTTACCTGGAGATCCTGTCCAGGCCACCCATGCAGTAAAGAATATCTTTTTACACAAACCCTTCTAAACTTGATGGCAAACACGAGTACTAATTATAATAATGGCACACTCATGCAGCGCTTACCCCACGGATCTAGGCTATTTACAATCTAATCCAACATCCACATAGTTTACAATATAATAGTAAGAATAAAATTAATTATTTGTAAAGCTTAAACCACTAATATCAAGTAAAAATCAATAGAAATGGGCGTGCCGTAGGGAATTGCAAATTCAGTCTTGGTACTCATACAGTAAGAATCCTGTTAAAGGCTTTATGGTTATTTCCTAGTTTAGCGTCGGATTATTAGTGTTGTTTTTCTTTCTTCCTTTTCGTAGTCCAGTGCAATATTGCTGTTGTTTCCACCTGTTCTGGTAAACAGATATTTGCTGCCAGTTTTTTACACTACTTCCGGCATCATGGACACGCTTGCAGCTGATCGCGAGAAATTGAAGGAAATTAGGGCTTTATTAAAAGCCACCGATATTTCAGACAAAGGTAAGATAGATTGTTTGGGTGAATTTGTTGTTGGCACAAGGTACCCGGTACCCAGGTACCCACTTTTGTTAGAAATTGTTTAGAATTAACGCTACTTGTCTGGCGTGCTTATTTCAGCGAACACGTGGTTTTAAAGTTTTTTGCAGTATTTGGGGGCCCAGATTTCAGGACACAGAGTCTGTTGATCAGATCTGGCGTCCTTGTTTCTTGGGAATCAAGAATGTATGTGCTGGTATTGCTGGCACAAGCCCTTCGACCATCGAAGGCTGTGGTGTAATTAATACTAATACCGACACCAGTGACAGTAAATGAGTAATACTGTAGCCATAGGCATAGGTGATACTGATAGGGTGATAGGGATTGCGCAGCCAGACCATAGAGGTAATGGTACTAACTACTATTAACTATACACTTGTAGTTGTACAAATTTTGTAGAAGTTTGCAAGTCTGGCACAGATCTGCATCTGGATTGTACTACTACTACTACTACAGTACTAGCACTAGTAGTAGTACTAGTACTGTACTAGTAGTAGTAACTAGTACTAGTACTGTACTAGTACTACAAGGGATGACCAGTCCAGTGCTGGTACAGCGTAAGCATACCGTCCACACTGAATGCCCTGTGGTATTTATGCTAATTTAATTATTTATACTATAGTAAAATATTATACACAGTCCATCTTTAAACTGGCTACTTTTATTTACAATATTACAATTATTACAATTTTAATTTTTTTTACTCTTCCCAAATCATTTATGATTTATTATCTGAAATGTTTTCATAGAGAACTTGAGTCTTACTCTTGTGACTTAGAAGTTAGAGTTAAATGTCAAATTAAATGGGTATTTGGCTCATTTCGCTGTAGTGAAAGGGGGGTCACAAGGTTAAATTTACTTTTTACTGAATACAATGAAGCGTTTCACAAGTAGCAGTGGTAAACTTCTCCTGTTTCACTTCAGTCAGTCACTGAATGCAGAATCAGTTTTGGGGTTTCTGTGAAAATAAAATTATTATTTAAAGAAAGTATGTAACTTCATTATTGTTATCTTCTTGTACTATTGCCCAAAGTCTTCATTGTAACAAATATTTGGACACCAAACATGCTGCATTTTCTCAATAATAATTTAATACATTCTTTGTAAATTGTCAGATTACAGAACATTGTGGTAACAAAAATGCATTATTGAAATATTGGAACATGCTTATTGCTATATGCCCACATGTGTGAACACTAATGTTTTTGTTAATTTTAGCAAAGACAGACCTCACCATGAAAACAAAGTTTCAGTTAGTACTATGTATAAAGGATGTTCTTTGGCTGTGAGGCATGCAGTTGGCAAGCTGTAAACAGGTACCTGTATACAACTGCAAGACAGTGTTGTTCTGGGAAGATATCTCTAGACAGAAGCATGACTCCATGAGACAGAGCGAGAGCTCTGAGTCTGAAAATAGAGCCTTTTCATTCTGATCAATGTCTGGACATGTTAGTTGATTTGACCTCAGAATCATACTGAGCCATACTCACAGTCATAATGAGTCATATACCAGAGATGTTAATAACATTAATACAATAACAGTTTTAAATTTAACACTTAGCAGAAGCAATAAATGAAAGGACCTTAACTTTGGCTTAAGGGGTGAGGCAAAGAAGAGAACATACACACTCACACACATGCATGCACGCACATGAGATAAATACTTTTAACCACCATGTAATTTTGCTTAATTAGTATGTGTGATTGTTACTGTTGGAACTGTTTGCTTTTTTAATTTTCAGATAAAAGAAAATTGAAAACGGTGAGGAAGAAGATAAAATTGCGTTTGAAGGCTGCCAAACAAGGTGGGTGAGCTTGCACACACACATGCACATATACACACACACATACACACATGATTTTAAGAGCGTTTGCTTGTTTTATTACTTTTATTTAAATGTGTATTTTTACAATGCATTGCTGTTTGTGTGTGTCTGTGCAGTTTCTTTGTTATCATGGGATCCTAAGATATGGGCTTGTCCATTAAGATAACAGATCATGTGACATAATATACTGACTGCATGTTATTTAATTTCAGATCTACCTTTAACAGAACCATAATTTTGAGACATTTATGGGGTTTTCACTTTCAGTCAAAACAGCAGCCTCCGAAGAGACCAATGGGTTTTTGTCAGAAGAGGCCAAGGAGACCCTGGGGAAAGAGGCCAGGGAGTCCGCAGGAGAGAGTGATGAGGAGGCCATGGGGGAAGAGTCAGAGGAGGCCACAGCGGATGGTGAGACAAAGGCAGAAGCAGACATGGCTCCTCAGTCACTGAGTGAGTTTTAATTTATGAATTAGGACACACTCACAGAGCTGTAGTTCTAACTTCTATAACTTAATCGTCCTGTTATGACTTGTCATGGTTGTCACTGTGCCAGCCTAGTTTTTAATCCAATCCATGTTTCTTTCTGCTTCCACCCTGTCATTCTTGCTCTGGATTTCTTAACATCCACCCCCCCTGTCACGAAATGCAGAAATGATACACACAATAAAAGACCCAGTAGTCCATGTCAGCAGTTGGTGGAGTATGCACTGTATGGAAACACTAAAAAGTAAAATCACCCAGCATGCAGCCCCCAAAAATGTGAAAATGCAGTTAGTCTTTCTGAGAGTGGAGAATAGAGCTATGTAAAGTTAGAGCTAAAAGTGATCAGTAATAATAGTACTGCATAAGGCCTCAGATTGGAGCTTCAGCTATGTAGATTGTGATACATCTTTGCATGTTATTGCTACATTGTATTGTTTCAGCATCAGAGACTGGGGAGCTGGACACAGCCTTTTCCTCGCTGGCGGATGTTGTATCAGACTTGACGCTGAAGGGCGTCGCAGACATGGGCTTCACCCACATGACGGAGATCCAGGCTCGCGCCATCAGGCCACTGCTGGATGGGAGGTATAATGTCTCAATAAGTAAAGTGGGGGGGGGGGGGTGTGCAGGCAACAAACCTTTGTTTGGGGCTTTTTTGAAAATTGTTTTTCACTCTTTCATAACTTCAAGAGTGGAGTAAAGTAATGTGGGGGGGGGGGGGGGGGGTCCACTCTTTTATAACTTACATTAATTTCCTTGTAAACTGTCATTGGGCAGAGACCTGATTCTTTAAAGGCACACTTTTAGGTGACTCCCACAGGTGATGCTTCCAAATAAGGCGTTTCCGAAAGTAATGAGGAATGGTGATGTGGAGCTTATCTGAAGCTAACAGGTACATGTCAGGGAAATACACAGCTGTGGATGTCCATAATTTTATGTAAAGATGGGAGTTCTGATGTAACTTGAAAGAATGACACAACAGTCAAAATGATGTTACTCTGATGACTTTTGTAGAAAATAAGGACACGAAGAGTGGTGACTTAAGGTCAGTGTTGTTTATGCTTCCCTTTGCACCCCCCCCCCCCCCCCTGTCCCGGGCAAATATGTCATATGTGTCTCTGTGTTTTCTGCCTAGCAAGTGTTCTGTTTTTAGATGACAAATATCTCAGCTTGATATCCCTGACTTTGAACCAATTTTCATTCAGCCAACATCAACATCAAACTGCATTTTTTGGTGTCATCAGTATTATGTTCAAAATGCCATGTGCAAGGACCTGTGTGCCAAATTTCAGGCACATATTCTGCTGTGTTTTTGAAACTACTTAATCACTTGGAGGAAACCGTCAGATGTTTCGTAGTCAACTGTTTGAAATAAGTGAATTCATCACTCCTCTGTGTTGTTTATAGATTGCTTCAGTCTTTAAAACCTTTCTTTGTTGGGATATGGCGGGGAGGTGTCTTTCATATCCATGGGTGTTTTTTGTGGTCTGTGGTGTTGCGTGGCTTTCTCATGAGATGCTGGTGTACAGGGACCTAATGGGAGCAGCCAAGACGGGCAGTGGCAAGACGCTGGCCTTCCTGATCCCGGCTGTGGAGCTGATGTACAAGATGAGGTTCATGCCCCGCAACGGCACCGGCTGCATCATTATCTCCCCAACCCGCGAGCTTTCCATGCAGACATTTGGCGTGCTGAAGGAGCTCCTGAAGTACCATCACCACACCTTCGGACTGGTCATGGGCGGGGTCAACCGACACGATGAGGTCAAGAAGCTGAAGAAGGGCATCAACATTCTGGTGGCCACGCCCGGCCGCCTCCTGGATCACCTCCAGGTGAGTTGGCTGACTGCAGCCGTGGTGTACCAGTCGGTTTGCATGCATGTATATAGGCATGCATTTGAAATATACCATACATTGTTGTGCATATGTATACCCTTGGTATTATGCACATATGCATTATTATGTACACCATTGCATGCAAACAGATATGTACACATTTGCACACTAGCAGACACTCAAGCATTATGAGTGCATGCTTGTATACATGCATACATGCAAATACACATACATACACATGCATGCACAAACCCATACATGCATGCACACACATAACCATACGCACACACAAGCAATACACACATGCACATCAACCAACCATACCACACACCTCTAGTTTTAAATTTTCATGAATGTTGCATTGCAGAACACAGAAGGTTTCATGTTCAAGAATATGGCGTGTCTGATCATCGATGAGGCAGACCGGATTCTAGACTTGGGCTTTGAGGAGGAGATGCAGCAGATTATACGTCTTCTGCCCAGTGAGTGCTGTTATTGTTTTTGGGGTAGTTCTTTGAGGTTTTGTAATTGTTGTTCTGTTTTGTTTATTTGTTGTCAGGTCTTATTTGTTTTGTTGTTGTCTGGGGGATGTCCACTTGTTTTGTTACAGTCAGACTGCCAGCCCTAAAGGGGGGGGGGGGGGGGGGAAGCAACTGCAATATCATCACTGTCCAGATTCTTGGGTCCTAATTTAACTAGAATATTGCCAGGGCAGCAGCTTTAAACCAAGTTGGATCCGATTTGCAGAGGCATGTAGCATGGGCTAGGTTCCTAAAGGTGTCAGAAACCTGGACAGGTAATAATGTATTCATTAGAAAGATCACACACAGTTGGCTGTGTGTAAACTAGGGTATGCTCTCTGATTTTGAAATTGAATGGGAGTCATCAAGTTCAAATGGTTGAAGGGGTTGAGATTTTCTGCTCAGACTGATGCAGCATTGATTTAATAACTTGGTACCTAACTTTTGCCCAACGAAGATGAGCTGACTTTCCAGCAAGTGGGTGAAGAAAAGGGAAATGAGCTGTGTTTGTTTGTCTGCAGAGAAGCGCCAGACCATGCTGTTTTCAGCGACACCCACCCAGAAGACAGAGGCTTTGGCCCGAGTGTCGCTGAAGAAACGACCCATGTACGTGGGTGTGGATGACGCTAAGAAGGAGGCAACTGTGGAGGGGTTGGAACAGGTGGGCCAAATGTGTTGCTGAATGTTGTCCATGACAGATTAAAACATTGTAAAGGCTCAAAATTTCAAGTATGGTGAAAATGCATTCTAAGAATTCAGCATTTTTCCCAATACATTCATTTTCCAAATTGAGGATTTTTAGTGGTCTGTGAATACTGTCAGTGAAACAGATGTCCACACTGGCGGTTTTCTGTTGAAAATAGGTGAGCTGCTTGTCTCCACACCCCCCCCCCCCCTTCCCCATGCATTTCATCTGAAATGATGGCTTACAAGTGTTTGTTTTACAAAGCATCCCTCTTAACTTATTTTAGGGAACTGGCACCATAATTATATCACAGAGAATAAATGTGTAGTAAGATGCAGAAAGTGTCGTGGTTACAGACAAATGTGTTCCTGTAAAAACTCTGAACTCTTTTTTTGATTCATCACAATGAGCAAGGAAGATATGTAACCCAACTTGCATGTTTATCATGAGTCCAGTGCCTTAAAAAAAAAAAAGTGGCTTGCAAGGTTTTTGGCATCATTTTTAACAGAAATAGTGACAGTATTTTCTATAGCTTTGAGGTGTTCACAGAAGATTAATAAATTAGTAGGTCTTGAAAATCTCAACAAGAAAACAAAATTGACTAACAGTTTTAATTGGCCATCGACATTATCTAGGATGTGTGACACATTTATGGAGACATGTTGACTGTTGTCCCATGTTTATGTGGCTGATGTTGATGGAGACACGTTGACTGTTGTCCATGTTTACGTGGCTGATGTTGACTGTTGTCCCATGTTTATGTGGCTGATGTTGATGGAGACACTGACTGTTGTCCCATGTTTATGTGGCTGATGTTGATGGAGACACGTTGACTGTTGTCCATGTTTACGTGGCTGATGTTGACTGTTGACCCATGTTTATGTGGCTGATGGTGATGGAGACACTTTGACTGTTGTCCCATGTTTATGTGGCTGATGTTGATGGAGACACTTTGTTGTCCAATGTTTATTTGGCTGATGTTGATGGAGACATGTTGACTGTTGTCCCATGTTTATGTGGTTGATGTTGATGGAGACATGTTGACTGTTGTCCAGTGTTTATGTGGCTGATGTTGATGGAGACATGTTGTCCATGTTTATGTGGCTGATGTTGATGGAGACATGTTGACTGTTGTCCCATGTTTATGTGGCTGATGTTGATGGAGACATGTTGACTGTTGTTCCATATTTATGTGGCTGATGTTGATGGAGACATGTTAATAATAATAATGTGCATTTATCAATGCCCTGAATGCTTACATGATACATATTAACCTAAATATGATATTCTATACACTTGTAGAGCACAGTTGTCCCATTTTTATTGGCTGATGTTGATGGAGACATGTTGACTGTTGTCCCATGTTTATGTGGCTGATGTTGTTCCATGCTGGTGTGCAGGGCTTTGTGGTGTGTCCCCCGGAGAAGAGGTTTCTGCTCCTGTTCACATTCCTAAAGAAGAACCGCAGGAAGAAGATCATGGTCTTCTTCAGCAGTTGCATGGCTGTCAAGTTTTTCAACGAATTGTTAAACTACATTGACATTCCTGTCATGTGTATTCATGTGAGTTGATCTTTGTGCATGGAAGGAAAGAAGGAAGTTGGATTTTCAGGGTGAAATTCATGCTAGGTTTTTTTCTTCAGTTTCCATAATTATACAATACCCACCTTGTGTTCCCTTTTTCCTCTCTCTCCCATCTCCTCATCTGTCTTCCCCATCTCCATCTCTCTGCCTTCCCCATCTCTGCCTCTCTCTCTTTGTGTCAGTCTCCTAAGTCTCTCTCTCATGTCTGAACATGGAAGTGTTTACCAGTGTACTCACACAAATTCTGTTATCCTTAAGACATCAAAGAGTGAGGGAATCTCCATGGTTGATATGCTGATGCAGGAGAATAACGAGAGGTGAATGAAGCAGTGAGGCTGAATCAGATAAGGTGTGTTCCTTTTCGTGGTAGTTTTAGAGTAGCAGAACCCGGTCAAAGTTAAGGCTCACCCTAGTCACAGACTGCGTTATTGTTGTTAATGTGTGTTTGCATGCTGTTTTCAGGGGAAGCAGAAGCAAGCGAAACGGTCACAGACGTTCTTCCAGTTCTGCAATGCCACTGACGGCATTCTGCTGTGTACAGACGTGGCAGCCAGAGGGTTGGACATCCCACAAGTCGACTGGATCGTTCAGTATGACCCGCCCGATGAGACAAAGGTTAGTGTTCATGATTAGTGATTGGATCATTCAGTATGACCTGCCCGATGAGACAAAGGTCTGTGTTCATGATTAGTGATTGGATCATACAGTGTGACCCGCCCAATGAGACAAAGGTCAGTGTTCATGATTAGTGATTGGATCATTCAGTGTAACTCTAAATAAGACAAATCGTGATTGGATCATTCCTGGTGACCTACCTGATGAGAAAACATCCCAGACTGGATCTGTCAGTATGACCGACCTTAATGGGTGTCCTGGGTTGGATAATTCAGTATGACCTGTCTGATGAGACAAAAGTTAGTGTCTAAGATTTTATCATTCAGTATGACCTGCCCAGGGAGACAAAAATGAAAACTCAAACACTGACAACAGCTAGCACATCAAAAAGAAAAAAGACACCAAATACAGCTGACTCCCAAAATACAGTCTAAGTTAATGATGATTTTTGTTTGTTCTCCCTTCATTGCTGACAGGAGTACATCCACCGCGTGGGGCGCACAGCTCGAGGGGAGGGGGGCAGCGGAAAAGCACTCCTGCTCTTGCAGCCACAGGAGCTCGGGTTTCTCATGTACCTGAGGAGGGCAAAGGTGCAACTGAACGAATTTGAGTTCAGCTGGGCCAAGGTGGCCAACATCCAATCCCAGGTTGGTGCATTTGAAGTAGTCGCAGTAGTTCATGCATGTTGTGTGAGTGTGTTACCAAAGATGAGCACAAGTTTAGAGGATGTCCCAAATGCTTCTTTTTCATGCCTGATTCCAATTATTTATTTTTATCATTAATCCGTTAGCAAGAAATTCGGGGCAACTTTGTTGGGTAAGGCTATGGCAATTGCAAGAGCAGTTACTACCCATTTTTAGTTGGGTAAGGCTATGGCAATTGCAAGAGCAGTTGCTACCCATTTTTAGTTGGGTAAGGCTATAGCAATAGCAAGAGCAGTTGCTACCCATGTTTAGTTGGGTAAGGCTATGGCAATTGCAAGAGCAGCTGCTACCCATTCCTACCAATGTGTGCAGTATTTCTGTGTGTCCAGCCAATATTTGTGTTGTTTGATCAACACACAGACGTTGATGCATGTGATTGTGGACAGGGGCTGTACAAACACCATAGGAGAATCTGTACTGAAGGTCGAAGACAATTCCTCACCACATGGGGGAATCAAACCCATGTCGGTACTGCCCCAGGCTTTTCAGTCCGACGCACTACTAACTGAGCCATCCGGCCCCTTGTAGGGACACGTTTTGATGAAAACTAGTCAAAAGGTTGTAGCCATGTCTCATTGAAAAACATCCAGCCCTTTGTTCCTGAGGGTAGGCAGAGGTATTGTGGCAGTTTATGATGAAGTTAATCAGTCTGGAGGAGCAGAAAAAAAAGATCAAATGGAGGGAAATAAAATCATGAATTCATTCTTTCTGTATGTTGGGTTCTTTTGTGGATTTTTCTTTGCTGGACAACTCACAGCTGATTATTTCATACAAAAGTTCAGGCAAGCCCTTGGAGGCAACTGTAAACTGTTATCCAGGTCATGCTTTGTTTGATATCTCCTTACAGCTGGAACTGCTGATCAGCAAGAACTACTTCCTGCACAAGAGTGCGCAGGAAGCATACAAAGGGTTTGTGAGAGCCTACGCCAGCCACAAGGAGAAGCGGCTGTTTGATGTGGAGAAGTTGGACCTCAAGGCAGTGGCCAAGTCCTTCGGATTCTCTGTGCCACCCTATGTTGACCTCAGTATCCTTTTCTTGCATCTGGTTGTCGTTGCAACGTTTATTTCTATGGCAGGTTGCGGGGTTTTGTGAACAGATAGGTGTTCAAAAGATGGGTTTCAAATGTTGTAAAGGATCCACACATACATACACCACTACCACAACACAGCACACCATTCCACACACCGTACCACGCACATCACACTACACACACATAAACAGATAGAGACACAGAGAGAATACACTATACGCACACATACAAATACATGCATGCATGCTGCACACATATGCACAAGAGGTTGAAAGAGCAATGAAGCCGGCATTGTATGTTCCCTGTGTTGGAGTGGGTTTGCCTTAACCAGCATCAGACGTCCACAGCCGCAAAAAGAAGGAGAAGGGCGCTGGCTACCAGTCCTCACGGACAAAGAACTTCAAACGCAGAGGCTGAGGTCAGTGGAAAAAAAATCATTTACCAGACTGCTGGCCTGAACTTTGATGCCAGACAATCTTCTCAGTTGACTGCCAGCATTTGAATAAAAAAGAATATATCAAAACAGAACTTTTTTAGTTGGGCAACACAAAACATTTTGGCATATGCTCAACTGCCATGTATGATAGATTTTTTTCTCTGCCTTTTCATCATTTTGATTTTCATACCATAATCGTTTGTCCATTGCCAGGACAGAGGTATCTGTGCCAATGTACTAGAAATGTGCCTGCTTTTTTGTGTTGCCCTATTAAAAAAAAGCAATTTTTCTTTTGCTTTAAAACGGTTAAAAGTCAAACTTGATTTCTGGAGTTTCAGTCTCTGACAATTA
This sequence comes from Alviniconcha marisindica, assembly GCA_018857735.1. NCBI lineage: Eukaryota > Metazoa > Mollusca > Gastropoda > Provannidae > Alviniconcha > Alviniconcha marisindica. The sequence goes on from JABMCL010002749.1 coordinate 531,524, forward strand.
CTGTGCACTGGAAAAAAAACTTGTTTCCCTCTTGTGCAACAGGGCTTTATGGCTGCTTTTAGGGAAATTCAGAGATGCTGCATATAAGTGGAATAAATAATGATGAGGCTGGTGACAGCGGCTGGAGCAAAGGAAGAACTGCAGAGATGTTTGTCGCCTGTGATCATTTTTTTCTCTCGCAGATTTCAGTCAAATAAACGTCTCCAGTTCTACAAGACCCAAGAGTTGGTGTGAAAAGGGTGGTTTGGAGACAGTTGGCGTTGATAGCAGATGATATGGATCAGTTGTGAACTGGACATTTGCCACAAATGCCAAACATGTTGCATTTTTTTTAAGAGAATGTTTTTCATTTGAAATATTTCTGCATCTTAAAAGTGTCAACCTTATTCATTTAAATGAGTTTGATTCACAAACTTTCACATGTTTTGCTGTACTCTTAAGTGCATTTCATTGTTTTATGTTGCAGGTCAAAACATCAGAGAAGCATGACTGCGAGTGATCAGTTGTTTGGCGTGTGAATGCAAGTCATGGAAATGTGTTCAGGTGTTGCCGCAAGAGTGACTGATTAGCATTTTCTCTCAAGTACTGGAAACTTAAACTGTTATTCTGCCTCCATCTTCAAATCTCCAGAGTCCACTGGCTGTGGGGATCCTGACGCTGATGGTCATCGCAATGTTCTGCAGCATCACTAAGACAACCCAAAAGTTGTCTGAAGTCCAGACTATTTATGTGATAGCCTCCAAATGCTTCTACCACTGTTACAGCAGTTTTAGGAAGTCATTGTCAGTTTCACATGCCATTTTAGTCTAAGTTAGCTTTCAAGCAGATGTCAATGTGACTCATGATTTGTACTTTGTGTTTGCAAGCCCACACTTGTGGCTTGTGTTAAGTCTGTGCTTTGTGACTTCTGTTTGTGCATCTGTACTGTCATTTGTGCTGTTGTTAATTTTTGTTGCTAGTGTTTGTATGCATCATTTGATGACTAGCATGTGTACTTTTTGACTAGTATGTGTACATCTGTACTTGAATGGTAATGGACATTTCTGTAGCACCATACCTATTTAAAAAACAAAGCAAGAAAGGGCCCATGCAGAGGCCAGCTATAGGACAATGTGGCATGTACAATTCTGACACAGACATAGGGGAAATAGGACACTGGTTCAGTCAGTTTGTTGGTAGTGTGTGCATCAGCTGTGACCATCATCTCTCTCCTCGCTGTGAACTGAAAGCAGCATACACACCTGGTGACTAGGGAGAATGTGTGCACAAGGTTCTACTTGCAGCAAGCTTGTCAAGAAGTCATCAGCATCACAAGCAATGTGCTTTGTGAACTCATGTGGTACATTAATACTAGAAAATCATGCAGCCCTTTCACAGTATTTGATTAGATAGGTGATCACCTGTTTAAACAAATAGGTTCAGTCTTGACTGTTATATCAAGGTTATACATCATATCAAGGTTCATTTCTCTATTTTTTGTGTACGTCTTTTCTGATGCAGTTTGAATAAAGGTTACATTGGAAACCCCCATATGTAAAACTGATGTCATAGTGTCCCAATACCATGCCCATCACCTTTTAATAAAACTTGAAAATAGCTCACACTGCTGTCCATCTCTGCAGAACGATTGATGGTTTCAGTGTAATGTTGAAGGCACATGGACAACACGAGTATGTACCTATGATGCGCATGCTTTGTCACTGGTTGCTGTTGGTCTTGGACCTCTGGGAGTACTTGTCAGATGATGAGAATGTCACTGTGGTGTTGAGCAAATGGAAATAAATACTGTACTGTACAACTAACAGCAGACTTTGAGTCGAATAAATCTTCATAACTGGTGTATGGATATACGCTGCGTTTCTTTCATTTCAGTTTGCACTCCTCTTTTCTAAAAGATATCCACATTGAGACCTTTTTAACAGCAGCTTATCTATGCACAAACATGTGACAAGTTCTTGCACAGCAGTGCACATTTGTCAGTATCTAACCATGGATGTTACCAAAACACTCCTACCTTCTGGTAGACTTTAAAGAGTACAAAATGTAGCTCACAGAGCTTCAAAATCATGTTCCCATTTTGCGCTCACTCCACTGGCTGCCTAATGTTCAGTAATGTTGTCTGCAGATGGTGAAAAAATTTTTGCCACAAGCTGGAAAGTTTGTCATCAAATAATTATCAAATTAGACTGCTTAAAAAGAAACCTGCTGCTAACCACAAAGCAACTGACAGAAGGCACCAGACATTTACACACCAATAATTTTGTCTGAAATTGTGTGCACAACCTCTATATTAACTGCTGTCAGACATATAAAATGTTACTCTCCTGCCTAGGAGTAAAAACATCCCACTTTGTAATTGTGTTTCACAAGTGGCGATCAATTGCTCAGCTTATGAGGTGGCAAAGCCCTACTTCTTCAATCGTGGATTACACGCATCAATCTTTGGGGCACCACTTCCAGCACAATTACTGCCATCTTTATTTTACGATCTGTACTACAAGTTATTTTCCTTTACCAACACTTTCTGGAATATTTGGAGTCTTGCATACTCCTAGCAGTAATACTGTACCAACTGGATATCAGAATGTGCCACAGTGCCTTTAAGAAATGGACCCCGTTTATGTGAATTCAAAAATATAACCCCTCTCTGACCAATACCCCATGTTGCCTTTACTGGTCATGGTTGACCAGACATTAAATACCAACTGCCTCTCCCTCCTGTGCAGTCAACATCATTTGACTGTATCAAAATACTTCACAACTGGCACAATTGTTTTACACCCAAAAGCAGGCAACCACTCGCATTCTTCCAACCCATATGACACTCTTTAACATGAATGTACCTTCTTTCCCCAGTAGTTTATTTTCACTCTGCGAACACTGAATTCGGGGTAACAATAGTTCATTTCGCATGTTTGTACTGGTTGTTGCTGCATTACTGGGCCTTGGCTGCCAATCGCCTGTCACGTTCCTCGGCAATGGACAGGCGGACACCTTTGCCCTTGGGCAGGGATATCCACTGCTTGGAGCCCTTGCCAATCACAAACACGTAGGACAGACTGAAACATACAAAACATTAAGCATGCATTTAAAAAAAAAATCATAAATGGAGCACTAGAGATAAACTATATAGAGCCTTTATAAACCAACACACTAGGTAAGCCAAAACATCAGAAACCACCAAACAAAACGCAAATTCACGGAAGGGAGAATCCATGTACAACCAAGCAATCTGCCTGTAGACATCAACGTCCATAGATCGTAAACACTACCATCACCACTGAGCTGTTGTGTTCCAGTGTATGTGACAGTCTGGTGCATACAACCTGATGCCTTCTTTCCACCATTCCTCATTAGTCCAGAGGAGGAGGTAGGTGGTAAATTACCTAGACTTGCTTATTACAAACACCATGTCACACAGAAGGCTGTGTGGGGGCAGGGGTCACGCTGCCTTTTAGAGATTTGCATCAACTAACGCAAAACATTACGTATTTTGCATCAATAGTATGAAAAATGCATACAGCACAACCTAAAATCAACACATATACAAAGCCAAAATGATGGAGTAACCTACTGTAGCTCATGGGCTATAAAGTGAGCAGACGAAAATAATAAAAAGGTCTATTCATGCACACAAAAAGCGGAAACATTTAGTAAATCTGCCGTTCACAAAAAGTTTGCATAGATCAGAACATCGTACACGGCATCATTTTCTGAAGATGAACGGCAAAAGATGATGTCAGCAAACCCAGTTCTCGTTTACCATGGAATTTAGTAACAAGATGAAGTTGAAGTCGAGGCTGCTGCCATTTTCTCTCATTAGTATTCAGGTGTCGACACGTGTTTTGTTTTTGGTTTCGTATTCTTCTACCTTTGAATAAATTCTGACATTATACGCTGACAAACTAGGCATACTGGGTCGTTCCAAATTCCATGTCTGGGATCGTGTCCTCTGTTGACCAACCGGAAAAAAAATCCTGATCAGTTTGGCAAAATACACTATTTCTGGCCAATCTGATACGGAGGCTGATCTTCCAGATCTATACGAGTTCGTTTGGATTTGGTTTCAAATTAATCATTTTATTTTTTCTGAAACACAAGTTTTACTCACAGACAGGGCGCTACCGACTATAAGGCGTATGGATCAGATTTTAGGGGAGACAAGTATCACCATCGCCTTATCTAGACCAAAAATTATGGTAGCCTACACATTTATTTCGTCTAGATTCCACCCTTCATTGACTGGACTTGCATGGCTGAGATGACACAAAGTGTGCAGGTAGATCTAGTGCTGAGTGATGTGGCGGACATCAGTGAGCCATAACCTGTTTAATCGGTGTTGTCATTTTGCGTATGACGCAGCGATGTGGCTAAAATGCGTACAGCACTCGAAAAATGCAAGATTTACACAAAATTTTACAATGAGCACGACCCCTGGTGGGGGTATAAACTGAAATACCTGCTGGTTAAAACAGAAAACCAGAACAAAAAGAGCATGGGGAAAAAATACACACAGGTAATACTCTCCTATGCAAGCATCTCCACCATTACCCAATTCATAGACTGGTACTGAACTTATCCATGGCATGATGCTAAGCTGTAATAGGTTCTTCTGCATTTGAACACAACAGCATTTCACAGGTGATGGTTCTTCTGCATTTGAGCATGACAGCATTTCACAGGTGGTGGTTCTGCATTTGACCATGAAAGCATTTCCCAGGTTAAGCAGCAACAAGAGCATTCTGCACCTATACTCGGTCAAAACAGAATCAATCCACTTTTCTTTTGCTGGAGGGGTGGGGGTAGGGGGTTGCTAGCAGAAAAGGTGGAGAGCATGCAAAGGTAAAGGAGAAGCACTCACCGAGTGGCGAAGCTGTGCCCCAGAGTGTCCTTGATGTGGACGATGTCAAAACTGCCAGGATGTTTCTCACGGTGGGTGATGGTGCCCACTCTCCCCAAGTTATGGCCACCAGTCACCATGGCCAGGTTGCCTGAACACAGAGTTGCACTGTCAAAGTTATACAAAAATGCTGCAAGCTGTAACCATCATCAAGTTACACAAAAGCCTGAAGTGGTGTCACCTGAAATAAGTGAGAACACAGGCACAGACGTAAAACACTTGTTTTCCTTGAGCAACATTTGACATGCAGAGTATCTTGCTCCGGGTTAGTCCCTTCATTGTGGATCTAAAACATTTGCACTGTAGGTTCTCTGTAACAGCAAGGGTCATGTGTATTATGCTCCAACTACTCTGTACATCATAGGTCTCCATCATATGTTTTATGCAGGCCTGGCACTGCACCAATATGGGTTGTCACAAACCACATCAGACCCACAAAACAGGGACTGTGTCCTTCAAAGTAAACATACTAAAGGTGTAACGGTGTCCAAATAGTCTTTTTCCAGGCCACAAATTTACCCAGGTAAAATAGCCATGCAGTTCTTTGTCAAAAACTCAGTCCAAGGAAGGAAGCTCTCAGCAAGAATTGGCTTCTCTCAAGATTGATGAAACAGCATCATTGTTTCTGACAGGCTTACATTTGCTATTGCCTCCCCTTACAGAACTGAAATATACTATTACCTGTACAACATTTGACAGCATAATACACAGCAATAATACTAGCATACAAGAGAAATACCAGTAAATGTTATATTCCTCAGGGTCAAGCATCACTGTCATATTAAGTTTCCCCAGAAACATAAAAGACTTGTACAGAGTAAGCAGCACACATATTTTCTGCCTATCAATGTAAGATGCAGCACATATACACCAAGTACACAGCGAGTTTCCTGTTGCAAGCAATACCACGGAATCTCACCAGAGTCAAACTTGATGAAATCCTTCATCTTCCCCGTGGCAATGTCAAGGTAGATCGAGTCATTGACTCTGACAAGGGGGTCAGGGTAGCGGACCGTGCGGCCATCGTGAGTCACAAGGAAGGGCACGCCTTTGGGGCCCACCTGGACGCGCGACACGCGGCACAGCTTGTACTGAAACAATGCATTGCCAAGGTTACCCCACCCTGCTCTGCACCATATGCATGTCAAGTTCAGGTCACCAACTCAGTTTAGTGTAAAACAGAAAAAAATGACTTTTTTAAAAATACAACTTAGTCTTAACATTTGAGTGAAAACCTGCACCACAAGAGCAGACAGTGATTTCAACCTATACCATCTCCTGTCCACCCAGGGAAAAAAACGTACATTACTGCTCATACCCAAGGATGTTCAGCCCACCCAGAAATAAACTGTCACAACTCGCACCCTACAAAGTACAGCTAGTCTGCCCAGATAGAATTAAATGTGGCTCAAACCAAAGCAAGCTAAGCCGTAGTCCATCCACAGAGAATATGTTGTGAAGCAAACACTGTCCAAGAAGCCTTGCCTTACCTTAGCCTCCTCAGGCTTGATGCGGTGCACAACAAAACGGCCTTTGCTGTCGTACAGGATACGGAAGAACTCGTTGGTCCTCTCAATGCTGATCACATCTGGAACAGAAACAGGTGTGCATTTCTCAATCTCAGTAACAAAATAAAAAAATAAAAAAAGGAGGCAAAATAAAATAAAGATTTAAGAAAGAACTCCAAACTCAATCGATGTATCACAAAATTGTCTCTACCATTTGGTGATGCTGGAAACCACAGACAATGCAACCAGCGACCGTCTGTCAGAATTTAATGTTGGCTCAGTATGACCACAGAATCCACACAGAAAACCATGGCTTCGATGAGAGCCAGAACAAAAGTAACAGTCCCAAAGACGTGCTGAAAAACAAAGCTTTCTCAATGTCCTACTGAATCCTCCATATTTGGTCAACCATAACACGATGCTCACATACTTTCCCCAGTTTTTCTGAACAATCTCTGTTAAGTATTACTGCAACTTTTTCTGGTCATTTCTTCTGTTTACTTTATATCCATTTGTCTCTACTATTTGGTGATTCTGGAAACCACCTAAAAAATGCAACCAGCGACCATCTGTCAGAATTCAGTGTTGGCTCAGTATGACCACAGAATCCACACAGAAAACCACGGCTTCGATAAGAGCACCCAGAACAAAAGTAACAGACCAAAAGACCAACAAGCAAGAAAAAAGGAAAAAGATCATAAACTGCCAAAATCAAATCTACTAAATACTTCTTGATAAACCACAGTTGCATTCATAATGCTGCTTCATGTTCTGATTTTAATTATTGCTATATTTTATGTTAATTAGTTCACTTCACATTCGTTTTTACATTCTGTATAATACGGACAGCAAAGTTCAGATTATTGACTACCACTAAACAGAAATGTGCATAGAAACATAAAAACTAAACACACACATAAAAAGGGTGCATTTACATTTTTCCCATACCATATGGTTTTCTTTTAGCATCAATCTTTACTTTCTTTATCTAATGAACAACACATGCAGTTAATGAAGCCCTAACAACCTATATTAAAACATTTTTTTTTAACTAAAACACAAAATATACTAATAAAATACCCATGCATGAGAACAGAAAGCAAGTGGAGAACAACACGCTATTGCTAACCTACCAAAGAAGCATAATGAAAGTGATCTCTCAGTTCACAAATCCAGGGATCTTTCACTGGAAGTTTTACTACATGCCAGACTCTACCATGAACTGTTTGTGCAAAAATAAGCCAATGACAAATGCAAGGTTTGCTGTGTTCTATTTAGGTCTTTGAATATCAAAATGCTTGTATCTTCCATTTGGTAATGCTAGAAGCCACGAACAGTGCTGTTAGCGACCGTCTGAAAGAGTTAATGTTGGCTCAGTATGACCACAGTACTCATAGAAACAGAGACCATGGCTTCGATGTGAGCCCAAGTGCGAAGCCACCTTCGCACATAGCACTGCTTTTCAATACTGAGAACCTTTTTTGCTGTTGTCGTTTCAAATATGGATTCCCTAAAGCCTGTTCTTAACTGGGCAAAGCGTTTGTTCACCGAACATACTTCAGACAGTTCGACGAACTATGATTCATTTAACTGAACTTTAAGTTCGCCGCAGCAGACAGCATGATCCAAAATGTTGGCTAAAGTCAAGTCAGGTCAACTCAATATACTTTAATCATCCCTCACAGGGTAACTCAACTAACTACTATATCATTCTGGGTCCCAGAGACAAGGCTGCACCTCCCACAAGCCAACAAATAAAAGAATTCCCTTCAAAGCAAGTGAAGTACCTAGCGACAGTATATAATTCAGTCAATGACAGCTTCGAACCAACCAGCAACACTTTTCAAACTTTGCAACAACAATTTAATGCTTTAACCAGTTCAAGCACTGGGGCCTGTGCAGCCTGCTCAACTATTTGCCACCCCTGTAAACTAGAACCACTCAATATTACTCAATATCATTTCAAGCATCATGTCAACTTGAAACAAGCTGCGTAATGTGGCATGACATTAACAAACTACGCTTTATCAAAACATGCAACCATCAGTAATCAACTTACAAACACATGACCTCAAATTCCAAACCCACAAATCAACATGAAACATCATACATGCCACCACTCAACCACTACCAAAAAAGGACCATTTAATCTGGGATATCTGTCTACCATTTCATCTAGCTGCTGTCAGCCTTCCAGAACAGGAAAAGATCTTGCCTGTGCACACCTTGTGCAAAAGCCACTCTTATACCATAGAATCCACAGTAGAAGACTTGTCTGAACACACTGTCCACAAACTGCTAACTTACCCTGGAATCCACAGGGAAAGGTCTTGTCAGTGCGCACTTTGCCGTCCACCTTCACCAGGCGCTGCATGCAGATCTTCTTAACCTCGTCATATGTGAGGGCATACTTGAGACGGTTACGCAGCAGGATGGCCATGGGGATGCTCTCCCTCGACTTGTGTGGCCCTGGGCTGGGTTTGGGGGCCTGCATTGTGAAAGTGAGCATTTTTGTACCACACTCAAAACTGTGAACTTCAAGTAACCAAGCACACTGTAATTTCCCATAATGGGGTGAATAAAGTATTTTGTATATGATTCATCTTCAGTATCTGAGGGACCACATTTGCAACTTGAGAAAATAAAACTGGAGCAGGTGTACTACATCCAAAATACTTGGTTTCTACTTCTAGTATGTTCATAAAATATAACAGTATAAAATATAAAAAGTAAATTATTATTCTTTATTTCAAAATTTAAGACCTTCCAAGATCTAGATATATCGCAACATAGCTCAGTGTGAATGTTATAAACCAAAACAATTTCACCCATGGGTTTGAACAGTATGGATAGGTGGATTTCTTTTGAGTCAACTTTACTGCAGCATTATGCTTGAGTTATAGTAACAACTAACAATCAGAACATGAAAAGACTTCAATATAAAATGCCACAAATGCATCTGTCACATAAAGTGATAAACCTAAGAAGAGCTAGAACAGTTTGTTTTAATAAAAAAAAAAAAAAAAAAATGCCCAATAAAGAAGACAATGCGACAGTAAAGAGTCAACATAGCTGCATAAGTGGGCGTGCGTGCGGTGTGCTGCTGTGTTAGTGTCACTGTACTCGTCGCTGCGTGTGTGGTGATGGAGAGAAGGGAGAGGGGCAGGAGCTAGAACCCAGACAGACAGACCGATGAAGAGCCAGTAAAAATAACACATCCCCAAATGGGACTGCCACATTATACAAAAGATGAACAACACTTACAAAATTGCCACCCAGCTTGTCCAGCATCCATGATTTCGGGGCTGTAACGCGCTTGAGCGACTTCCTTCGTCCACGATATCCCTGAAAAGCAATTGTAATGAAATATTCGCAATAAATAACGGTTTAAAGGTACAACGTGATCTTTGGAATTTGTTCTGGGTTTTTCAATTCTGCAGACAAATGTGCAAAACAAGGGCAATCATAGCACATGCCTTTCGAGAAATACGTTCATTCAACTGCTAAATTCGAGTCAAGATTGCCATATATAATAAATACACTATCAAGTTCATGTTGGCAGGTCTAAATGTGTTGTACTTATTGTTACAGATGCTTGATGATTTCAAAAAGTACAATAGATTTATTATGATTCGCTGTGGACCAACAAATTCACCTACCATTTTGTCACACCGAACCGGAAAAAGGCTCGAGATGAGTTGCGCAGAAACCACTTCCGTTACTTGCTTTGGTTCTCATGTCATCTCTATTTTGATTGGCTTTGTGCTGCTACCACGACCAATGAAAATATACATTAGAAACGGGCTACTTTGGTTTCGGTGTTGGAGATCCGAAGACTTACCTAAGTGATTGGGAAGTTTCTGATTTTGGTCCCGCTTGATTTATTTTTGATTTATGGAGGATTACAATTTTGAAAATGGAAAAGCAGATGTCAGTCTTGTGGACTACTTGGGACTTGACGAAGACGAGCAAATCGAGGACTCCAGTGGGATCACTCAGATATGCATGGCTCGAGACGTGGGCGATGACCCAAACACAAACGAAGATCGTCGCTTGTCTGACGAAAGTCAGGGTGTCGACGACCAGGGGTAAATCATTTTCTTGACGTTTCTGTCGATCGCGTTCTTATTCATTAGAAGTTAGTTTGTCTGCGGTTGGATGAAATCGAAAGGCTGCAGGTGATACTACATGACATGCTGTTTTGCACACGGAACCAAGAATTTTCTAAGTCGGGTGCAAAACAACTATGATTAAATCTACAATGCTTTAATTGATTTCTTTTTAGGTATAGTAATTAATATGAATGTGGTAACTATTTTAGTATCCTGAATTACTACTTTTATTTTATTTGAACTAACTAAAGTCCATTTCTGGGTTGCACTTACAGTTTGGAATGCCACTCTGATTCACTCATTCAGCCTCAGGAAGCAATATTTAAATTTCTGATTGACTGCAGAACTCTCATAGTTTCAGTTTCAGATTTTCCTCCCACTGTATCCTTCAGAATCTGTCATTGTGCAGTGTGTCTGATGTCTCTGAAAAATGAGTGAACTACAGATTCAGGTCTCAGTCTAATAGTGTAACTGTAATAATATTGTAATTAAGTGAAGGGAAGATTTAGAAGAAGAAGAATATACTTTACAGATTCACTCATTCAGGACTGATAATATTGATAATGATATGCATAAGATACATGTGCATTTGATAAAGCAGTACTACTAGTAGTAACACAGGCATAAACTTACAAAACATGGTTTCAAACTCAAGAGGCTGAATGGCTTTCCAAACACTAAAACTAAAGTAAAACAGGGAGCGCAGCCCTAAAATGGAAGTGAAAAACTGAAATGATGCAACAATTTCAGACACTGAAATATTGTAGAAAATTTAAAAATTGAAATATACACGACTGATCCTTGGATTTAATTATATTCTTATTGTTTTAATTTTTATTTGCTCTTTTTTTTTCTTTTCTTCCTGACATCATTTAAATTACCAAGACTGTGACATAGTGAGGGCTTCAGCTGAACTTTGAAGAAGCCATTGATTGACCTCTCAATCTCATCACCCTCTGACTCTGAGTCTGACCAGAGATACTAGTGTAGTGTCTCTGGTCTGACCGACAGGCGATATTCAGCCAGTCATTACCACTATTCAAACACACCACATGCCTTGTGTAAACATAGCACTTCAAGTGCCATGTTATTACTTTACATAACATGAGATTAGTTTGACAGAATTACATGATGTAACCACATTCATCCTTGAGGGCCAGTCAATGAGTCATAAAATGTGTGTCACGATCCTTTGTCCTATGACATGACACTGTTGACAATATGTGTCTGTGGGGACCAGAATGGCCCACATTGTCTTGTATACTCCATTTAAATGTAGGTGGGCAGAGCTTTTCTTGCCACAAATATTTGGGTCTATGGCCCTATGGCCTATGTTTCAATTTCAGTCATGCTTCCAACAGTTTAAATTAGCACAATTCTTCTTCCGTTCCAAAATTTGGGGCATACCCCGTTTAATAAATCCCCCAAAATGGTGAAATTTGATACATTTTTATACATGATTTGCCAGCACAGTGCTGTTTCCATTGCTTTTGGTTCTTAATCTTATTGCAAGGTTTGTTATTAAATATGTTAACTGCGGCAGAAGAGTGTCACTGTCAGTGTCAGAGTGAAACTCATCCATAAAAATGCCCCATCCCATGTGGCTAGTGTATTAAAAGCTCATATAATAATGTAACCATCAGCAACAAGAGAAATTATGGTGTACCTCTACCTGGAACATTTTGTGCTTCCAAGACCGCCCACCCCATGATCACAGTATTAGTACTATTACAACACCAAGAGCAGACTGTAGTGTATTGGACTTGGAGTTTGGATCCAAGACATAAAAATATGAATGAAACTGGAAGTACTTCACTCAATACAAATTATGAAAGTTATTTAATCAGTCCTTAAACAATTTAGTTTAAAGTGGCAAGTATATTGGTCACCAGTGCAACTAAAAAATAATTTAAAAAGTTGGCAACATATTTTCATTAATGTTAAGCCATATGGTGGCAAATGTGTTGTCATGTGATCATTGTTGTTGTTTGTTTGTTTGTTTTTAACTGCATCCACATGTGCTGGTCACTGGATCACTGTACCAGTTGACTGGGCATAAAACACCAACTTACTTACTTACTTACACTGGATCACAAAAATTCTGGTGTGTGCTCATCTGCTTGTTTCTTCAGTCTCAAATTCATCATAAGCAAAATTGTTGTTGTTGATCACTTTAATATAGCACTATTCTCCACTCTCGAGCAGACTCACTGCGCTTGCATGTGATTTTGCTTGAGTGAATAGCTTTTTATAGCGCATTTTTGACTGTCCACCGAAGTGGTGTACTTACATGTTACAGCACTGGCATTGAACTGAAACAAGCAAGAAAAAGTTGACAGATAATGAGATACTTCCAAAGGTTCATCCATGGCCAAGAAAGGCATGAAATCTGAACAGAAAAGAACATTTATCGTAAAGTGAAAAAAGAAATTGTCATGGCTCATTTACGATGAGAAACTGGGTATTGTAAAAAATAAAATGCTTCATTTGTTGAAAGCAAAAAACTGTTGGTGGCGGCCAGCAAGTCAGAGTTAGTAACTTAGTGACTGGATCAAAGAATTTCAAAAAAGTCAACAACAAAAATTTTATAAAAGAAAAAAATAATGTCTAGTGTAGGGGTGAAACAATAAAGTTAATCGTCAGGGTAAGGCTAGTGTTGTAGTAGACTTCACACAAGAGAACAGACAGGACAGTACGAAAACATGTGATCTCCTGCTCATGGTATAGGTCATGGCAAAAGACATTGCTTTTTTTGTTTGTTTTACCAAGCCATACTAGAAATTGGGTAACACTAACAGATGCACACACACACACACACACACACACACACACACACACACACACACACACACACACACACATTGAAACAGGCATTACCAAATAAATCTGTTTAAAAATAGTATTGGCACCTTCACTATTAGTGTCAGCCACTGGCTGTTTACAAATTATAGAATTACAATCATAAATAATATATCAATGATTGTGGGGTCACAATCATGGAGTACATGGACAATGGAATTTGGATGGTAGACTGGTACTTGGACAATATTATTTGAAACATTCATAATGTTTGTCTCAGTCAGTCTGTGTGTATCATCGTGTGGGAACAAATTTCTAGTATGGCGGCCACTGCCAGATTTGAGGGTTTGGGATACCTTTTTTTTCTTTTCTTCTTCTAATTCTATTCATAAAAAACAAACAACAACAAAACTGTGATGGTGGTGGGGTCACAGTCATGGAGTACGTGGACGTTGGAATTTGGATGGTACTTGGAGTTGGACAATATTATTTGAAACAGATTCATAATGCCTGTCTCAGTGTGTTTGTGTGTAAACAAATTTCTAGTATGGCTGCCACTGCCAGATTAATGATTTTAGGGCTTTGGATACCTTTTTTCTTTTTCTTTTCTATTTGTTTGTCTGGCTACCAAATTGTAAAGCATGAGAAGCCAAAGACCAAGCAAATTTGACTTTCAGCGCTGTTCTTGTGTGCATGTACAGGCTTAGTTGTAATATAAACTTTTAATTATATAGCCATGCACTCTGTCTGTGGCAGAATGATCCAGCACACGATATCAGAGGATCAGATCTTGATGCATATTTTGCCTGGTCGCCATGAGATGCCCATGAATCCATCCCATGCCACACTCACAATTGAGAGTCACAACCCCAAGACCAAGATTACTGAAGTCCAGAGGTATAAATTACTATAATATAATCAAACAGTTTTAAATCTGTGTAGTGTGTGGTTTATGTTTAAATCAATTTAAGTTTTAATGTCAAAAGATATAAATTATAATCTTAATAACTAATGTAATATCTTCTATAGCAACATCAGGAAATGTTACACCACTGAGAAGCCAGTGAAAAGTGTCTGATGGAGCAGGTGGAAGAAATGTTGAATATGAGTCAAGCAGAACTTTGCCCAGGGCCAGGACAGAGAGGTGATCATGGCATGCTGCCATACCACTTTATCAGGGGAGACCTAAGAAACAGTCTGGGGGTCATTCTTGATAGAATTAAAAGTGTACATGATCACTTCCAGAAGCGTCTACTGATAGTGATACTGTGAAAGGTGTGTACATTGACCTTTTGTTCTGTAAAAACATTTGCTTTGTATAAGATCTATCCTCTTCTTTTTTTAAAATAATTATTAATGCAACTGCTAACACTGTAACAGTAATAATAATAATGTATAGCCTAACTTATACTCTAGGACCAGTGTCCAGTATGAGTTTCAGCTGTGTCCACAGAGGCTATTCTATGAGTTAGGCGTGTAGTGATGTACAGGGGATGTGATGTCTCTTGACAGCTGTGAGTGTGAGTCTGACACTAACAAACACCTAAATTATCTACCAGGGGCAGTAATCCTGGGATTGCATTACAGGAGACAGCTGCAGCAGATTCATGTAACTGTAACTGTGCAGGGCCCCAAGATGTTGACCACAGATCATGCAGCTGTTTCAAATTCAATGCAGTGTGTGTGTGTGTGTGTGTGTAAACTGCAATACTAATATAGTGTGTGTATGTTTGTGAATAAGTAAGTCCTTATAGTTATACATAAGCTAAAGAGTAAGTGTTTCACTGTTTGGTCTTTGTTGTTGCTTTTTGGTGTGAGGAATGCATGCATCTGTAGGCGTTGTAATTGTTGTTGCTTTTTGGTGTGAGGAATGCATGCATCTGTAGGCTGTTGTAAGTGCCGCATGCTCATTGTCTTATGAGAAAGGGCACATATATCATGTTAGTATTATTAATATTAGAATTGTTAACACTAAATTATATAATACTAATAGAAGATATTAGCAGAGCTTAGTAGTTAAACTGTGTGTGTGAAAGCAAATAAGGATGGCACAGAAAGCAGCACTAAGACTGTCAGTGTTATTGATCTCATTCTATTTCAGATGATTCACTTTAATGTTTAAAACTCTGTCACTGTATGTGTACTGTAATTTAATGTACGTTTGTAATGCATTAGAGTATAACATCCAAGTTCAACACATTCCTATGATTTTTTTGATTTTTTTACACCCACTACTGTACTACTACTAGCAGTAAAATAGTGTTAAATGTGTGTGTGTGTGTGCAAATAGGACAGACATATGGCCAGGCATTTTGCTGCTTTAGTGTCAAACATTAAGTTTCAAAAGCAAACAGTGGGGGCTGAGAAAAACAACAACACAGAGCAAACTGGAAAATGTAGCTCAAATCAAGTTGGGCATTCTTGGAAATGCCTGACACTAGTATTAGTAACAGTAACAGCAAATTTCAGTCTTTTCTGGGAAATGCTACTGCCTAACACGTAACAGTAACACTCTTCTGCAGGAGTCTCCAAAAATCGCAGGAGTTTCCAAAAATCTCAGACCCTGTGTTGAGAGGAATGGACTTTGATTTTGAATAGACACACAACAGTTTTTCAAAATATTTCTGGTCCGGTTTGTTAAAAAAAATGACATTAATATGACCAGGAGAGCTGCCAATTTGTGCAGTGCAACCGTCTTCATCGTTGATGTCCTGACCAATGCCAGCATGTGTGGCAATGGTGTATCAAATTACACATCAGAAGCGGACCTCTTTCTGTTCATTCATAAAGAGTGAATGAGCCATTAGTTATGGCTGCACTTAGTGGAGCTCAAATTTAAAGCAAAAAAAAAAAAAAAGAGAAAAACAACAACTTCTGTTGTATTAATACTATTAAAAGTGTTATACAGACATGTGAAGCCTGCAGATGAACATTTTTATATTTTGAGGCTAAAATTGTCTTCACTTCAGTTTTCCTTTAATCATTAATTAAGCATGACATGTTTAAATTAATATTGAATTATTATCCCCGGGTTTACATTTGTATGTTTTTGTTGACCACATTTTTAATAATTTTCTTGCGTTTTCCCAGTTTCTATGCATCATGTAATATTATTATGCTTGTTATCACCAGGTTCAGGTGTACATTTTCTGGCTGTTGCCGGTCCTACAGCACGCAAGGCAACCTCAAAACACACGAGAAAACGCACAAAGGTATGGAACTGTGGAAGGAAGTGGATATTTGATGTGTAATTCAATACAGTTCTATTATGAATACATCACATGTCTGTTGATGTTTTTCGCAAACCAAAGAGCTGATCCATTTTGATGGCACATTGATTTTTTGAAAATAAATCACATGTGACACTGATAGCAAGTGACTTAAATACTTCTTAAAACAAGTGGATGTATTTTTTCTGTAAAGCTGATGTATAGGAAGACAAGCATCTAACTTCGTCAGTTAATGGCAGTGTGTTTAATCCCACATATATATCTTATATGATATATGCATCATATTTCAGTTACATTACATTTTTCTTTGATTATGTGGCAGCTGTAACTGCTTTAAGGGAAATAGCCCTCTCAAAACACGTTTTGTCCAAGAATGTCATCAGGTGGAAGAGATTTAAACAGTCTGGATGAGACTAGCGCATTGCTCAGAGGAGAGGTTGGTAGAAAGAAGGGAGAAAAGGAGAGAGGGTGACAAGACTATAATATTACTTAGACTTTGCCTTGGGGGGGAGGGGTTGGGAGGGGGGGGGGGGGGGGGGTTCATATGCTGTACATTGGATTTTGACTTGTGTTTCAGAGCAAACCTAACGTGTGCTTTCTTTTTCTACCCTTTTTTTCTTCTTCTTTCTCCCATTGTGTAATAGTGTACTGACATTAGGTGTTTGATGAGTTTTACTTCTGCAGGTGACTACACGTTTGTGTGCAATCAGTCAGGGTGTGGCAAGGCATTTCTGACATCATACAGCCTCAAGATCCATGTCCGGGTGCACACCAATGAAAAACCATACGAATGCAATGCTTTTGGCTGTGAAAAATCTTTCAACACTCTCTACAGGTAAATAGAATGCCTTACCAGAGGAATGATTGCAAACTGATCGACAGACTCTTTCAGTGTGATGTTGGCATTGTTTATGGCAGCATGATACCTGGGCTGTGTCCAGACTCAGCACTATACTCTTCTTCTAGTCAGGCAAGAAAACTGGACTAGATACCTGGTCCGTGAATGAGGAGAAAAATCATGTCTGGGCTGTAGGATATATCCAGGCACTTTGAAATCCAACATCAGTATGGGGGAGTTTTTCTGGCTTCCTTGGCAAAATTCTTGACAGGATTGGGTAGTGTCGCTGTAGCCTTACCCAGGTATGTTACCCAAAATTCCTGTCAACCTCATGTCCAGTTGGTAGGGCTAGCAAAAAATAGTCACACACACAGTTGTGTCACCCAGTGAAATGCATTGTCGGGATCCAGTGGCATATAAACCAAATACCTCCAAAGTGTTCAGATGGGTAGCAGTCTAACACTACAGCAATAATCCAGGAAAATCGCTTGTGGTTCAGGTTTCCAGACTCATTAAAGTGTTTACTTTTTTCTTTTTTTTCCTCCAGATTAAAAGCCCATGAGCGCCTGCACACAGGAGAGACGTTTAACTGTGACGAGGATGGCTGCACCAAGTACTTCACCACGCTGAGCGACCTCCGCAAACACCTCAGAACGCACACTGGAGAAAGACCTTACATGTATGTTGTGTGCTGCATGCATGGTAGAAAATGTGCTTGCTGTACAGGCAGTCTTGAGTGACATCATTTTACATTCATGTAGCTCAGTTACAGTGGACACAATTCAGTGGTGTGGTGGTGCCATAATTACTGAAACAGGAAGAAAAATTGAAATTTGGATGCACAGATTTATCATTCTTTAAGACCAACAGGCTTTTTTTTCTGGGTTTTTTTTTGGCCCAGGGCAGTATTTACCACAATACCAGTGTCTGAGTGAGGAACTGTTAACTACCAGTCTTATTAAGCCAGACAAACACTGTTTATATTATCACTGACCGCATTCAGTTTTGTGCCTTTATTTACAGTTGCATGCTAGTAATTGTTAATGAATTGTCTGTTTCTTATTTGATTTCTGTATCACAAAATGATGTGTAATACATAAGATGAGGTATAAGAAAAAATGGTTGTTTGGTTGGCCAGGTGTCCACAGGATGGATGCGGGAAAGCGTTCGTTGCCAGTCATCATCTCAAAACCCACACCAGGAGCCACACAGGTCAGGAGACAGAGGAGAAGAGTGAGAATGCTGCATGCAGATGGGCACTGATTGATTTGTGCAAAATGGCTGCCTGCGAGGGTGAAAGAACATCCGCATTTATGCAGAAAATCGTAACATTTGAAATATGCGTGTGGAGCTGGCCATAGTTTGAGATTTGTTAATAGAAAAAGAAGGGTAGGTCAGAGTGCAGGAAGTTAGTAACTGGATTTTAATGTCCTGACAACTGCACAGGTCATTTCAACTTCAAGACAGACTAGAGTGTATCAAAAGAAACGCGGATGGTGAAGATATTGTGGAGTGGTAGCACTTAACATCTGCAGTCTCAAAATAAAGGAAGATGAAAAGGAGAAAAGCCTTGCCCCTTCTCAAAGAATCCATCGGTTAGATCCTTCCTGGAGCAGACTCTGATATCTTGGCCCCAAAGCTACATCTGACTTTCTCTGGACTCAAAACCAAAGGGAAATCCAGTTTCAGAAAACTGTCACCCAGGACACAGGGTTTATTGAACAATCTGATCCTAGACTGTCATTATTATACCCCCTCCCCCTCATAACAAAGCTATATACAGAACCCCCAACCCCTACCCCTATAACAACGGTTATATTGGAATCACCCTGACAATCTGTAATCTGCAGCAGTATGTGACGTAGTAAGACTTAGTAAGATACTGGTTTGCAATGCTCAGTCAACTGTGAAAGTCATACTTTGGTGAGAGAGTAAAACAGTAGACGTGACTTCATCAGTTCATGACAGTACAGTGACTTCATCAGTTCATGACAGTACAGTGACTTCATCAGCTCATGAAGGATTAAACTTTTGGGGCAATAAGACTTTTCATTTGTGTCACTTCCATTGAGGGTCTGGCCATGTGGTTTTCTATCTAATTTCAGAGGAAAAGCATCCATTGTGTGATTTTGAATTGTAGTTTGTACAAAGGAGAAGTACTCCTCAAAATGAACACTTTATTCACCCTTTCAGACAAAAAGAATTCATCCTGAATGTGTTTATCATTAATTTGGGGATTTTGTAATCTATGCTAAGGTCAGCGTGTCAATGATTGTTTCCTGTTCATTTTCTTTTTGCTATCGTTGTGTATGTGTGTTTGTGTATGCATTTTCTTTGAATGTGAATGGCTGAATAAAAATTAAATTATTGTACACAGATACTAATATTGCTTTATTATCCAGTGCTTCACACATTGTTAGCATACAAGAACAGCAGGCATAAAAGTATTTCAAGGAACAGTTACACAAGTGTATGTGACCGTAGCTTTTGATTTCAGGTGATAAGCCGTTTTCATGCCAACAAGATGGATGTAAAAAAGCCTTTACAACCGTCTACAGTCTGAAGTCCCACATGCACCGGCATGAACGAGACCAGGCCAAAAAGACAGGTGACTATATAGCAGTCCTCACCCCCACCCTACCGCTTAATGCGTATGACACACAAAGTATACGATAAGAAGAAGAAGAAATGTTATGTACTTTGTGCCTGCCCCAATGTAAAAAAGAAAAAGAAAAAAGAGTTCCAAGAACAGTGCAGAACTCTCTCTCTCTCTCTCTCTCTCTCTCTCTCCTCTCTCTCTCTCTCTCTCTCTCTCCCCCACTCCCACCCCCCACCCCACCCCTAGTACCAGTACAAAAGTCATGTAATAGGTTTTAAAAGAAAAAGAAACAGGCATAAAAAGAAAGATCTGGGTAATACAACTGCATCTATAACAGTGATAATGAGCAGTCAATGAAAATACTGTACAGTTATAAAACTGGGTCATTTCTGTCAAAATGAGCTATCAAGCAATTACACGTTTACAGACGCACACGCAGGCACACACATCACGCTGGAACACTCAAGAGAACAAAGAACAAGACCATGGTTGATGAATGATCGGGATGATTAAATTTAAATACACAGGCAAGTTAGCATTTGCATGCCCATCCCTTCTCACAACCTGTATAGAATCAGCACTTTTCCAGTTATGGGTCTACACTGACCTATTTTGCATCATCATTATCAGAGGTTTTAAGTTTTTCCTCCCCCTACTCCAGTCTCAAGTCTTGGCACTTATAGTTTTCACATTGCACAGTTGTTGTTTTCATTTCCAAAACATGGCAGTACAATGAATGGGGTTGGAAGGGTTTTTTCCCCATTCATTTTTTTCTCTCTTCCATTTCATGATTGCATGTGTTATAATTGTTGTACTCCATGTGTGAGATTTCGCTTTGCAAATACTCCTTTTCTCTCAGAAAATACACTGGTACCCCAACTTAAAAAATATGTTCAGATTCAGATTCTTTATTCACCAAGTTTTACAACAAGGTAAGTGTCTCGAAAGCGGTAAGCATACACCCAACTGAAAAAATATGTTCAGATTCAGATTCTTTATTCACCAAGTTTTACAACAAGGTAAATGTCTCAAAAGCGGTAAGCATACAAACATAAGTAAACAATAACATTGACATAAATCAGAGAGCATAGTTAGAGGTATACACCCATCCACACCACCAAAACAACACCCACACCCACGTCCACACACCTGCGCGCTCACACACACACACATGCACATACACACACCTGCGCACAACACACACCACACACACACACACACACTATAATTAATGTTCCAATGTAAAATATGGTCCTACGTCTAAGACTAAGACAGATGAAGTAAAAATTTCTACTTTTAAGACAAAGTAGAGTAATATTTCAGTAACAACGAAAACAAACATACACACACACATACACACACACACACACACACACACACTCACACACACATTTAAAAATAACTTTCCATTTCGTAATGTGAAGTCTTACATGTAAAGTCCTACGTTGTTTTTGTTTTCACAAACCAAGTAAACATCACTGATTTGATCTGTCTGCAGATGAAACAGTTACAGCACCATCAAGTGATCCAGTTCCAAGCCAAGCATCAAACTCTATATCCACAGGGCTGATTTATATGTCTGATGGGAACCAAACACAAACAGCCACAGTAAGTGATTCTGTGGAAATGTTGCTGCATACCTCCAGGGATGGTGTATAATTGTGTGTTTTATCGTGCGGTTATTTGTTATCCAACCACAAATTATTCTGTGAAAATGAAATGGTGGCACTATACATTTATCAAAATGGTGTGACATCTATAATTTGTATAAAGCAGCAAAAGTGGTTCACAGAAACAGGTCAGACAATGTAACCATTCAGATACACGGCCGTCAGTACTACTAGTAGCAAACACCCTGTTCTTTTCAGTTTGCAACACACACACACACACACACACAGGGAGTATGTTTGCATATAGAGATATACACACACACACTGTATGTTTGCATATATATACACATATGTGCTGTATATTTGTTATTTATCTGTTTTAGTTTTTATTGGGGTTTTTAATTTGTTTTCAATGTACATATTTCTTTTGGAACCGGCCAAACAAAATAACAGGCAGTATGTCTGACTAATTGCTGATTTTTTTCCAGTATATGCTGAATTTAACCAGTAAAATACCAGAAATTACTGGTTAATGTGAACCTTGGAAGTGTTACTTCATTCCTCCAGGAATGGTGTACAATGGTAGATTTTATCCTTATGTGAACCAACCACCAGCGCCCAGAGTAAATGATACCTTGTAAATGTTACTTTATAACTTCAGGGGCAGTTTGTAATCATACGTTGTATTCTGATGTGAACCAGTGACAAGTGGCCACCTTAAATGATTCTGTGGAAATTTACTTCATACCTCCTGTTACAGTTTATATATATTTCATCTTAACGCCAAGCAGCCACAGTAAATTACTTTGTGGGACTGTTACTTTACCAGATGGAAACCTGCAGATTTTCTGTGTTTTCAGATGAGCGTGTGACTTCGCTTGCGGTTCCCTTTAAATTTCTGTTTGCCCCCGGACTCCCTTTTCTTCCTGTGCAGTTAGCCCTGATATAACCCTTTGTGTCTGACTGGGCTCGAAGCACCAACTAACTAACTAGCTAACTTCCTGTGCAGGTATCTCAGGGGGCAGAGCAAGCATTGACCGCTGAACAGTTACTGAACTCACTCATCGCCCAAAACCAGGAAGCACCAGAAACCACAGGTATGCACTTCTCCGTCGTGAGCGGCTAGAAGAGGGTGTGGTTCAGCAGTGCGGAGCATTCTTTTTGTCCGTGCAGTGCTGTGCCACCTAGTGACAGTGCACCTAAGTGCCCACGTGGAAATTTCTGAATGGAAGACAAAGTACCGGCTGAGACCTTTCTTGACTGACATGACTAAGCTCCCCCCCTCCCCCACTGACCCCCCACCCCCACCCCAACCCCCATGCTGAGTTCACGGCTGTCATGTGTTAAACTGCAGATGAGACCTCATTTCATGCCCGTAGTTCATGCTCCCTGCAGTCCAAGCATGCATGGCTGAATGTCTGCCATCCATACATGCCTGAACGTTCAGCATTGAGTTTTATAGTATCAGAAGGTACAAATTATTTAGGTTAATACCTTTCATCCTTCCTTAAATTGTAATCAGAAAACTATGAGGCGGTTTTGCTTGCTTTCAGCAAGTGGCCGAGTGAAAAGGGGAAAAAGGCTGCAGGTTGGGGCTTGCATGAATGACATATCCTGTAAATATAAGTGGTTCTTGCATGCATGACAAGTCATTCTGTACCATTACAAGTCAAAGAAACCAGGACATCTGAAACTGAGAAGGCCATTTAAAAAAAAAAGAAGGTATTAACCGAGTTATCACAACTGAACCAAAAGAAGTTAGGTTAGTCTGTGGTGGATGAATATTGAACGCCAGCATGTTTTTTTTCTCTCCAGATTTTTCTGGTTAGACTTTGTGGAATAGATTGTCATAGTGCAGGACCAGTTCCCTCACACTGCCATTTCAAAGTGTTTTCTCTGCGTGACAGTGTCGGCAGCGGGTGTTGGGTCCGACTACATGAATCCCCTCATCACCATGCTGGCCAGCGACTCCAAGCTGGACGGCACCGCAGGGGCCACCTGCTGTTGTTGCACGGAGGTGACCACACAGCCCGTCCTCTTCACCACCGCTGCTGCTGCCACGGACACCAACCCCAGCACCCTGTGCCTGGCTGGCCCTGCACAGGTCCTCTCGGACGCGAGCATCACAGAGGCCCTGTCTGCTGGAACACTGGGTGTGTCTGCGTCCTACTTGCCCGTAGAGGGGCAGCTGCCGGTCTGCAGCACCGCAGCACCCACCACCACTGCTGTGTACTTGGAGCCCAAGCAGGAGCCCACGGAGGAGGTCATGTCAGTGATGCCAGGCAGTGACATGTCGTTGGGGGGTGGTGACATGATAAGCGTGCTGCCAGGAAGTGATGTTCTGTCCGTGGGCCCCGGCCTCATGCAGTCGCTGATGCTGTGCCAGGCCCAGGGCGGGTGCCCAGCCGAAGTAAGCGAGGTCCTGCAGCAGGTGCCGGCACAGCAGATTTCCCCTGCCACGGTCAACACCGCATTGCAGCAGGTCACACCTGTTGTCGCGGTGGATGCTCCAGCCTCATCCAGTCAGGGTTCCGACGACGGCACCGAGATGGCATCTGCAGGTTTAGAGCCCTCTGCGGCTGCAAAGCTGCCCAGCGATGGCACACTTACATCAGCCATTCAGAGCGGCATCCCCGTCACCATCAACCCGTCGTCCCTGACCGGCCCAGTGGCCATCAACCAAGTGTTTGTGCCTATTTATAGCAATACGGACAAGGGGCCCATCATTGAGCTGGTGCCCATTAAGGCCAACCCGGTCCCAGCCCCCACCCCACCGTTGCTGCCTCAGGTAACCCAGTGACAGGGGAGGGGGTGTTTTTTTCTCCTGTTGGGGGTATTCCCGCCTCCACCCCACCGCTAGTGTGAGAGAGTTGCTTGTGTCCCGTTGAGCCTGCCCCACTGTCTGATGCTAGTGGTTGTTGCAGCTGTCCACCCTGTGTTTGAGACGGATGGGTGGGGCAGAGATGTTCTATACCAAGACAGCTCAGTCCACACCTGAACTCGAGGACATGCACATAGAGTTACTGCCCTTCAAGCTGGCTCTGTGGCTTGCTGCAAAAACCAATATAACATATAACAGGTCTTTGCTAACTTACGGCTGATTGCATCTTGAGGGTGTATTATCGTAGTGTCTTTGACTGAAAAAAATCAAAGCAGGAAGGGAATGTCACATGGCATCACT
Source organism: Alviniconcha marisindica (assembly GCA_018857735.1). Taxonomy (NCBI): domain Eukaryota; kingdom Metazoa; phylum Mollusca; class Gastropoda; family Provannidae; genus Alviniconcha; species Alviniconcha marisindica. Next base: position 556,301 of record JABMCL010002749.1, read on the forward strand.
ATGATATGTCTTTTTTTCAGACGACACTTTGTGGTCTGTGTGATGTTCCTGCTGTTGTCACTGAAGAAGAAATGGGCAGCAGAGCCAGTTTAGTTCATGTGAAATATGTCCTCACTTTCAGCCTGAATACTGTAAAAAGGACTGCGCTTTCTTGGCATACAATACCTTTGGACAGAGTCCTCTTCCTTCAGTTATGCTGTCACTGGAGATGAAATTGAAGGTGTCAGTTCAGGCATCAGATGTCAATGTCATTCCAAGATTCTGAGGTTGCCTAGCAGAGTTCTATATCCTTATTCTTTCCTGCAATAGAGGTATACTGTTTTGGCAAGTGAATTCACCATACCTGAAAAATAAAAGCAACTGCACCTCCTCATTTCCAGACATAATTCCATTTCTGTCCATTTCATGAAATTGCGAAATAGGAGGCAACCTTCTTTGTAATGCATGAAAGGTAGCAATATGGATACCATTCTTGGTCGGCCATGTCTGTCCTTGAAAGTAGCAAGGTGGGTGGCAGTTCTCTTCCTCTTTCCCTGTGACTTGAGGTAGGAAGATAGACGACAGTCCCCTTCATCTACTCCCCATCACTAAACAGCAAGATAAAGTATTAGTGCTCTTCACTTACAGCTGTCATTGATGATAGCAATGTAGACAAGTGTGAGAAACCAGACATCATCCGCACCTGTAGTGTCACTAAATTCACACACCTGTCCCCTCTCCTCCCTGTCTGCCACTAAAGATATGCCAGTTGTCATCATCGTCCAGGCCTGACGCTACAGACAGATGCAGCGTCTGCCACTAAAGACATACCAAGCCTGCCACTACAGGCAGATGCTAGTCATCATTCATGTGTGTCACTAAAGACATACTAACCATTGTCATTCATGTCTGTCGCAAAAGCCATACTAACCATCGTCATCCAGGCCCATCACTAAAGAAAGACAGATGCCAGTCATCCTTCATGTCTGTGACTAAAGATATACCAGTTGTCATCATGCACGCCTCTCACTGGAGACAGAAGCCAGTCATCCTTCATGTCTGTGACTAAAGATATACCGGTTGTCATCATGCACACCTGTCACTGGAGACAGAAGCCAGTCATCCTTCATGTCTGTCACTAAAGACCTACCAACATCACCATCCAGGTCTGTCACTGAAGACAGACATCTCTCATCATTTTCCATCCCTATAGCTAAAGACAGATGCCAGTCATCGTCATCCCCACCTGTCGCTAAGGACCTGTGCTAGTCATCCTCCTCCTTCATGTCTATCACTAAAGACAGATGCCAATCAATGAATCATCCTGCATGTCTGTCACTAGAGACAGATGCCTGTCAATGAATCATCCTGCATGTCTGTCACTAAAGACAGATGCCAATCAATGAATCATCCTGCATGTCTGTCACTAAAGACTGATGCCAATCAATGAATCATCCTGCATGTCTGTCACTAAAGACGATGCCATCAATGAATCATCCTGCATGTCTGTCACTAAAGACAGATGCCAGTCAATGAATCATCCTGCATGTCTGTCACTAAAGACTGATGCCAATCAATGAATCATCCTGCATGTCTGTCACTAAAGACAGATGCCAGTCAATGAATCATCCTGCATGTCTGTCACTAAAGACAGATGCCATCAATGAATCATCCTGCATGTCTGTCACTAAAGACTGATGCCAATCAATGAATCATCCTGCATGTCTGTCACTAAAGACAGATGCCAGTCAATGAATCATCCTGCATGTCTGTCATTAAAGAGACACTTATCACATCCCTACTAGTCACTAAAGATAAACACATATGACAGGTCTCCAAGCCTGTCACTCATCTCAACATTTTTCACCCCTTTTGCAAAGACAAGGTTCCCCCCCCCCCCTCCCCCCCCCCCCCCCCCCCCCATAGCAGTGGCAATATTCTGGTCTTCTACCTCTATCCCGGTCACTTAAATGGTGAGACTGACATCTGTCTTTTTGTGTGTGTTGACCATGCTGCTTTTAAGAGCTAACGGTACATATCTCCTTCATCCCCATCACAAAATGTAATAAACTAAACTGCTGAAGGAAGAGCTCTGCTGGCTTTGAAATCACCCCGAAGATGAATGCATTGGAATGCAATGGGCATTTTATAACATCACAAATTGAATACTCCTGACACTGGCATTGAATGGGTATTTCATGAAGTTAACATTTATTCACACATACCTGAGCTGAACTTGCATTTTACAAAGTCCAGCAGGAAACATCGACGTCTCGAATTTGATAAAAAAAACTTGGACTTGCAATATCTCCCATCTCTTTCAGTCCTGTGACTGTGTGTGATTTAAGTGGGTATGCACTCCTTCATATCCAGAAAGTGCGTGTGAGGTGAGCTTCTGTTGTATACATGTGGCACTGATTCTTTTTCCCACAACTGTGATTGCTGGTGATACGTGCTGCATGTAACAGCTATGCATATTTTTCAACTGCTTTTCAAAGTGCAGTGCACTCCCATGAAAAGCTTTGAAGGCATTGTAAATATTTTGTTAAAAAAAGTTGCACTTGTACATATAATAATTACGTGTGTGTGTGTAATATATATATAGAGAGAGAGAGACAGTGGAACCTCTTCAACCTCCTCAAAACAAAACGGCTTTGAGCATCTAAAGTCCATAACTGCGGCATACCTTCGGGGGAGTCCCAAGCGAAGAAACATTATGGGCTTATCAATACAAATGGAACAACAAATAATCTCACAGCAGCTTTTCTTTCAGACAGGATATCTATTTAGTGCTCTGTTGAAAATTGATGTTTGAAGTTGGCGAAAACACGTTATGGGTGCTGTTGTGAAATGCAGCATTGTGAGACTGTTGCCACTGTAAGCTAGGGAGTGGTCAACCGAACATAGGGGATGTATTTGGGTATTTTTCTCTGACCTGAGCAAGGTGTCGTGTCATGTGGTTCACTTGCTTGTAATGGTCACTCAGCTGGCCGTCAGACTGACCTGCAGTCATGGCAGGTGCTCTAATGGTAGCCTTTTCTGCAAGACAGCTTGGGGGGGGGGGGGGGGGGGGGGGGGTCTTTAACACTGTTTCCATGATAGTAATCGCCACTGAGCTTCAAACGTTACATAATGGTCACCTCTTTTAAGCTTTTTTCAGTCATGTGAATTCCTGTTTTGTCCTGATCCTTTTGTTTTTTTAGGCCAGGGTAAAGGTTGTATATTGTTGTAACTTTTTGAATGTGAGTTAAGTCAATATTTTCTATTGATTTGTTTTTGGGTGGGGGGGGGGAGTGGAATGAGTATCAGTACTAACTGTTGGCACTATCAGCATTAGCACTAATCAAGCTGTTTTGATGTGCAATTCGAGGAGTCAAAGCTGTGGTTGCTGGTGTGCTCTGTGTTTCCAAACAGCTATGACAGCATAGATATATAATATATGCATGTCTATCATGTTAGTGGTGGATTTCTAGCAGTGCAACTGCCAGCCACTCAGTTTCTCAAACAGACAGCAAACTGAATAACAGGAATGTGTGGTAAAAAAAACTTGTATCCTGTCAAGATGAATAATAGCTACATATAGTATCCTCTTGAGATGAATAATAACAGTGTAGTGTGGTACCCTATTCAAAATCTTTCAATACTTGCATTTGGACTTTAAAATCGTTTTAACAGAGGAAGTGCAAGGGTCAGATTGTGGTGTAACGTGAAAATAAATATATTCAAAACTGAGACTGTTACACCCCAGGCATGGAGACATTGCAGACCCTACACCAGGGAATAACTTTGTCTTTTGCAAAGTTGCATCAAAATGCCAGCAGCATTGGAATTCAGACAACTGGCTTTGATAGTGCAACTCTTCTGCAGATGGTTTCTCTTGGGGAGAACAGCCCAGATTTCCTGTTGAAGAAATTCCCATTGGCACAGTGTGTGTAGAGAAAAAGAGCACTATGTTAAAGCTACACACTTCACTGGACTACTCAGAACGATGCTCCTCAGCAAAGCTCCTCTCTGCAGAAAAAAAGACTTGTCGACACAAAATTGAATTGGACTGTGTCAAAAGAGAGAAAGAACACACCTCTTGTTCTTCTTTAAACGAAAAGAAGACCACTCCTCTTGTTCTTTTCGTCTGCAGCGGTTTACTTTTCAGTATAACAGCGCACAGTTCCGGGTGTAACCTGGTGAAAAGCATTGGGAGGAGCCTAATTGGTGTATGGTGTCAGTAACTTGAGACCTGCCTGTACCTGATACCGGCCCGCATGTGTTCAATTTTAACAGTGGAGAAGCAACAAAACAACCAGAAGACTCTGTAAACTACTACCAAACTGACAATCTTCACTTCTCACCCACCAATGGCCAACGTTTTTACAATCACTTCACTGTGGTTCACAGGTGTAGCTTTCACACTTACGTGAACAAATACTCAAAAAATAATGACAATAGTGGTGTGAATGTTTGCAGATTTGCAAGTATTAACTGATTGGTTGATTGCTTTTATACAGAGAATACTTCACTCTCAAGCAGAGACTGACTTTTCTTTGGCCTCCGAAGTGGTGTACTTACAGTGCTGTTTGGTTGTCAGTGGCTGTTAATGAAACTGCACCGTGTCACATCATGTCATGCAAAGCCACATACCTAGGGTGCATGCATGTTTAGGTGTAACCCGCTACCTGCACTTTCGGCAGAATGAGTATGTGACACTAGCTTTGCTGTATTTCAGTGTTGGGGTGGGGTGTGGTAATGGTCAAAACTGATTAATTGCTTTTGTGAAGCTAACTGGCTAACTACGCTGCACTGTGCACTCCACAGGAGGGGTGGGGGGAATCGAGTAGACAAGTCGTTATATATATTATAACCCCAGTGTAAAAATAAACATCATGTTAAAATATCACTTATGATGTAGCACTGATAAACATACATACGTTAGTTTTACATACATTACAACTGACATCCTTTTGATGAGACTAAACCAAGGTCCCCCATGTATATATATATATATATATATATATATATATATATATATATATATATATATAGTATATACATACAAAATGATCACAAATCAAAAAAAGAAAAAAACAGATAATTCTTTCAAACATGTATGCATTACTATGATATTTGCAAGTGTGGAAAGGGCATTGATTCAGTATTTGCATGGGAAAAAAATATTTCTTCATGCCGGTGATGCTCAGACCTGGGGGGGGGGGGGGGGGGGGATCCGACCTTCGTCAGAAGCATGCATGCTGGTAATTTTCCTCCAACATTGGAATGTATGTACTAACATAACAGTTTAACTGTTTGTCCTGATGTTAGGTTATGTAGAAAGAACAGGATACATTGTCAGTCGTCACTGTATAGCTTTATGAGATTCCTTCTGAAGTTGTCAAAAGCTTTGAAGAAATGGTCTCCAGAATATGAGTGTAAGAACAACAGAATCTGCAACAACAACAAAGTGTTTGCTGTACAACTTGGCTTGTTGTATCTTTACATATATACATATCTATATTAAAAACAATATTCATTAGTGGAATAGGAGAAACAGATCCAAACTAAGATGCTTCATCTTGAAATGTTTTTTTATGCAAACTGTAGAAAAAAGGATTTCATCAGAACTGGCTTTGAGAGCCATTTTCCATCACCTTGCTAGTTGTTTTTGACTGGGTGTTTGTCAGCCAGTTTTGGTATTGGCATGTAGCTGTTTGGTGAGTTTTGACTGGGCATGTCTTACCAGCCTTGACAACAACAGTTCCATTGTTTGACAGTTTGAGGTGTGTCAGCCAGCCTTGACAACAACAGTTCCACTGTTTGACAGATTTTGAGGTGTGTCAGCCAGCCCTGACAACAACAGTTCCACTGTTTGACAGAGTTTGAGGTGTGTCAGCCAGCCTTGACAACAACAGTTCTACTGTTTGACAGAGTTTGAGGTGTGTCAACCAGCCTTGACAACAACAGTTCCATTGTTTGACAGAGTTTGAGGTGTGTCAACCAGCCTTGATGGACAGTGTCATGGGCAGTTTTTGACTGGGCCTTAGCAACACTGTAACTATTTAATGGATATTTTTTAGTTTTTTGTTTGTTTGTTCTTTTTGGTTTGCTTTTTAAGATTCTTGTCTTCCTGCATTGATGATGAAGTGTAGCTGTGAGCGTGAAAGCCGCTGGTTCCATGAAGAGCCTGGCATGAGACGGGTCGGAGCAAAAACCATAGTCCTTAGGTGTGGATCTTAACAACTGCCCTATTGCATGTCTTGTTGATGATGAAGTGATGCTTTATGTCCTCAGATCTCAGTTGACATATTAGGGACAAGTTGTGACCAATGCCGAAGCACGGTGCAATAAATCTTTACGTCCACGGAAACCAGAAGGCTCGTTAGGACGGACAGTCCAGGACGTCCACCTCAACTCTCACACAGCTCCTGAACCATGACATGTCTTGTAGATACATAGCACCTTTTAACCCCCACCCCCACCCTACCCTACACTTTCAAACATTAGAATTCTTTGGATAATAGTAATGAATAGCTCATAGTCAGTGCAAATCATTTTGCGGAAGAAAAACTCAGTTTGCTAGCACGCTCTGTTAATGCATACACATTCAGACATATGTAACCTCTGTTGGCAGGAAGGGTCTGCCTAGGTTTGTGAAGAGGCAGGAGTCCCGGAAAAGGAGTCTTCAGCTTGGTTTTTGAATTCAGACAGTGAGGTTTTGCAGACTGGCAGACAGATGGAATGGAGACACCAAAACAGCGTTGACCGAAAGATTTAAAGTTTCTAAATTTTCAAAAGCTTCTTGCTTGAGTATTAGAGGGTGTGTGATATGTGCAAAGGGAAACTGTAGGGTAAGGAGTGCACTGTCGAAGTGACGGTACGCAAATACTGCCGCATTGTAATGGCAGTGGAATGTCACAGGCAGCCAGTGCAGTCCATTTAACAGTGCTGTTATGTGGTCGCGCTCACATTTCTTCAGTGCTGAATTTTCTTAGGCAATATGATGTAACTTCAGGGAGACAGGGTGGAGTATGGGAGTTCCTGAGCCTCGGTTACCATCTCAAGCAGAATCAGACTGAACTCTTCGCTGTGAGAGATACAAGGTCAAAGTCAGCATCAACAACATGTATCACTAAACCTTTGTTTTTCTGTTTCTCTCTTGCATGCTAGTCTAGTGTAAGTTTGATTTAAATGTGTGCAGTTATCATTCTCTCAGTGTTTTTGGTTTTGCCGTGTATTCACTTTTTTTCAAGGCTTGAAGATAAGTATATATTTCCTGTTGATGTGAAAGGAAGGTATTTGTTTCATGTCATATTGTTATCAATTTTATAAAGTTCCATGGCACCAAATTGGATGTCATCCAAAGATTGTTTACATTATCATTTACTTTGATGTCAGTAAGTATTTGAGCAGATGGGGGGAAAAGTCGTTTTGTATGGCATTGCTGATTATGATTATGCTTGTTGACTGTTTGACATGTGAAGGACATTTAGTATTATTAACACAGTCCATTCTTTGTTAGACTTTGAGATTACAGAAGAAACCTTTTTTGTTTTTCTGCTGAATTTGTCTCAGTGGCCAGAAGGACGCCGGTGGCATGTTTGAGGCACCTGTGTCACGGTGGTTCTTGAACTGGTTTGCATTGTCTGCGTCAACCACACTTGAGAGAAGTTAGTTCCATCCATGGGTTGACAGCTCCATACGAGAAAAAGTGTTTCCAGATCTCCAGGCATAAGACATGATGGATGCTGTAGTCATGGCCCCTTCAATGAAACTGTGCAGTTGGGTATGAAGAGAAGGCATCCTGGGGACTTTCTCAGTGCCTTTGGCTGGCTTGAAGGTTTGGTGAGCATCACTCATTTTCCTTGTGAGAAAAGTTTTGAACTGCGCATTTTGCTTACATCAGAGTTTGATTTTCCTTAGGTGACCTGTGTGCAGCTGACAGGATGTTAAAATCTAATTACTAGTTAATGATTTACGTATTTCTTCAGATTTTACAACCCACAATGCTCATCTGATCTTCAGAATGGTGTCCTGTAGCCAGCCACAGGTGATTTGGTCGTTAGTGAAAACTTGTCAACTTATTGGGGGTTTGGGGTTGTTTTTTTTCACAAAGGTAAATGATGCTGTTATTCTTCTTCAGCAGGTATTTACATAACAGAGGCGCAAGAAGATACAAAGCTGTGAGGTACACTACTTCTGTTTAGCCGCATACCAGGTGAAGGCAGTACAATTGAATTATCACATGCAGTTCCTTTCTGACTTCTGTTTGAACCAGTCTTCCACAGTTTGTTTTTGGTAGGTGGACAGTGCTGAAGTGTCTTCGGTTTGTCCAGACTTTTCAGTCAGAGTAAAAATTGTGGTTTCTTTTCCAGTTGCAGATCTGGAACTCAGATTTCCGGATTAAGTTTGAGCATTAGAACAGATATAGGGAAACGTACTCACCGACGAGACAAAACACAAGGAATACAATAGTACACAAGTGCTTTCAACAGAAACTGCCTTCTTCAGGTGTAAGAAGACAGACAGACAAAAAAAAGAAGAAGGAAGCAAAGAAGAGGACAGACAAGGAGCTGATCTACATTCTTAACCTTATTTTTTGTTGCTTCACCAGCAGTTGACTTGTTCACTCTGTCCCCTATGAGCATTAGAGTTGGCAAGTTCTGTTACTGTAGTATTATATCTGAATGGCCGGGTTTCCGGTAAGGATTAGTGAGGTAGCCATACATACATGTGTAAGTCTTTGGGGGGTTGCAGAGGGAGGGGTGTGTGTGCTGCATGTTTGGAATAATTCACACTGTTAAGATGCTAATTTGTTGTTTGTTAGCATTCCTTGGTTAAAATTGGACGGGGGGGGGGGGGGGGGGGGGGGCAGCGTTACGCTGCATAAATGGAATAATTCACACTGTTAAGAGACACACACATTGAACTAATTATACTGTATAAATACATACCATGGTTCTTTTCTCTCTTTTTAAAATTTGTTGTTGTTGTGCTTTCATTTGCATAGCTGCTAAATATACACTGAAGGAGAGCAGTCAGACCCAGGGATGTGGCTGCACTGGGAGAGGGAAAGATGCAAGAATGTAAGAAACGTGTACAGTATGTATTTGTTGGACTCTCTTCCATCAGTTAACAAGCGGACAGGTGGAATTCCGTTGGTGTGTCCCTGTCTCGTAAGGTGTCTGTCGGTGCGTGTGGGCACTACTTTCTACCTCTGTTTGTGTCAACTAGTGCTGCCAGCGTGCAGTTCCACTTCTTTCCGAAAAGATGAAATTGTGATATGAGTTGAACATGAAGACATGTATGGATAACATGATCTGAAGTGATTTCATTGTAGATGTTGTGTCAGTTTGGTGTGGGTGTGGGTGTATGCGTGCGTGCGTGCGTGCGTGCGTGCGTGCGTGCGTGTGTGTGTGTGTGTGTGTGTGTGTGTGTGTGTGCATTCATGCATGTATTTGGGTGGGTATATATGTGTAGTACATGTGTGTGGTCAGTACATTTTTGATACTGTGTACAGAAATCTTTAACTTTTAACTCTTATGCATCTTGCTGTTTCAACAGGTTATATTAATCTGAAGACATTAAAGCCCTGATTAGGGTGCAGGTGGTGCTGTAGTGCATGCCTGAATGAGCAGAATCAATCACATAAGGAATGCTGCTTTTCTTTTTTTCACAAACCATTGTACACACTGATCTGCCCTCATTTTCTCTCTCCTGTTTTTTTTCTTTCTTTTTCTCCCTAACTCACATGCAACCATGCCTACATCTACAGATGTACATGTGTGTGTGTGGTGTGTGCAATATGCATGAAACACAGAACATGCATACATGTACATGCACAACACTCACATACAGTGATACACACACACACGCTCACGCACGCACACACACACACACACACACACACACACACACACACACACACACGCATGGGTGTACATGAGCATAGTTAACATAGTGCCTTTGTCAGGGGGAAGGGGAATGCACTTACTCTGTAGTTTTCTTTAATAATCAGTGGGTGACAAGCTCTGTTGTCATGCCCATACACATGACAGCAGTTCATGCTTCGTACAGTTCTCCCTTTTTCTCCCTGTAGTAACTCATTGTTCATGTTTCATCTGCATATGTTTACTGGGTGAAAATGAAATTGTATATTATATATGCAACACTATTACATTGCTGTTATGTTTCACTGCTAACTGTGTATCTTATATGGCATCTGATGTTTATTCTCAGTATAATCAAGAATCATTATAATGCAGTATTCATGCTTAGTTTCCCACAAGAATGGTTACCCAAATTTTCCATGTAGAATAATCAGCTGCCTTGAAATTGATCAAGCGTTTTGATCCAACTAAACTTTAGGTTGAAGTTTAGAAGAAGAAGAAGAAACAAGTGATTGATTAGGCATTATATTTAGCGCTAGAAGATCTTAAACAGAATAAGGTCAGGAGAAAAACTTAAGAAGCAAAAAAGAAAAAAACTGAAGGGAAGAAAGAGCGTGCTGTGTGCATCAGTTACTCAAAGAGCTAAATCCAATTTTTGCTACCCAGTCATTCTGCATCACAGTAAAAAAAAAAAAAAGCACTTGTCTTGTTATATTCATTTGTTATTGTTGATTTATGTGTGGAGATATTTATTCTGTATTGTGTATATAAAATGTTGGTCATAAAGTGGCCCTCATAGTTATAATTATGTCAAAATAGCTGAGGCCATTAAAATTTTCTTTCCATATGGAAATATGGCTTAAAGGGGACTTGGAGCAAAGAAGCTTCACAGGCCCAATCAATAGGAATGGAATAAAAATATAAAAAATTGCTAGATTTGTGGTCAGATTTATTCAAAATTGACATTTTAAAGTGGCATAAGTGCTGCCATTTTGTGTCTAGCAGCCTAGTGTTTAGGCGCCAGAATGATCAGCCATTTGACTGCGGGCCCCCAGTATGAAGACGAAGAAGTCTTTGACATCATGAACATGACTGGCTTGTGAAATGCAAATGTCTTTCTGTCTGGCAAAGTGACAGAGCAAACCAGTATGGCTGCACCCAGAGAAGCTCTGACTGGAAGCAAGAAAAGTACCCCTGTGGTTGAAAGAACCACCACACAAGGCCTGCCAATGGAATTTGTTGCTTATTTTGTACGTTTTCAGGAAACAAGCATCTTCACTCGGGGTACCCTTTAACCAAACTACAAAAAAATGTGTACAATGTAGAGGGTTTGGTCCCTTTAAGTGGAATTACCTCTAAAGAAACATCCTTCTGGAAGCGTGGCTTGTCCAAGGCACAAGGGATTAACATAAAAACTTTAATTGGAGGATTTTGTTTTTAAATGCCCTGTTGATTTTGTATCAAATTTAGAAGGCTAGTTTCATGAGTGATGATTAGTGACAAACCCCCATCAAATGTCAGCTCGCCTGTTACATACTGCAGTGTATTTTGATGTTTGTCCTGGGGTGGCGCAATCATGTGTGTCAGATCATTTGATGCAGTCAGAATAGAAGTCCACAGTATACAATTTTCATGAGATATAAAATTAAGTGCTTTTTTGTTTTGTCTGTTTGTTTGTTTGTTTAAGTCCCTTGAAGTTTCCATCTTGTTCTCTTGTACCTGTTGAACAGACACTGGTTTGGGAAGGCTAGCTCCTTTAAAGTAGTTTGTCTTGCGGAAGGTTCTGCTACATTTATGGTTTGTTTTCATGCTCCATCAGCGTTCTTTCAGTTGGCTTCCCTCTCTTTACCCCTCTCCCTGTCTCAACCACTCCCTCTTTGAGTCTTTCTTTCCTCCATTCAGAGATTTTGTGAGGAGTACTGCACATAATTCAACTGTGATTGAAGCACAATATTAGTCTCACGTGACTTTCTGACGACCCTGCCGCAGCAGGTTAGTGGTTTTTATTTTCTGTTGCCAGTTACTTGATGAGAGAATTGAATGCGGGAAGAAGATTTGCAACTGAAGGAAGTTGGAAGTGGGCTGATATGTCCGCAGAATACATGTCACCCTTTTGTACCATGTGAGTGAGTTTCCTTGTTGTGGTAGCTGTGTACATTTTCTTCAGACGATTTGTCCCACTATTTAATTTTTCGTCTACTGTGTAGACGTAATATGAAGTAATATTAATAATAATAATAATGAATAATTACATTGTGTGTGTTTGTTGATGGTGAGTGTATAACCACGTTAATACACCAACCTGCACATTCATAACGTTGTCGTGTGTGCGTGCGTGCGTGCGCGTGTGTGTGTGTGTGTGTGTGTGACTAGCTAGCTAGCTGTGGCATACAGTGTTGCTATATGTGAACAATGTGTATTGTGTACAGTGTGTTTGGTGTACAGTGTGTATGGTGTACAGTGTGCATAAATCGCCACACTGAGTCACAGCTGGCCGATTTAAGACGGTGTTTTTCGTAGGTTTATCGACCTACCCATATGACCTGCGCGGTTTACACTTACAGGGCACTAAATTAAACCACTGATCTGTCTTGGTCCAAGCATACGCACGCGTTTTATTAACATACCGGAACACACGTGGCACACAGACGATACAATTACAAAGCAAGTGTAGAAATATATATACACGTGTACACGATTACAAACACATTTTGTAGCAGCAGTCGCTGACGGATTTTATTCACTTGTGGCGCTACCTTGGCACAGTGCAATAGTGAACCAACATCATACGACTGTTGTAACATCTCTAAGGAATCGACATCAAATACTACTGACATCACTACCTGGGTACGGTGCAATAGTGAATCGACATCATAGGACTGTTGTCACATCTGTGGGGAATCAACATCAGAAGACTAATGACATCACTACCTAGGCACAGTGCAATAGTGAATCGACATCAGAACACTACTGACATCACTATATGGGCACAGTGAAATAGTGAATCGACATCAGAACACTAATGACATCACTACATGGGTACAGTGCAATAGTGAACCGACTTCATAGGACTGTTGTCACATCTGTAGGGAATCGACATCAGAACACTAATGACACCACTACCTGGGCACAGTGCAATAGTCAATCGACATCAGAACACTAATGACACCACTACCTGGGCACAGTGCAATAGTCAATCGACATCAGAACACTAATGACACCACTACCTGGGCACAGTGCAATAGTAATCGACATCAGAACATTAATGACCCCACTACCTGGGCACAGTGCAATAGTCAATCGACATCAGAACACTAATGACACCACTACCTGGGCACAGTGCAATAGTCAATCGACATCAGAACACTAATGACACCACTACCTGGGCACAGTGCAATAGTCAATCGACATCATATGACTGTTATCGTATCTGTAGTAAATGGACATCGGAACACTAATGACACGACTACCGTTGGGCACAACTTGTGGACAGTGCAACAATAAAATGGCACCATAAGACTGCCTTGTAGCTGAGCATCTGTAGTGAATCGACATGAGAACACTACTTACATCACTACCTTTCGGCATTTGCAGGCCTTTGTAACACTGTAAGTTAATTATGTTATGAATCAACATGATTAGAATGTACTGCAGTATATAAAATGAAAATATAGTTTAAAAAACATCGAAAATGATATCTTGTTTAGTGAAGCAACATTACGATACAGTAGGCCTACCTAATGTGAAACATGTTGCAGTGTATGTATTCACAAGTTTCCTGCCTCATGACTTGAATAAAGAACTGCCTTGAACAACGCGTTGTACGAGCCTTCCGGTTTTATGAACCATACATCAGGAAAAATAGTCAAGCGAGAAAGGTTGAAACAACTCGACACGTTGACACCATGCTTGATGCCCTCGACTGGCCAACGCTCCAAGAACGACGCAGGAGAGCTCTGCTGGAGATGTTCTACAAGTTCCACTACGGTCTTAATTGTCTCCATCAACCGCAGCTACCTGCCAAACCACCAGGCAGAGGATTGAGCTCCAGAAAGAACAGCACCTGCAGCTACGACATCCCATCCCGCAGGACACAATACAGACGGATGTCGTTCTTCCTCAGGACCATACCCGACTGGAACGGACTGCCCCAGAAGGTCGTGACAGCTGAGTCACTGGACGGTTTTTAAGTCCAGGCTCAACTCGCTTCTGTAAACACCAACTGAAAGCCCTCCCCCCTCCCCCCTCCCCCACCCCCCACCTCCTCCGCCCCCCATTCCCGTGCCTACGCTCACTAAGTACTACAACAATGACTCAAATCTTCACAACCTCCTCAGTATAGCGACAGAATCATCAACAAAATGATGTTGGCCGCTTTATGGAAGAAGAAGAAGAACTCGGTTCAGCACCGCTAAACTCAACCAGTATAGGCCAAACACGGCAGCGCCCATGCCTCGATCGACACACGGCACGTGAAAAAAGTTGAGAATTGCAGAATGGAACCTTCAGAGTGAAACTTTTTGTTGTAAATCAACTTTACGTTTTATATACAGTTATTTATTGTTTACTGTTCAGTTGAGCATATTTTGTAGCCGAACTTACTTCGTTACATTAATGTAGCACCTAAAATAAAAACATTTTGATGTGATTCAACCCAGTAACACTGTGGCAACTAAAATGAAATAGCTAGGTTGCCAGTGAGTTGCAGCTATTTGTACACAGAAAATTGCAACATCTCTCTCTCAGATATGCAAACGTATGAAGTGGAGGAGTTAATCACAACAACAATACATAATGATAACAATAATAATAACTTGAAATGAAGGCTCTGCTGCTGAAGTTCTAATGATGTTGTCCTGGCAAATTTGTATTGATCAATTCCGCCAAACGAATAAACGTTAACTCGCACCAAAGAGAGGTCGTGACTAGAACGACCTAGCCCCAACTGTTCACCAGAAACTGACCAAAACTAGATCCAAGAAATCTGGACAAACTTGAAAGTAGAGTCTGTGTCCTCATCCAAGTAATCGGGCCGATGAGGCATCACGTGACCAATTCTAGGCTGATGTTTTTTTTTTACCTGAATGTTTGTTTGCTGTTGTTGTAATTTAATGATGTTTTATGATTCGAGTGAATGTGTGATGAGTGTACTTGGCATTACAGAACATTCCTAGTGCAATTGTATTGACACTCGGCAATAAAGTTGTATTGTGTTGTTATTGTAAACCGTCTTGGCAGCCGAAATCATTCTGGTGGTGATACTGTAACATCCTCGGATCTGTCCCCGTCATTATTTCCCCGGAGACAACTCGGTGACAGGTACAACAACAACAACAACAACAAATGCATAATCTGTCGTCGTGAGCCGGTTTGGCCTGCCTCAAGGCGTTAGGCTGGTAACCAGGCGGACGTTGGTTCCAGTCCCCGCCTCTCCTTTCTCTCCAAAAATTGTGGTTTATGGACACTGCTTTGTGACCCTGCCCCTCACAATTAACGGAACATAACATAGGCTCACGTCGCTGCCCATCTTCATGCAGGAATCATTCTGGTGGTGACAGTGTGGCGTTGGGTACGATATAATGCGTGCCCCATCTTGGATCAGATCAGAGGCCTCCATATAAGCAAATAAGGTCTTCATTGCTTCACACGGCGCGATAGTGGTGTTGTCCAGGATACAGAACTTTTATTGTCTATGATTAGTATAGAAATTTGCCTTCCAACCATGTATAAAATTACAATATAACACGTGAACATACACACGGGAGAGGGTTTTCGAACCACAAGGCGAGTTGCGGATGTCTGGATCTTCATCATGAAGTTGTAAGTTAAGCATAACATCTGCAGCGATGAGCCTCAAGAAGTAGCCTTGATCTTCATCATGAACTTGGCCAAGTTAAGTATAACGTCTGCAGCGATGAGCCTCAAGAAGTAGCCTTGATCTTCATCATGAACTTGGCCAAGTTAAGTATAACGTCTGCAGCGATGAGCCTCAAGAAGTAGCCTTGATCTTCATCATGAACTTGGCCAAGTTAAGTATAACGTCTGCAGCGATGAGCCTCAAGAAGTAGCCTTGATCTTCATCATGAACTTGGCCAAGTTAAGTATAATGTCTGCAGCGATGAGCCTCAAGAAGTAGCCTTGATCTTCATCATGAACTTGGCCAAGTTAAGTATAACGTCTGCAGCGAGATCTTATGAAGCAGACTGGATCTTCATCATGAAGTTAAAAGTTACGCATCACGTCTGCAGCGATAGGTCTTATGAAGCAGACTGGATCTTCATCATGAAGTTAAAAGTTAAGCATCACGTCTGCAGCGATAGGTCTTATGAAGCAGACTGGATCTTCATCATGAAGTTAAAAGTTACGCATCACGTCTGCAGCGATAGGTCTTATGAAGCAGACTGGATCTTCATCATGAAGTTAAAAGTTAAGCATCACGTCTGCAGCGATAGGTCTTATGAAGCAGACTGGATCTTCATCATGAAGTTATAAGTTAAGCATAACGTCTGCAGCGATGAGCCTCAAGCAGTAGGCTTGGCTGAAAGTGGACATTGCCGTAGGCTTGATCGTCATCATGAACTTGGTCAAGTTAAGCATACTGTCAGCAGCGATGGGTCTGATGAAGAAGACTGGATCTTCAGCAAGAAGTTATCATTAGTCAGGCATCACGTCTGCAGGAATGGACCTTGTAAAGAAGACCGAATCTTCATCACGAAGTTATCATAGGTTATGCATCAGTAATGTCTTCTCCAATGTTGCTTTACGTCCACACTGACCGCAGGGACGGAAGCCCAGGTCCACGTCCTCTTTCACACAGCTCCTGAGCTCTGTGCATAACGTCTCCAGCGGCGGGCCTTGTGAAGCAGACTGGATCTTCAACACGAAGCTGTCGGAAGTTAAGCGCTGGAGCAGAAGGCCGTATGAAATCAAGAATCTTCTCTTCGTCGGGTGGTTATCACAAGAAGAGCTTGACATCTGTGACGATATACCTCATGAGGCAATGTGCCATTAGCAGCGAACACACCTGAAACCACAGATTGACCGCTGTTGAGGGATCAGTACAAGAGACGTCTGAGTCATCATCACAGTGAGAAAGAGAAGACGGACAAGCAGAAGTGAATCGACTGATAAATGTTGTTACCTGTTTGGTGCTTTGAGCCCGGTCAACCACAAGAAATAGGGGGGAAAATATTTTGCACAATTACATGCATTACTTAAATGATACTCATTGTTTCAATGACAGTAAAAGCTCTCGCCCTGATATAACCGCTCCGGTTGACTGGGCGTAAAACACCAACTTACTTACTTACTGTAAAAGCTCAAAAATCTGTAACAGAACGAGGCCCAGAGCACTCTTGTAGAATCAACATACAAGGGAGTTAATTCGCGCTCAAAACACGTAACACAAACGCAACAACAAAGACCTGAGTCGCCTACGGTAACTTTCACTTGGCATGCGCGTAAATACAAGGCACATAAACTCCACCAGAGGTACATATCCTCAAAATTCTCAATGTATTTACACGCATGCCAGGTGAGAGTTACCGTAGGCGACTCAGGTCTTTGTTGTTGCGTTTGTGTTACGTATTTCGAGCGCTAATTAACTCCCTTGTGTGTTGATTCTGTAAAAGCTCAGCTTAGGATTGAAGATGTCCTTCAGAAGCCTAATAACAGTAGCCTAATAATTATAAGGGAAAAATTGATACTAATATGAGAGAAAAACCAAACACAAAAAGGTTCAAACGAACGCTTATTTATTTTAACGCGAACACACAGTAATACGAGAGAGGTAAAGTAAACCAACCCACCTGCAAGAATCCGACGGCAAACGCAATGAGACCGATGATGATGAGGTGGTCTTTGAAGATGACCATAAGTGCTCCAATACAACCCCGTGTGTAGATCGTCAGCTTGGCGAACTCCTCCTGCACGATCAGAATCAAAATCAACTTTAATGTCACAAAAACTAATGGGTATTTAAGACACATTATGACTTTCATGATCAAAATCAAAATCAACTGTATTGTCACAAAAACTAATGGGTATTTAAGACACATTATGACTTTCATGATCAAAATCAAAATCAACTTTAATGTCACAAAAATTAATGGGTATTTAAGACACATTATGACTTTCATGATCAAAATCAAAATCAACTTTGTCACAAAAACTACAGAGTATATAAGACACATTATGACTTTCATGATCAAAATCAAAATCAACTTTAATGTCACAAAAACTACTGGGCATATAAGACACATTATGACTTTCATGATCAGAATCAAAATCAACTTTAATATCACAAAACCTAATGGGCATATAAGACACATGACTTTCATGATCAGAATCAAAAACAACTTTATTGTCACTAAAACTACTGGGTATATAAGACACATTATGACTTTCATGATCAGAATCAAAATCAGCTTTAATGTCACAAAAACTAATGGGCATATAAGACACATTATGACTTGCATACTAAGTCAATCTACGTTTCAAGTCAGTGATGGATATACACTTTTAGGGAGTTCTGACCTTGTCTCTAACACACACTGCCCCCGCCGTGAGACAGCAGGAAGGGGTAAGCATAATGACGTCACAGTTTACCCAACCAGGCCTGACCTTATCTCCATCACATTCTGCCCCCGCAGTGAGACAGTTTGTCCCCAATATGTCAGCCCTACATCATCGTGAGACAGCAGGAAAAGGGAAGCATACTGACGTCATAGTGACTTACCGAGTAACGCCTGACTTGTCTCCATCACACTCTGCCCCCGCCGTGAGACAAGCAGGAACGAGGAGGTGGGTGGGGGAGGGGGGGAAAAGGGAAGCATACTGACGTTACA
>JABMCL010002749.1:577500-585000 GCA_018857735.1 Alviniconcha marisindica
GCTTCATCTACAGTGGCTCCGGGCGTGTGGTAGGCGGTGATGGCCTCTTTGACAAAGTCCATCATGGAGCTCTCCACCTTGTCCAGCATGACGAAGGCCAGGACGCCGGCCACCATCTGGGCCACGAACACCATTACCACGGCGATGACGAACTGTGAAACAAACATTACAGTGTCAGAAACACGCAACATGAACACCAGCACCACAGCGATGATGAACTGTGAAACAAAACTGTACAGTGTCAGGAACACACACCACGAACACCAGCACCACGGCGATGATGAACTGTAAAACAACACTGTACGGTGTCAGGAATACACAACCCGAACACCAGCATCACGCCGATGATGAACTGCAAAACAAAACATTACACTATACAGTGTCATGAATACATGACTCCACGAACACCAGCACCATGGCGATGATGAACTGTGAAACAAAACTGTACAGTGTCAGGAACACACGACACAAACATCAGCACCACGGCAATGATGGACTGTGAAACACATTACAGTGTCAGGAACATACGATCTGTAAAACAAACATTACATTGTCAGAGAACACATGATCTGTAAAACAAACGTTACAGTGTCAGGAACATACGATCTGTAAAGCAAACATTACAGCGTCAGGAACACATGATCTGTAAAACAAACATTACAGCGTCAGGAACACATGATCTGTAAAACAAACATTACAGTAGTGTCAGGAAACACATGATCCGTAAAACAAACGTTACAGTGTCAGGAAAACATGATCTGTAAAACAAACGTTACAGTGTCAGGAACACATGATCTGTAAAACAAACGTTACAGTGTCAGGAACACACGATATGTAAAACAAACGTTACAGTGTCAGGAACACACGATCTGTAAAACAAACGTTACAGTGTCAGGAACACACAACACGAACACCAGCACCACGGCGATGTTGAACACACATCGTAGGAGCTCCGCGGTATCTTTCTCAAGGGAACCTGGCGTTAAACAAGTCTAACAATGACAACAGTAACAATTAAACAACATACCACTTTGAGGAGACAGAGGCTGCTCCTCAGGGCGCCCACACAACCAAAGAGGCTGACGACGAACATGACGGCACCAATGCCGACCAGCAAGTAGGCCACGTCCACCGTCACGTTGTCGAAGACAGACAGAGTATTTCGTTGGAGGCGTGACCAAGTTCCTACGCCCATCAGAACTCCGCCCGCCAGCTAAGATCCCATGACATGTGTTTCGAAAATGTGAAAAAGCAAAGACGTGTCGGTCATATGACAGAAATTGCAGTTGGTGGCATGTCACACACACACACACACACACACACACACACACACACACACACACACACACACACACACACACACACACACACACACACACACACACACACACACACACACACACACACGCACGCACGCACGCACGCACGCACGCACGCACACTCTTCTCTCACTCACCACTCACTCACACACACACACACACACACACACACACACACACACACACACACACACACACACACACACACACACACACACAACACACACACACACACACACACACAACACACCACACACACACACACACACACACACACACGCACAAACACACACACACATACACACACACTCACTCACTCACTCACTCACTCACAGGCACCCGCACACACGAGCATAATGACCAGACAAAACTTAATTTATACACAACTTAAAACGAGCAGCATAGCTCCGTCTTTATTCTCAGAAGACGGGACCTTAGTTTCTGCACCCTCAGTGCCCACACAACGGGGCCATTTGCTTATAACGCACTCACCCACACAACAAAGTTGATCACGAAGAGGCCGTATTTGGCACAGCCCAATCGCGAGCAGCATTTTTGTGACGTAGTGAATGACGTCACGTGGATCGGCATATCCCCAGAGGCGCGCTGTGTGACGTCACCATCACGTGACGCCTGGATGCTGCTTTTCGATGCCATGTCTGGCAGCCTGTTACTCCTGAGGATGATAATAAATATCATAAGCCGAAGACGGCAATGATTCCGATGATGGTGGTAGGTGTTGTTGCTGCTGACAATGATGATGATTAATGGTATTGCGAAAAGTATTAAATGCTGCTGCTGCTGCTGCTGCTGCTGCTAATGATGATGATGATGATATGCCTACATGGCGACTAGTGATGATAATGAATGATGCAGCTAAAACTACACGACTGTTCTCTACAGAAATCACAAACAGTTCGTTAATCTGGTGCATCTAAACAAAGACTACCGAATGAATGAAGAACTTGGCCCGTAATGGATTGGAGCAACCAGGCACAGATTTTGTAGCGTGGCAGTTAAACAGTCGGAAATGACCGTTTGTGGTGCATTCAGCCTGGGAAGCATATCTCAGTCGTTAGCGCTCAGCATGAGCCGTGGTGTCTGAATAATTAAACAACTGAAGATAATAATAATAATAATAATAATAATAATAATAATAATAATAATAATAATAATAATAATAATAATAATGTAGGGGAGCGGGGTGGGGAGTGAGGGAAGCAGGTTGGAAGCATGAATGAAGAGTCACAAGTCAGAGGTTGCTATAACATAACTTTTAATTACACCAACCAGGAAACAGCGTAGGCTCTCCCCAAACTCCAAGCACTGGTTTACGACATCCTTCCTTCAACCACTGCCGTATTTAGTTACGCCATAGGGTCCAGAAAACTGTCAGCTAACGAGCAGTTTTTTGTTGGTGCTCAAACAACTCAAATAAAACAAGGCGTGTCATTTATAGCCGCCAACAAAGTTTACCGGCACCAGCGCAAATAAAACCACAATCGTTTGAATCGAGACGGTACTCTTTTTCTTACCAGAGGTGGATGCGTCTCATGTTTACGTGCGTGCTTGGGCGCTGGGTTGCTTCTACAGTCATACAGTCTACTGTACCCGAACCTTTCAGAGGGCGCTGACCGCGTCGCTGGATAGCTGCGCGGAGATAAAGAGTGCCCTTTCAGTGGCGTAACTAAATCTGGCAGAGGTTGGAGGAGGGTGCCGGAAAGCGATGCTCTGAGTGTGGGCTCTCCCCTGAATCAGACGCACTGGTGCCCAGGTAACAGCTTACACTAAAAGACAACCTGTTTCTGCAGGGACACTGGGGGAAAGAGGACGCGGCGGTGAAGTAGAGCTTCATATCCTCGGATGTCGGTCGACATATTAGGGACAAACTGTGACGGACGCAGCGCGCAAGTTTGAACACTTCAGATAATTAGGGCCATAAAACTCCCACCCAATCAAAAAAGAGAAAGGATGACAGGAAAGAAAAGGTTGAAGGGTCATGGCCCTTGACACACACAATGCACTCGGTTACAATATTATTATTTTCATTTGTTTAATTGGCGCTTTATAAGAAATATGTGTTATTATTAATAATAAATCAATCTTATAAAGCGCTATTGTCTGAATAACCCCATTGTTAAACTCACTGCGCTGTACAAACAACTCATGACTGATAAAAACCACATTAACGTACATTTCAACAAACGGATCCGTAAATATTGTAGTCTACCATTATCACCTAGCAAACAATAGCTATATGACTATATAAGATGCCGCCCAAAGTGCATTCCCGACTCTTCCCGAATAGCGATCAGCAGTAGGTTTCAGCGAGACATTAATACAAACTGGCTGGAACAGATGAATAGAGTAATCATTTCTCTGCGTGTTCTATTAGGTTGTACCTTCAGCAGCTTACGTCACAGTGGACCTGTGTAAACATACACACACGCTCTCTCTCTCTCTCTCTCTCTCTCTCTCTCTCTCTCTCTCTCTCTCTCTCTCTCTCTCTCTCTCTCTCTCTCTCTCTCTCTTATATCATGTTTAACGTCTAAACTTCATTTATTCCATGTGTTTACCGGTGTGTTGGAGCTTAGAAAATGTGTACATGTATAATTAGATCTAGAATATCCCTTGTTTGGGCGAGGGCTGGATGTAAAAAAAACACATACATGCTTATTTATTGCCCTCGTAAATTTATTTTCTCTCTCTCTCTCTCTCTCTCTCTCTCTCTCTCTCTCTCTCTCTCTCTCTCTCTCTCTCTCTCTCCCCCCCCCTCTCTCTCTCTCCTTCTCTCTCTCTAAGACTTCAGATCAGTCAAACAGGTCTAACAACTGAGGTTAACAATAAGCCAAAGAGTAATGAAAAAAAAAAAATGAAAAAAACTAAGCAGCTCAACTCGTTGGTTTTACAGCAGTGCATCATGTATCGACCCACAACCTGCTCCATCCACACGCCCTGCTGGGTCGACCTGCCAGTCGCACCTGGCGCCCATGTATCTACACAGTTGTAGCACAAGCACTTTCTATCTCGCGCAGTCCCGCAGGTACTTGACATGTTCTAACCGGAAGACCAGAAGACACCACAACGGATTTTTTTAAATTAATGACTTGCCTCCCTCATAATCATTAAGTGCGTGCGCGTGCGTGCGTGCGTGCGTGCGTGCGTGCGTGCGTGTGTGTGTGTGTGTGTGGTGCGTGGTGTGTGTGTGTGTGTTGTGTGTGTGTGTGTGTGTGTGTGTGTGTGTGTGTGTGTGTGTGTGTGTGTGTGTGTGTGTGTGTGAGTGTGTGCTTTGTGTGTGGTGTGTGTGTGTGTGTGTGTGTGTGTGTGTGTGTGTGTGTGTGTGTGTGTGTGTGTGTGTGTGTGTGTGTGTGTGTGTGTGTGTGTGTGTGTGTGTGTGTGTGTGTGTGTGTGTGTGTGTGTGTGTGTGTGTGTGTGTGTGTGTGTGTGTGTGCTGCCGTTGTGTTATTTATTGTAAAGCCCTCTGGGCTCACACCTTGTAAAGAAGATGGACGCTATACAAATCTGCATTATTATTATGAAAGAAAGCCACAACAACAACAACTGCTGTCAGTTAAAAAAAAATTTAAAAATGTAAAGGTCCAGATTCTAGCATTTCATTCCGATAATATACACTCCCACACTGCCCAGCAAATAATAAAAATAACAATATCGTGGCATCTCAGCGGCAAGGATGAGCACACTGCGCTTTACATGATCACTGAAATGTACACACAAAAACTCGAAAGTAATATATTATATAAGCATAATATTGTACTCCTCGCACAACACACACACACACACACACACACACACACACACACACACACACACACACACACACACACACACACACACACACACACACACACACACACACACACACACACACACCACACACACACACACACACACACACACACACACACCACACACACACACAACACACACACACACACACACACACCACACGCACACCCCACGCACGCACGCACGCACGCACGCACGCACGCACGCACGAGCACGCACGCCCACACCAACGCACGCACACCACCACCACCACACACCACCACACACCCCACACACACACACACACACACACACAGTGAAAGACTGGCCGAAACTGTGGGTCATCCTACCTGCTGTTTTGTGAATGAAAGATGGAGCCTGGTGTCAGCCCCTGTCAGTCCTTCGGTGTATTGTCCAGCGTAGCCCAGCTGTCTCCAACACACACTCAAGGACTCAGGGTATCAAGACAGACACGCACGCACACACACCACCACCACCACAACTGTGTTCTTGTCCCCCTAAAAAGTGTAGATGTACTGATGTCAGAGCTGACCACATTCAGGGGACAGCAGAATCTAATTTCCAGGCCTCCTTGGTTCAAAGGCGAGACAAATTCACAGGCACGTTCTTCAGTCGTCAGTTTGTGCATGCTGCAGCATGCTTGTCATATTCACACGAAGCAACCAGCCCGTTTTCAAAAACACACAGCGGCTCGTGAGCATTGTTTCAAGCCCCACATCCCTGGCTCATACACAGGTCGTCAGCATATATATACAGCTCACCCCACGACACGGTATAACGAGAAGTTAATTAATAACACACACGGCCGGCCTCCCTCAACAGCACTGAGAGGCAGGGAAAGGTGCGACCGGTAATGATCATGATGAATCCGCTTCGATCAGAGCGAGACCTGGCTACCGTGGGCATAGCACGCGTGCAGTTTGCCATTAAGCGGTGCATGGCCCGCTCGGATCGATGGGTGTGGTGTAGAAAATCTGTACGAGTTCCCTCGCAGCTGTCGCCTCTGTTTTTTTATTCTCCTTGCGTCCCGCATCATCCGCTATATATAGCCGCTTCCGTTTCGATAAACAGCTATAACCTCTGTTATTTTTCTCGTATGTAAAGTTGTAAACGCCCTGCTTCAATTTCCATATAAGCTGTCTTTAAAGGGGATCCAAGGAAAGGCGTGAGATGGTCTGAAAATAAAGACAGTTTAAATATAATTAAGCCAAAACGTTAAGCAACTCCAAAAAGTAAAGAGTGTAATGCGTTTCATATTTTCAGCAAATAAAGTCAGCCAACGATTTCAGAATGTCGATGATGATTTGTAAAATTATTGACAGTGTGGACGATCACTTTTGTGGGTATCTTTGATATTTCAGTTGATATTTCGTGCGTGTGAGAATCTGTGTGTGTGTGCGTGCGTGTGTGTGTGTGTGCGCGCGTTCTTGTTGTATGCGCTGAATTTTGACAATATGTATTTGTAAAGAACGTGTAAGCGCTTAGGGCCTGTGCTGGTTAGGCGCTCTAAGTATTCATTATTATTATTTTTTTTTTTTTATTTTTTATTTTTTCTACTTGTTTGTCCATGCTTGGTGAAGACACTGTTCAGTGACTGCAAGCCGATACTTGGCACAGTTTAGCAACTTCATGGCTTACCAACTTCCCCTGTGGTGTCAGAGTAATGGCCCCTGAACCGGCCTTGAAGTTGTTTCACTGGTACGTAATGCTGGCAAAACTGGTACTTTCACACACACTGGGCACATTTCTCACGTGTCCTCCACGTGGTGTAGAGTACGTGTAAAACTAATTACACGTCGAAAGGAGGTAGACCAGTGAATAAGCTTTCCACCTTTTGGGGTTTGGTGGATGCTGACCGAGGTTTGAACATGTGTGCGTTGTTGTAAAACGTTGCCTAACTTTTGAGCTTGAATATATTTCTATTTGCCGGTTTCGCATGGTTGCCTTTCTATCATTATACATTTTCTTCAACGGAAGTACTTTTTTCTTCTTCTCCCCCCCCCCCCCCCCCCCCCCCCCACCTTTAAATTAATATTTTTATTCGCATTTGAGCATCTCGGGGCGCGGTCACGTTGATTCTCTCTTTACCGATGAAGAGCAGAAGAAGAAACAATTGCGCTCATGAAACAACAGAACTGTGCCACGCATGCCGGCCTTGTTCGTGACGTCAAAGTCACAGACTGCCTGACACAAAATGGATGCTCTCGTGGTCGCATTTTCGTGACATTTAAAGATCAATAAAAATAATATATATATATATAAAAAATAACGAGACCCAGAAATTGACCGAAACACTACTGTGAGTCTGTTTGGGTTTCATTCCTGTATCGATAAACCCGTGAGGCTTCCTCGCTCATGGTCTCCTTTAAATGAA
>JABMCL010002749.1:590000-607500 GCA_018857735.1 Alviniconcha marisindica
CATGGTTTAATGTAGCTTTACGTCCACAGAAACCGTAAGGCTCATCATGATTAGGACGGAAAGTCCAGGACGGCCACCTCGACTTTCACACAGCTCCTGAACTCTGAGGCTGCAGGTCGCTTCTCCTTCCCTTCTCTTCCTGTTTCAAGCCGCGGCTTTCCGGTCTGGGCACCTCACACATGCTTGTCCAGCGCCATCGATATCTTAACCCCTTCACTGTCATGATGACACTTGAAATTGCGAAATTTGAAACGCCGACCCTTGAGCCTTTTTTTCTTTTTCTTTTCTTTTTCGCACTGACATGTGAGAAGATTTTCATATCAAAACGCGTAACACTGAAAGTCGATGCGTTACAGGACCAGGAAATAATAGTACTGTTTGCAGGCGCGTCCGTGCATCTTTCAGCCCTGCGGAAATTTTACAGACTGGGGCAGCGAAGGGGTTAACTGGATATCACGCATGGAGAGTAGTGGGTCGCCGTTCGGAAGCGGTCCGGCCAGTAAGTAAGTAAGCAAGTAGACATGGTGCTTAACGTCCACAGAAACCCTGAAGCTTATTATGGACGGGGAGAAGGGGGGATTGGAGGTGGGAAGAGGTAGAGTATATACCTATCGCTACACTGTCACCACCAGAATGACCTGCTTTAAGATGGGCAGCGATGAGAGCCATTTTAATGTTTCATTAATTGTGAGGAACAAAGTCACAAGACCGTGTCCACAAACCACAAAGTTTGAAGAGAAGGGAGAGCCGAAGCGATATCGAACCGAGGTCCTGCCGCTTACCAGCCTACCGCCTTACCGCTAGGCCAAACCGGCTCTCATGGAAGTCCCCGTAAGTAAGTAAACATGGTGCTTAACGTCCACAGAAACCATAAGGCTTATTAGGGACGGGGAGAAGGGGGAAGGGGGAAGGGGTATGGAGGTGGGGGGAGAGGGAGATTATATACATATCGCTACACTGTCACCACCAGAATGATTCCTGCATTAAGATGGGCAGCGATGAGAGCCATTTTAATGTTTCAGTACCGGGAAGTGATGAACAAAGTCACAAGACAGTGTCCACAAACCACAACCTTTTTGAAGAGAAAGGAGAGCCGAAGCGGAATCGAACCGAAGTCCTTCCGCTTACCAACCTAACGCCTTACCGCTAGGCCACACCGGCTCACAAGTCCCCGTAAAGTAAACATGGTGCTTAACGTCCACTAGGTCCCCGTCAGTGTGAGCCTATTCTTATAGGCGGCGCCGGACAAACATCGTTCACCGTGCTGACGAGCCGAACCGGCTCCAAGTACCGGTTTACGACATCTCCTTCCTCCATCCTTTGGAATAATTATTCACATTGCCATCGGTCTCCGCGACTGAAATCATGTTTTCTGAAAAGCCGCAGTGACGCCGTTCAAGTCAGTACAGTGTGAAGCAGCCAACAACTGAAGTTATATCAGGCGCACTGTTTCTTTTACTGACCAGTGCCCACGTCATGGAGACTTCAAGGTCCGGGATGGTGCCCTCCCCATCCTGAATGACCCGGCCAGCGTAACTGACGACGCCGACGAAGAACTGGACTAAGAAACACCAAAGCAGTCTCGATCAGTTCAGGTCACTGATGAGCTACTCATGTAGTCACTGATTTATAATGCACTGAGGTTCCGGAAACACTCGTGTACGACGTAGGCTTGACTGTTGTAGTGACTCGGTTTAAAAGTCAGTGGCGGCGGGGCCGGGAGCCGAATCCGACTCGCCGGGTTTCGGGACAGACCGCTGATACGTGCACCCAATAACCTAATGGGCTCTTTCGTGGGAAGAGGCCTTTCTCCTCTTCTTCCGATGTTACTCTGTTTAATGTCTTCCGGGCCTAAATATAACGCCTGAACTAAATGATTATTTGTTCTTTTTTCTTCTTCACATAGTCCCTCCCCCCTTCATTCTGTCAGTCATTGCAGTGCAAGGCGGGTGTCGCCGGTTTTTTCAGTGGATACCGCTTCGATCCGTAAAGAAAAAATCCAGGTGCAAATTCAAGATATACTTTGACAGTTGCACATATTGCAGCAATACTTATTAAATAGGAAATACAATATATGCTAGTGAAATAAAATTGTCGCTTGCCCGACAAGGAGACAACAGCCGAAGCAGACGACCCGGAAACTTCTTCAAGTAGTGTCACGTGACGTCACCTGTGACCACCAAGATGGCTGTCCCGATATGCCAACACTAAAAGTTCAAGTTGATCAAGTGTCTGCAATGGTTGGCTAAGTATCAGTAACGATGTCGGAGGCAGGAGAACCGGTGATGCGGGCGCGAGACACGACGAGGGAGTTCCTGAGGTCGTTTTCCATCGTCGATTATGATTCGGAGGATGAATTTGACGAACTGACGCCGATTCCCGAGACTCCAGCAGATCAAATCGATGGCGATCCCCGCGGTAAGGATGATTTTTAGTAACTGAACAAGTCGGTAGCTCGGATGAATTATTAATTGATTATCGTTTTTATTGTGCCACTTTGTTAGTGCTCATGCGTAATTTGTATTGTTACTGTCAGTGTTACATTTGGAGGTCGCTGGGGAGGGCAATTTATCTATTATTTCAGTGACACACTCGATGATTCTATGGCATTGAAGCACTTCAGCAATTGACATTGAAACAATACACGCGCGTGGACGTAGACAGCGCAGGATTATACAAACAGACCCACTCTCTCTCCAACACACACACACACTCACACACACACCACACACACACACACACACACACACACACACACACACACACACACACACACACACACACACACGTACGTTGCAGTCATACTGTCCACCCTCTCTCCATGTGTGACATACATGTATACTGGTTGTAGACATACTGCCCCCCCCCCCCCCCCCCCCCTCTTTGACTTTGTGCTAATCTTAGCTGCTGTGTGGAATTGGAAGTTTTTGCCGCAAACAGAATTTAACATTGTTGTACATACATGTATTTATTTTACATGTTAATTGTAATACCTTATCCTTACTTAGAACTGTGCTGGAACTAGCAGAAGTGTAAAATTAGCATTTCAATCAGTAGAGTAGGAGAGTCCTTCTTTTTTTTTTTTTTTACTGGTCACTGTGACAGTGTGACACATAGTTCTAAATTAAAAATAATAAAATATTTTTTTCCTTTTGACTTGCTGCTGTTCTGGTCAGGATCATTTTAAAAAGCTGAGAGGCAGGGGCCAGTGCAGCTTTTGGATAATTTTGCCCAGCATTCAAAGTTAGTGAACATTAAGCTCCTTTGTAAAGAAAGAACATCAGGTCAAAATAAAGCTGTATCACTGATACAGATCTGTGCAGATTGAATTTAAAGACTTACATACTGTTTGTAAAGATTCTTTCCTGTGTCTTATTCTCAGTGTTCATCAACTTGCTGAAACTAGCAGAAAGTATGACCTACACTTTGCTTTGACTGGTTTTTTCATTGGTAGCTGGTACTGTGATTGTGTGATAGTGATACTGACAGGACATGCAAACTGTAAAAGAATTTTGGTATTCTGCCATCTACATCAGCAACTCTGAATGTGTTCCACCATGCAGAAAAGTATACAGCTAGCAGTAGCACCGATTTTTTTTATATTCTTGTTTTAGAAAGTAATAAACTAGGAGCTTTGCTGAACTATTTAAGCACATTGCTACCTGTGTGGGATGGAGCATGGTAATAATATTAATTATATAGTAAGTAACTTGGTGTTTTACGCCCAGTCAAGCATTGCAGTTATATCAGGGCGATATTAATTATATAAATAACAACAATAATAATAATATTAATGGTCACTTCTATAGTGCAGTACCTCCATTACAAAGGTGAGCACATCACACTGCAAGATTAACAAAATATATGTAGTATATAATGTAAAATATATATATATAAAACCTAAAAAAACATACATGATATTCTTTGCACACCACACCTTACATGTGTACACACATGCATGCACATGTGCACACATGAATGTGCATGCACACACATACATACACACACACATGCATGCGCACACACACACACACACACACACACACAACACACACACACGCAAACACGCACGCACGCACACGCACACACACACACACACACACTCACTGTACAAGACTGAGACTGAGTGTTGAATAATATTAATTATATGTAAATAACAACAATAATAATAGTGTTGATGGTCACTTCTAGTTCTATAGTGCAGTATCTCTGCTGCAAAGGTGAGCACATCACACTGCAAGATTAACAAAATATATAATAATAATAAAAATAATAATTTAAAAATAAATAAATAAAAAATATATATATAATTTTTTAAAAACAACAACCACACACAATATTCCTTGCACATCACACCTTACACATGTACACACATGCATGCACATGTGCACGCATGCATGTGCGCCCCCCCCCCCCCAACCACACACACAACCACACACACACACACACACACACACACACACACACACACACACACACACACACACACACTGTACAAGACTGAGACTGAGAGAGTTGTAGTTGAACTGTCTGTGTAGGTATGGATTGGGGAAGGGGGGTTAATAATTGGGATGGCATGTAGGTGAGTTTGGTGGATTTTATTACAAAACCGTGCATGTCATGTTTACTTGATGATTATACTGCAAGGGATAGATGTGTGGGTGTGTATAGAAGGGGGAGGGTGGGGGGGGGGGGGGGAGCAGTGGGTGTAGATTCTTAAAGGCAAAAACTGTTTGGATGCTAGTCAACTGGCAGCGATATATATATCAGTTGGCAGTGTCAGTCTGTAATCTGTCTCTCTATGCACAATTACCCATTCCCCTTTGAGGATAGTAGTAGCCAGCAAATAGGACCATGAACCTCCCTATTGTGTCACTGTTCTGGGATGGGGAGTGTCTGGGTTACGACACACACTGCCCCTTGTGGTTAGAAGTGTCAGTTTGTGCACACACACACACACACACACACACACACACACACACACCACACACACACACACACACACACACACACACACACACACACACACACAGAGCGGGAGAGAGGGAATGTAATGCCAAATTTGATGATCTGTAGAGAATGTTATCAACTTGTTTCATTAATTTTCTTCAGCTAGTTGTTTAACTTGTGCCAACGTTTGGTTTTCATTGTAAGCATTCTGTTTCAGTGTTTGCTACAAGTTGTAGTCTGATCTGTGGTTGTTGTAGTACACACTCTATCTCTTTCTCTCCTAAAACTTTCTTGCACTCCTTTCTGTTTCTCCTGAATCTTTCTACCACTTTTTGACTTTCTCTCCTAAATCTCTCTTTCACTTGTAACTCTTTCTTGCACTCCTAACTCTTTCTTGCTCTCCTACCTCCTTTTGTCCTAAATCTTTCTTGCACTCCAGTATATATGTCATTTTCTCCAAAAATCTTTCTTGCACTCCTAATCCTATCTCTTTGTCTCCTAAATCTTTCTTGCACTCCTTTCTCTTTCTCCAAAATCTTTCTTGCACTTCTAACTTTCTCTCCTTCTTGCACTCATTATTCTTTTTCTCCCAAATCTGTCTTGCACTTGTAACTCTTTTCTCCTAATTATTTCTTGCAGTCCTAACTCTTTCTCTCCTAAATCTTTTGTGCACTCCTAACTTTTTTTCACCTTAATCTTTCTTTGACTCCTAACTTTTTTTCACCTAAATCTTGCCCTCCTAACTTTTTACCTAGATTTTTCTTGCACTCCTGACTCTTTCTCTGTGACTGGTCCATGACTGTCTTCATGCATACAGTCACAGTGTTAGAAAGAGACAGCTGCTCGGAATTGCAAAGTGAAAGCTGGAATCTCTTGGGACTGTGCTTCCATTATGTGGTGCTATCTGTATGGAACTTGATGCTGAGTGCTGGCCAGTCTCAAAAATTGCATTGAATATATTTTTTTACTCATTAAGTGGTCAGGGAATGCAGATCCCAGATTTATTTTCATTTTTCTAAACACTTCGCTTAATAATAATGATAATAATGTACATTTATCATGCGCCCATCAATGACCTGAGCGCTCACATGATACATATTGACCTAACAAAAATGTTGAATGAATCAAGAAAGCCAAAATTGAAGAATTTCTGGCAGTAGGTGAAGCCTGGCTGAAACTTCCACTTCAAGTGTTAAAGAGAGGTCCTTTGCATTTGATACAATGATAGAGTTCTCTTGAGTCTTCTTAGAAGGGACCTTTATTTCTGTAGCTGCCAGACACTGAGCTGTTGGAGAGAATTGCTCTAACATTATGGAGACGGTATTAATTACTATTACTTTTATTAGCCAGAGGAGGGTATGAGAAGGTGGGAGTGGTGGCATTGGTGGTGTTGGCTGTTTTGGTTTGAATGCCCTAAGGGGTTAAAATATAATTGACTTTTATTGACCATGTTGAGACTAGTGGGAGAAAGGCCAGCACATACCTTCCATGATGGTGTCTCTACATTATAGGAGAGAGAGAGAGAGAGAGAGAGAGAGAGAGAGAGAGAGAGAGAGAGCATTATTGATATTACATATATCACATCGTACTTGCACTGTTTTGTATAGAAGCTTTGTCACAGAGATAGCAGTTAGCATATCATGATTTATATGTTTTTGCTCAAGCTCCCAGTTTCACTGTCACTGTCAATAGATTGTGCAGACCGCCAGCTGACGATGATGCGATAATGATGCACACACAATGTGTACAATGCAACTGCATGAACAGGGATGCCCCTGTACAGACAATAAATTATTGGCCGGTATAATAATGTTATTTGTATGTATGCTTCTGTATAGTCCTAAGTACAGACACACTGCACATGTATATATTTACACACAAGCACACGCACACACACACACACACACACACTCGCGCTCTTTGTGTGTTTCTCTCTCCCTCTTTCCCACTCACTCTGTCTGTGTCTATAGATCTGTCTCCATGCAGAGTAACAGATCTTGAAACAGTGAAATTTGAAGCACCTGCCAGATGTTTCACTACCAATAAAGGCCGATGGAAATGGATGTGTTGTATACTATGTGTATGGAGCAAATGTATATCTGCATGAATTCTGTACATAAACATCAGTACAATCACATCATAGTTTTAATGATTCTGATTATATAAAATAATATAGTAATTAAAAACATGCATGAAAAATTAGTGTCCTTTTGTCTCCCCCCCCCCCCCCCCCCCCCTTAAATTTGCGTATTATTTTTGAGCACTGCTAGCTAAAACAGCACTTTCCAACAAGAAAAAAAAAAAAATAACTGTACATGGTCATAAGGTCAGTAGTGGTACTGTTAGTAACCAAGAAGTCAGTAGACTGCCCCTAGTCACATTTCTAAAGGGCTGTTACTGTTTTAGTTGGTGCATTAACAGGTGCAAATTAGGTCAGCTGCAAGTGGACAAAAACTTCTTGGACAATTGACAGCACGTCATCAATATGTGACAGGTTTTAAGTGCTTTTCCTGTGACAGATGAGTCACCAGCATCTTTTTTTTCAACAACTCTTCTCAGATAACTGGGCTCTTGGGTTGTTTGTGGGCAGAAATAGCTCTTCTCAGATAACTGGGCTCTTGGGTTGTTTGTGGGCAGAAATAGCTCTTCTCAGATAACTGGGCTCTTGGGTTGTTTGTGGGCAGAAATAGCTGAGATGGCGGCAGCAGATCACAGGAAAGGGGGACAGTTCATTCTGTGCAGAGTTTCAGTTTCAATCATAATGCTTACCCCTTGTAGAATGAAATTGGCTTGGGCACATCTGGGTAAATTGTCAATGTCAATGTCCGCTTGTGTAGCAATGTTAGCACAGTCTTACCCCCTGTGAGGAAGATAACTACTTCAGAGACAGGCTACTGTCTGACCACAGACTTGTGCTTGGCAAAGGGGGGTGGTGGTGGTGGGAGAGGGAGGGGGGGGGTCAGTTTGGGGTGGGGGTGGGGGGGGGGAGTGAGGGTGAGGAAAGGTTGGGGTGACTGAGGAGTGAAAAACAAATGTGATTGCTGCTACCATGGAATAAAAGCAATGTTTTTTTGTTTGTTTGTTTGTTGTTATTTTTTTGCTTTTTGGCTGCTGAGAATAGTTTATCTTGATGTATATTACGACATTACATAATAATAATATTAATAATGAATACTTAGAGCGCCTAACCTGCACAGGCCCTAAGCGCTTACATGTTCTTTACAAATACATATTGTCAAAATTCAACGCATACAACATGAATGCACACATTCATTACATTACATGCTTGTGTTCTGTTTGTTTTGTACAGAGCTTTCAGCCACAGGCACAGGGCAGGTACTTAAAAAATTCCATTATTATTATTATTATTATTAAATGTTTACAGTTGTACAGTAGTAAGTGTAATAGTAGTAATAAAGAATAGTTTGGACAGTGAGATGCATTTAAAGCAGTTCCTTTCATTCACTGCTGTAGTTACACAATGTTAGTATAGCTGTATAGAACTGAATATATATATATATATATATAATAGAGAGAGAGAGAGAGAGAGAGAGAGACAGACAGACAGACAGAGAGACAGACAGACAGACAGACAGACAGACAGACAGACAGACAGACAGACAGACAGACAGACAGACAGACAGACAGACAGACAGACAGAGAAGAGGTATGGATTGTCTCCTTTTCCTATGGAGTAGACAGTGCTAGCCCCACTGCACAATGCTGTCAGTAGTGTGTTGGGTGGATGTGTAGGTGGGCAGGGATGTCACAGCTGTTGCCTATGGATTCAGATGAAAACTTCACAGGCGTAGCATGTTCATGTTCGCTGACTGAGTGAACATCGCAACATCAGCAGGCAGACCCCTATGTGACATCTGTGTTTTATCAGGTGTTCCCTGTCCAGTTTGAGATAATGATCTTAAAATGAAATTGATTGCTTTTGGATTGTTTACATCCCTCCGGTCAGAGAGAATGACAAAAAAATGTCCAAGCTAAAGAGCAAATTGCATGTTTTTATATATATATATTAAAAAAATAAAATATATGTTTGTTTGTTTTACAGATTGTATGAAACATGTTGTGGTGCTGGTTGTGTGTGTGTATGGGGGGTGGGGGTGGGAAGGAGAGTGTCAGAAGAGAAAAAAATGCAGATTACCTTTATCTGGCATTCAGTGGTGGGTGTTTTAATTTCCGTTTGTTTTGACTTTGATTTTGACTTTTCTGTGCTAGGAGGGGGATATTGCTTGTGTTTCTGAAGCCCTGTTAGATATTGATTTCATTTCACTGACAGGTTTTATCCTTTCTCATTCAGTTCAGTTCAGCGACCACTCCATCCTATCTCCCCAGTGTTATTAAGTCTTTGCAGACTTCCTCAGTGATGTTACTGACACCACCTGCACCACCGGCTGATTTTAATGCCTGGCTGGTTCAGTTCACACAAACATAGGCACCTTGTGTTGGCTGATTTTGAACAAAATGTTTTTACTGATCATAATCTTATTGACTTAATAGGAGCAGTTAAGTCCCCCAACATTCCTATAAAAAAATATTAAAAAAAATAAACAAACAAAGAAAACATTGAAATGTCAAGTAAAAACCATACCAAGCAGAATAAAGAGAATAAAAAATAAAGATTGAGGAAGAAGAAAACTCTGGTGCCTGTGCGCTATCATACTAATAGTGAAGGGCTACAGGGCATGCTCATTTTCTGCCTCAACTCATGTGTATCCAGGGATGTTTTGACCACCCTCTAGGCTAGGAGCCCCATCCCCCAGTCTTCCCGGCTTTGTTGGTTATGACTGACAAAAAACAACAACAACAAAAAGGCACAAGACAATGGGGCCCAGGAAACTGAAATTTGGGACATGGTAGAGTTGTGAATAATGTGGTCCACCATCAGACCTTTGAGTTTGAAACTGCCAGAGTCTATACTCATTACAGTCTTGCTTTAAAGGGGACCCCAAGTAGTACAATTTTGCTTTAAAGGAGACCCCAAATGAAGATGACATTTGACTTGAAACTGTAGAAACTGTGCAAATACTTCCGCTTCCTGGCTTTGTGTGGTTGTTCTAGCAATATTTCTGCAACAGAAGTACTTTTTTTGCTTTAAAGGTTTGCTTCTTAGCTTCATGCAGCCATGCTGGGTTGCTCTTTATGAATGAAGAGCGGAAAAAGGTCAGCTCATAACATAATTCACAATAGACATTATAATATATATATATATATCATGCTTTTTTGTGTGGATATTTTTACTGACACCTGTTTTTCCCTGCATTGAAGCATTTATGTGTTCCATACTTTTGTGTATTAAAGACAGTAAATAATCTACTGTCTTTGGTGTAATTATTTCGTAAAGTGCTTTGAATCATTGAAAGTGCTGTATAAATTCCCTATTATTATTATTATCATTATGAATTAACCTGCCAGAGGAGCTGATACACGTTGGATCGAACTTGCATCAGCTGGACAGTTCATAAATGCCAGAACTAACTTGCACTTGCTGGACAGCTCAAAAGTGTTTTGAGTCATTGAAAGTGCTGTATAAATTCTCTTTTATAATAATAATTATTATTATAAATTAACCTGCTGGAGCTGATACATGCTGTCTCTAACTTATACATGCTGTCTCTAACTTACATCAGCTGGACAGCTGATACAGGCCAGATCTAACTTGCCCTTGCTGGACAGCTCATACATACTGGATCTAGTTTGCAACAGATGAAGGGCTCTCTCTTGCTCCTGCCAGAAGCTGATGCACACCAGATCTAACTTCTAATGTTTTGGTAGGACAGCTGATACATGCTGGATCTAACTTGCAACAGCAGGACTGATACACACCAGATCTAATACATACCAGCAGGACTACTGATACACACCAGATCTAATACATACCAGAAGGACAACTGATACACACCAGATCTAATACATACCAGAAGGACAACTGATGCACACCAGATCTAATACATACCAGCAGAACAACTGATACACACCAGATCTATTGCATACTAATTTATTAGTTGTATCCTGGAGTTATTTTGATTAAGCCAATAGCAAAACACAACAACTTTGATGTACTTGTTCATAAGGAACGCCCTGTGCGAATGTAACTTCGCTTTCTAGCCCCCAGGGGCAAAAAGCTCAATAAAACCTTGAAACCTTGAAACCATACCAGCAGGACAGCTGATACACAGCAGATCTAATGCATAACAGCAGGACAGCTGATAGCAGATCTAATGCATACCAGCAGGACAACTGATGCACACCAGATCTAATGCATACCAGCAGGACAACTGATGCACACCAGATCTAATACATACCAGAAGGACAACTGATGCACACCAGATCTAATACATACCAGAAGGACAACTGATACACACCAGATCTAATACATACCAGAAGGACAACTGATGCACACCAGATCTAATACATACCAGCAGGACAGCTGATACACACCAGATCTAATACATACCAGCAGGACAGCTGATACACACCAGATCTAATACATACCAGCAGGACAAATGATACCAGATCTAATACATACCAGCAGGACAGCTGATACACACCAGATCTAATACATACCAGCAGGACAGCTGATACACACCAGATCTAATACATACCAGCAGGACAACTGATACACACCAGATCTAATACATACCAGCAGGACAGCTGATACACACCAGATCTAATACATACCAGCAGGACGGCTGTGGCACACCAGATCTAATACATACCAGCAGGACGGCTGTGGCACACCAGATCTAATACATACCAGCAGGACAGCTGATACACACCAGATCTAATACATACCAGCAGGACAGCTGATACACACCAGATCTAATACATACCAGCAGGACGGCTGTGGCACACCAGATCTGACTTGCACCAGCTGGATGGCTGATGCACACCAGGACAGCTTATACATGCTGGATCAAACTTGCACCAGCTGGAGAGCTCATGTACATCAGACCTAACTTGCACTGGCTGGACAGCTAGTCCATACTGGATTGCACCAGCTGGAACAGCTCACACGGCCCGGATCTAACTTGCACAACCAATACATGCAAGATCCAATTTGCTACATTGGATGTAACTTGCCCCAGCAGGACAGCTCATGCATACTGGATCTAACTTGGGCTTTCCGGACATGTGTTACTTTTCCGGACAGGTGTTACTTGCTGAATCTTATTTGTACCTGCCGGACAGCTATTACTTGCTAGATAAAAGTTACAGCTGCCAGACAGCTGATACAGCCGTATCTAATTGGTACAAGCTGTATCTAATTGGTACAAGCTGTACCTAATTGGTACAAGCGGGACGGCTTGTGCACCCTGGATCTAACTTGCTCCTGCCAAACAGGTTATTCAAACCAGTAGGCTACAGGGTAGGTCCAGACCTACCCTGGAAAAGGAAGAGAAAACACCAGTTCCAAACAACTCTTGGGATAAATGGGAAAACCAGAGTACCCGGGGAAAACCCATTAGTTTTACGAAGCTTGGATGCTAACAAAAACAATCAAAAGGAAAAACAAAGATTTCTGCACAGGTTCTACTGGTTGTAAACGTCTCACCCCATTTATCCAGGCTGGTGTTTTTGCTTTGTTGCACAGCATAAGATATCAGAGGGTGATCAGTGTTAACTGAAAGAAAACAGTGTATGATATATATATATATGCCCAAGACAAAGACCTGTGGTGCGGACTGAGGTACATGGCTGCAGGCCGTGGGCAGCAAGTAAGGCTCAGCGGTTCAGGAAAATATAGGTCAGAAATGGTGCTGTGGGTGCAAAACTTAGAAGACCAGACTAGACCAGAGGGGGGGGGGGGGG
The DNA here is from genome assembly GCA_018857735.1 of Alviniconcha marisindica. Lineage (NCBI taxonomy): Eukaryota > Metazoa > Mollusca > Gastropoda > Provannidae > Alviniconcha > Alviniconcha marisindica. The sequence goes on from JABMCL010002749.1 coordinate 602,775, forward strand.
GGTCACCCTCTTCCATTTTAAGCAGGTCTGTTGGTTACAAATATTTATAGGTTATAGAACTAGAAGGTGTGGTGTGGGCGGAGTCCCTGGGGCACACTGGGCACTTCGCCATGGCAACCAGCCTGACCATTTAGCCTGGCAAATGGAAGGGGGCAGCAGAAGAGGGAAGTCTGTGATGCCAGTCCTCCCTTTCTCTGTGTCTCTAAATACCCTTCCCTTCTCTCTCCCCCTCTCACCACCCCCACCCAACCTGTTATCTCCCTCTGTACATATGAGGGTGCTGGAATGGGACTTTAGGCTTCAAGTCCTTCTTCTGTATAATTCCCAAGTCATTCAGTGTTCATTCTGTTTAGGTGCGGGCATGTGGCTGGACTTAGGAGACCGCCCTCATGAAGTCCACTTTGTGCATGGTTACCAAATCACTTAACTCCCCCTGTGTGCATGTGCAGGTACCGGGATGGACCTGGGGGAGCAGATCATTCCTTTCAAGTCCATCTTCACCCCAGCAGGTGCCTACACTAGCAGCAAGAGAAACTTCTGGTTGCCGGGGCAACCAGTGCGAGTCCACATTGCAGGATTTGAGCGGCAGGAGCTCAAAGTGCTCAACCCAAACCTGTAAGTCTGTGTGTGAACTCAATCAAACAGTGACTGAAACAACAAATCAGTTATCAGTGACTTGTTGATTAAAATATAGTTCTGTATGGTACAAGCTTGTTTCAGTTGAATACCAGGACTTCTGTTTTGGAAAAAAAATAAAAAAGGAAATAATTTTGTTCTTCTTTTTCTCAAATTGAATTAGTTTTCTCACTCAAAGCGGAGTTAATCAAAAATAAGGCCCCCTGCTCCCCTCCACCGCCCCCCCCCCTCCCATATGTGTGTGTGTGTGTGTGTATAAACACATTCACACACACACATGCACAGTTTAAGTGTGCATACATGCAAGACAGACAGACAGAGAGAGAGAGAGAGAGAGAGAGAGTGACCAAACCAAACATCAAAACAAGAAACAAAATGGGCACATGTATAAAAACATGACAGTTAATGTAACCATTTGGGTGTAACAGTAACACAATATATGACATATAATATACGTATTATATATTTGCAAACTTTATTCCAGACACCTTGTAACATTTGTTCTGACCCAGTTTTAAACTTTGTAAACCTGTTGAGTACTAACCACACTGAAGTAAGATTCTGGAAGAATTAGATCACGGGGGTCTGTGGTTGTGTGTCATCAAACACATAAGCCATTCACATTGTTTACTTAGGCATTTGGCCAGGTAGTGGAAATGACTCAAATTCTCCACTTAGCAATCATCAGTCAAGTGACTGTTAGGGTTGGGCATAACAAGCTATATCACCATTTTATGTTTGCCAGTAAGGCAAGTTGGCAGTTTGAGTCACAGGATCAATACAAGCTGCTTTTGGGATGGCTGATAAATTCCAGCTTTGCTGGCTGCCAGTGTGGCATGTGCTAAGTCTGGTGGCATTTGGCAAGTGTTCTCAGTGTCTAGGTTCTGGCTTTGTGCTGTCTTTCCGCAGACACTTTATTGTGCTTGCTAGTCTGCTTGTTTCAGGAGATGTTGAAAATAAACTATGAAAACTGCGCCATGTTCATGAACAGAATATCTAACAATAATTTACAGATTTCTTGTACTGTGTAGTTTTTACTGTTGATGCTGAAAACCCATAATAGTGGAATGAAAGAAAGATGAAAGCTTTAGTCTTTTTAACTATAAAGTGAAATTATGCAGTACTTAAGCTTTCACATTTTACACATGTACAGTATTGCCCACTTGCTTTGTCTCTTTCACACACATGCATACATGCATATATGCACACACAGCGTGTGCGGGCATGCTTGCATGCGTGCAAACACACACACACACACACACACACACACACACACACACACACACACACACACACACACACACACACACACACACACACACAGTCATACACACACATCTGCATGCATGCAGGCATACATGCACACACACACACACACACCACTAAAAATAAAACAGATTTCGAATGATTTGAGATGTGGGTTAGGATACTTCGTGAACTGTCCCCTATAGTGTAGTGGTTAGCGTTTTGGACTGCTGGTTGGAAGGTTGTTGGTTCAAATCCCATCAGAGTCATGTGTGACTTTTCAGCCCTGACCAGCTCCTACCCAGAGCTGGGAGTGTTATGGGCCCAGTGGGAAGGTTGGAACACACAGCTGAGCTTCATCCACTTCATGGATGCATCTTTGAGGGTGTTGTTCTAATTACTTGACCAATACCACAGGTGCTGCAGTTCCTGGGCCTGGTTAACACTGGGATAATTATGACAGTAAGCGTGGTCTGCAGCCTTGTCAAGTAGTCTCAAACCAAATTAGATATCCGTAGTATCATCAGTTATCATTTTCATCTATTGTTGCATAATAAACAAAACTGTCTCAGCTTCTGTATCCCATCATGCCATGCTGTCGTGCTGACCTCAGTCTCACTGCTCCTGCCTCCTTCCTTGCCCAACCCTTGAACATTTGAGAGTCCACAGAGGCAGATTGAATGCGGGATGTAGTGGTAGTCTGCTGTCTGGAGGGGATACTCACTCAGTCTGACTCTGCGACTTAGCTAACACTGTTGTCAGTAGGGGGCATAGTAGGGGGTGTCCTGTGTGTGCTGAATCCAAAAGGCCATCACTGAACACCAGGAAGTGACTCTGCAGCAGTGCAGCATGTCCTCTGGATGGCAGCCCACCAACGGTCTGACAGGTGGGGTGTGGTTGGAGGTAGGGGTCTGACAGGTGGGGTGTGGTTGGAGGTATGGACGCTGGGACCAGTGCCACATGAGCAGTGCTGCTGAAGTCGGCACAGATTTTGGGACAGTAAAATAAAAAAGCCACATAGTAATCTAACTATCCAGATATGGATGTATTTGGAATTCCCTTTATTTTGATTTTGTTGGTGTTATTTACCTGTTTTGTTTTTTGCTTCTTGTCATTGTTCAAGTTGACAGTAGTTTTCTTGTCAAAGGATTGTTGCAAATCCTGTGATCATGCCTGAAAAGGGCATAAATGGAAGACAAGATATAGATTTGAATCTTCATGTGCTCATAAACTGATCACTCGTAATATGATCTCTGGTGGAGCAGACCATTGAAGCTTCTGACAGTAATTACAGCTGAGTTGTCTGGGTATTTCAAGCGACACTGACGCTCACTCTCTGTTGAAAGTGTTCCTGATCTTGAAAATACTGCTGTCATATTAGAAACTATTTTCAGTAAGAGCAGTAAAAGCAGATGAGTTTATTAGAAGAGAAAGTATGCTCTTTGAAAATGAATGGGTTGGCATAAAGAAAAACACTGGCATTACTCAGTCAGTGTGACATAACTGTGAAGTTTCATTCCCATCCACCACAATAATGATGAAAGCAGATCAAAGTGAACAAAATGTTAACATAATTGTGTGTTTTTTAACTGTAAAGTTGAATAGGACAAACTAATGGTATGCACTGTTCAGCAAATTGCCTTTCAGAGAAAGACAGTTATGACTTATACTAGTCATTAACTTATAGTATACGATTTAAAAACTGTGATGGAACTTATCTGATCTAAAGAATGTAACCAAAACTAACATTGTTTGGTTTTCACTGAGTTGTGTGAGGTGAGGGTTAGAGAACATGCACACACATAGATTTGATAGCACACTTAGCTCATAGCCACAGACAGGGCACCAACAGTGAAGAGTGGATCACTTTGAAACAGGTCATCACAAAATGTACAAAGAAATGTTGATGTTGGCTTCAGGAGCTTAGCAATCAAATTTTGTTTGTGAGAACAATAAACACCCTTGTTTTTACATATTATATATATATAAAATAATAATAAAATAAACAGAAAGGTATAAAACAAGAATATTCATCATAATTTTATGTTAACATTTGGCATGCCTGATTCCTGTTGAAATGGTTGTTCAGCATGATGGTTAAATTTGTCTGTATTTACATCCTCACATCATGTTTAGATAGTTATTTGTTGACAGGAATTAATGAGTAATATTTTGTGCTCATATATTAAATATCATGACTGCTGTGTAACTCCCCTTCTCTTTCTCTCTCTCCCACCCCACTGTTGATAGTATCCCAGTCTTTCTTTTCTTTTGATATGTTGTTGTTGGTGTTATTGCTTGTGGTGTGTATTGATTGTTTTTTACTTCTTCATCCCTGTTTTATAGGCTGTTTTTTGTTGTTGCTTTTTCATCCCTGTTATATTGGCTAGCTAACTGGTTTGATCTTTTCATGTTCATGTTATATTTGTGTGTATTCTTGGTGTATTTATGTATGTTAATATATATACTTAAAAACTGAATTAAAGCAGCTAGAAAAATAAATCAGATGTGAGCAAAATGCTGATCTTTGTTGTGTTATCAATGTTGCTAGGCTTTTCTTGCTTTGTGCACTATCATCCAGTTGGCTGCTGTTTTGTGTAGACTGAAAAAGGTCAGATCTCACGTTTTATGGTCTGCGCACATGGCTGTGTGTGTCACAGGTATTGTTTTGTCAATCATATGTGGGTTTGTTTGGGACTGATTACGTACAGCTGGAAATTAAAGTGTTGAATATGTATACATATACAATCTTCTTATTTCCAACAGCCTAACAGGCTCTTCCTAAGGCTATAACAGGCTAAGCGTGCAGCTATTCCTGTGTGTATGGTACACATCTGTAGGAGTT
>JABMCL010002749.1:612500-655000 GCA_018857735.1 Alviniconcha marisindica
GGAGATGAGTATGTCTATGCATTAGAGCTGATATACCAGTAACTCCTTTAATGAGACACAACACAGCAACATAAGCCTCAACTGTGGGGTGCAGCAAGGGTGGCAGAGAGGAGCATAATCATTTTTTTGTGTTGTGATTAAAAATACTGCCCTTTCCTGAGCCTCATTTTTGTGCGGTGGGACTAAGGGATGGGAGTCACTCTCACTGAGAATGTCCAAAACTAGTAATATCAGATTTATTTGTTTCATTGAAATTTAGCTTTGTTTGCATTTCAGAAACAACTGGAGAAGTATCTTCAAAACCTGCTGCTATGCAGGTCCTACAGAAATCATCCAGAAACTGTGAGACATGTTTTATTTGTTTTGATTTGGTATATTTTGAAGTAGTCGCTGTATGTAGTGTGTGGCCTTACGGATTTTACAGCTCTCATCCAATAGTTTGGGTACCCAGTCTGATATTCTTTTGTATTCAAATGACCAGATTCCCAGTTAGATTTCGCCCTGATATAACCATCCTTGTTGACTGGGCGTAATAAAAACCCAAGTTCCTTCCTTCGCAGTCAGATTACATCATGTATCTGATGGGCTCTTGGAGACTCCTTGTTAGGGTAAGTGGATACATTTGGCTGCTGCTTCCCTGCCCTTCATGAGCTTGTCGTACATTACTTTTCCATCTCTGGCGTTAGATCAGTGGTATAGCCCTGGACTCATGATTGCAAGGTCGCAGGTCAAGTCTCGGCAAGAGCGGCAGGAGAATTTTCTTCTCCAGGGTCAGCTTCCTGTGCTGACTCTTCTTTCAGTATCTGTTCCACCCCTGTCTTACCGCAGTAGCACAAAAAAGATCCCAGTCATTCTGACAAAACTTCAGGTGGCATGTTACAGATAAACACACATGTACCCTTCATATGTGGCTTCAGATAAAACTGAACTGGTGCATGGGTGTATAGTGTACACAGAACTGCACCAAGACGGCAGAGGTTTCACATGGCACCAGCCATATAACAACCTAACGGTGCTGGACGTACACCACTTCAGCGTATAATTCAAAATTACGCGGGATAAAACTACAGTCATTAATTCAGAAAAGAAAGCAAATTTACAATAGGCCTGGAATCTTTCAGTTTGCAGGCAGGTGCTTCTCTTTTGAGGTGGGGACCAGTTTGACAGGCTGGAGCAGGGAAGGGGGCAAAGAAAGCTTATTGCAGTCTTTCTCTTGTCTGCAGCTGAAGTTCTTTGAGGTGAGCCACCTGTCGTTCGTGGCACGGCTGGGCCCCAAAGCTAAAGAGAGCATGGTGAAAAAATGCTCTGGAGGTCGGCGCATCAGCATCGGCTGTTGTGGATGTCTACAGAAAGTCCACTTTGCTGGAACCTGGAACAGACGGTAGGACTTGCCAACATCACCGCTTTGTGTTTACTGTCATCACCATTCTCTTTGTGTCATCCTGTACCTGTAATCTTGGTTTGATCACAGCTGCAGGTGTAGATATGTGCAGCTTTTTCTGGTGGTGGGTGGGGGGTGGTTATATGTGAGCAGAAGTCCTCTCTGGTCTGCTACTTAAGTTTTTATTTTTTTCTGGTGTAAATTAGCAGGTTACTGTGTAAGGAGGTTAACGAAATAAACGCTGGTGTCATACTCAGTGACAGCTTACAACTCTTGACATGGGTTCCAGTGGCACCAGGTTTAATCGCCAACCTTATGACATGATCTTTCTTGGCTTTGGACATGGTTTGTCGCTGTTGGTTTCAGGGTTGCCTGCAGAACATTCACTTTGTTGGAATGGGAAACTACTCAGCATTACTTGAGCAGCGTTAGTGTTGGCTGTTGAGGATATTTGCAGAAGGCCCATTTAAAATTTGCACTGAACAAATACTATGTGTACAGCATCATTATGACTCCCATCATGTTCATGCCTGCATCAGCTGTGTTGATAGTACAAAAGTTCTAATGGAACATAATATGACATATTTGGATTGGGTTTTTTTCTCTTCTTTTTAAAAAATGGTATGTGTGGTTGCTTCAAAAAAAGTAAATACGGCACTTTGTTTAGATGGGTGGAGTGTAGAACATAGCCAACTGGTGTTTGCTGTAGATGGCTGGCACTGATGGTAGGTGTATTTGTTGTTGATGGTTGGTGTAAAATGCTCATGGTTGTTTGTTGTAGCTGGTTGGTTCTAAAATAGATGGCTGCTACTGAAAAAACAGATGTGATTGCTGTAGATGGTTTGTGCTCAAAGACAGGTGTGTTTGTTGTAAAAGATACTGTTGATTGTTGGTACTAAGAGAGATGGCAGTTTGTTGTAAATGGTTTGCACTAAAAGATACTGTTGATTGTTGGTACTAAGAGAGATGGCAGTTTGTTGTAAATGGTTTGCACTAAAAGATACTGTTGGTTGTTGGTACTAAAAAAGACAGCTGTTGTAAGTGCTAAAAGATGCAGGTCTGTTGTAGGTGGTTGGTGCTTAAAGACACCTACCTGGCCTACATTCGGCCGGAAGATGGCGTGATCAGTGACGTGATGCTGATGGACAAGGAGTTCAAGGTGGAGTCAGGGATGAGTGCCACTGGCGCCAAGCATGGCGTCCTTATCTCCAACCTCAACAGGTGGGTCATCATTGCAGCTTCTGCCTGCAGTGGGTTGGGCGCTGCCACTCACTCAAGGTCTTCCGCCAGTCACAACAGATATTTTGGGTGGAAAACCCGTAGAGTGGCCATTTTGTGTTCCTCGCAAGTTAAAGGATAGCAGTGAGGTGAAAGACTGGCTGATGAGTAATGGCGCTGTTCACTGATGATGAGAGATTAGCTGCCACCAAATGAGGCAGGTTACAATAATTTGAATGCTGGATCAGACTCAAAATCAAATTACTTTCCACCAGTCAACACAGGACATCATGGGGGTCAGATTGAGAGCTTGTGAGAAAGAAGCAGGACTTAGAGCTCAACATGGTTACAGATTGACAACATCATTCACTCCAGTCTTTGTTCACTGCTTGTGGTATTGTCTGTGCATGTAGATTGTAGATGACAACAGCCATGTCCTTGCTAAATATTGTGAGCTTCTTCCATCTGGTAGACATTTCGTGTACCTAAATCAAATACAGTCAATAGCATTTCTGAACAGATAAATCTGTTCAAACGTCAAAGCAGTGTGTGTGTGTGTGTGTGAGTGCGGTGCATGTGTGTGTGTAAATTATGTAAATTACTAGTTTGTTTATTATGTAACTTTTGTATTTTCAATAACTGTTCTTTGAGTTTTAAAATATAAGATTTGTGTTATTGTGCACTGTGATGTGGTTAATGGTCAGCCACGTTTTAATTTCTCTGATGAGATGATAAAGTAATCTTGAATCTTGAATGTCTCCTGCCCGTTAGCAGCATTACATTGAGGCTGATCTGTGCTTTCTCTCTGGTGGCAGAAACCTGCTGATCAAATGCTGGACTTCACGCAAGGCACGCGAGTGGGCAGATGACATAAGCAACATGGCAGCCAAGCACGCCAACGATTTCACCACGTTCAACAGATTCAACTCCTTCGCTCCGCCCAGAGAGGAGTCCTGCGCTCGATGGTCAGTTCACTCTTTGTGCTTTCTCGCTGTGCAGATCTGGAGAGACTGGTGCTGTTTTAGGAGAGTTTTTGGACTTACATGAAAAAAATCATGAGAGTCGCTGTAATGATGAGGATCGTCCAGTCACAAAGCTGTCCTTGGTGAAAACTGTTGATGTTGTCTTTTTCTCAAAGACTAGGGGATCCAGGACAAGACATTAAAAAAGAAATCTGAAACTTAATTTACTGTGAGCCATGATATAACCAACATAGTTGACCAGGCATTAGATATTGACTTCAGTGCTCATAATTTGCATGATGACTGAGATTCATACCCTTGTGCGTTTTGATGACCTTGACCTAATTTCAAAGGTCAGAGGGTTTCAGAAAGGTCACATTGCAAGTTCAATTTTCTTGGTAGGTTCTTGACTCAGTCAGGCTCTGACAATTTATGGTAGGTACACACACAGACAAGATCCCACACTATGTTTATGACAACTTTGGCATGTATTAAAGGGAAATAATTTGAGCATTCTGAAACTGGTAGAAGCTTTAATGTAACCTTTTCCTTGGAGACTGCTGCAATCTTAATGGGTTCTGTGAGTTATTGTTGTAACTGTCATCCTTGCAAGGGTGCTTTTGTAGTGATTTATGATGACATGATGTGATTGTTTCTAATAACTTGGCTATCTCAGGACTGCTTGATGATCACATTGTTTGGTCTCTTTTCATATAAGCTTCAAGTAATGTTGTGTAAGGCATGGCACACTAGATTGACATTCATGACAATTATGCATATCATAACTCGGCCCTGTGGGAAAGATCAAATTTGTTATGTTAGCAACAGGATTTTCAGCTGCCTTACCAGCTGGTGGTAAATACATTGTGTGTGTGTGTGTGTGTGTGGTGTGTGTGTGTGTGTGTGTGTGTGTGTGTGTGTGTGTGTGTGTGTGTGTGGATGGGTGTGTGTGTGGGTGCGTCTATGTGTGCATGCATGTGTGTGTGTGTGTGTGTGTGTGTTGCAGGTTTGTGGATGCCAAGTCATATTTTGAGGCAGTGGCTGAGGCCATGGAGAAAGCCAAGGAAGAAATCTACATCACAGACTGGTGGTCAGTGAGCCATGTCTTTTGTTTTGGAATTAGTTCTGTGGTAGAACACCTCTTTTAAGACCACACCTTGAAATCAAGCAAAAGTGAACTTAAGAGAGGGGTTGTCTTTTTGTTTGCTAGATTTGCTTGATGCCGAGTTGTCTCTGGAGATGTACTAGTGGTGACCAAGGTCCCAGGGTGTGTGTGTGTGTGGTGGGGGGTGGGGGTGGGTGGGTGGGGGGGGCGCTATACCTAACGCTGGTACACTGTCATCACCAGAATGATTCTTCATTAAGATGGGCAGTGGTGTGAGCCGTTTTGATGTTTTATTCATATTGTTGGCCCACTAGGGGGCCCAGTCTCCTAGGAGTACAGTAAAACCCTTGATGATGTCTACCTTAGAAAGCAATCAGAATTGTTCTAAAAGGGGGGTGGCTGTCTGTGTGGGATTTGTTAGCTTCAATCCAGCTTTGTTGAACTCATTCAGTACATAATGTCTTTTAAGACCTTTTTTTTTGCCTTCTAAATCATGTACCCTTTGCATCATATAGACTACAAACTGTCAACTATTTGTCATGTCTCTGACTCATCTCCTGCCTATCTCTCTGACCTTCTCACTGTGTACCCCCTCCAGCCCCCCCCCCCCCCCCCCCCCCCCCCAATTACATTACATTCCCCCTCTATGCCTGTGTGAGTGTGTGAATGTGTCTGTAATATTATGTTTATATATTATTTTTGAGGTTTCGTGATTTGTACATTATTCATTTTTGTTGATCTCGTAAAGTGTGGTGTGCTCACCCTTGTCAGTGAGATACAGCACTGTAGTATTATTATATTGAAACTGCACAAAAAACAAACTGTAGTGGTCATTGATCAAGGAAGAACTTGCCCCCATGTAAATAAACCCCTGATCAGGGACTGCTACTACAGTGTGATTTTGGGGGGTAGTTTTAACAGAAAGGGTTCCACTGTATTTTGTCAGGGAGACTGCAGATGTGTGTATGATAATCTGCACCTTGCTGCATCTGGAACCAACAGGATTTGACTGAGCATGAGAACTGTGCGTGTGTCATCCAGAATCATGTTGGGTAGTGTGGCCTAATTATGACCAATGTCTAATTCTGACCAGGTTTCTTACCTCCCTTTTGCACTCATATAATCGTCATGGTTGACTGGGCATTAAAAACTGGTTATCTGTGTATCTATCTGCTTACCTCCATCCTTTTGTTTGTTTACTGGATTATTCCTGACGCTAGCAGACAGTGGTTGAATAGGGTTGCCACATTGTTCTGCGAAAGGAAGGGTTAGGTAAAGCGGTCACAGTTATACACTGGTTGTAGTTAGACCATGTTACCCTAACCAGGGTTGTCTTTGTCTTCAATTTGTCACAAAACTCATCAATGAAAGGTGTGGGGGGGGTTTGCTGGAGAGGGCTTGTTTGCACAGTTGCTTACTCGGCAGTCAGTGAAATTGTTTAAACTTTTGACAGCTGTTCGCTTCCCTTAAAGGGGTTTGACATTTTTTGGTACATTTCTTTTTCTTCAGACATGCAGAATGTGACCACTCAAAAGTGTGTGTGTGTGTGTGTGTGAGAGAGAGAGAGAGAGAGAGAGAGAGAGAGAGAGAGAGAGAGAGAGAGAGAGAGAGCATACCACAGCAATGGTGCATGCATGTTGTCTTGCCACTTGAAACAAGAAAAAAATACTCCTTTTTCTCTTCTTTTTTTGTTTGTTTTGTATAGTTATTGCGTGTAGAGTGATAGGTACCTGGTACACATGGAAACAGCCTTTGTACAATGTGACACTGGATGCTAACACTGTGGAGAGCTTGTATCTTTGCATGTTGGGCTGCTTAATTCTGTGTTTGTGTATGTGTGTGTATGTGTTGTTTGTATGTGTGTGTGTGTTGTTTGTATGTGTGAGTGTGTGTTATGTGTGTGTGTGTGTGTATGCATGCATGTGTACATATGTGTGTGTGTGTGTGTGTGTGTGTGTGTGTGTGTTTCTATGTGTGTTGCTGTGTATGATTGTGATGGACAGTGTGTAGGCGGTGCGGATGTATCTGTGGAAGGGTGGGGTGAGGGGTGTTTCCTTGTGTGTGAGTTTTGCAGTCTGTGTGACTTGGATGACTTGTTTTCTTTGCAGTAGTAATAAGGCTTGGCTACAGGTGATAGAAGGCTTTTACACATATACATCTGTATGATGTTCTGTATCCACTTTGTGCATCTTCACAATACTGTTTAGTTGTGGTGCTGCATAGCTTCCGTCTGCAAGGCACAAGGTTTTGCATCTAAAAATTAACACATTTGTAAAAAGTCTCTTTCTTCCCCCCCCCCCCACCCCATCCATCCCTACATCAAAAAAGAAGTAAATAGCAAACACAAATCCCCATCCTTTTGAGTTCTGGCTTGCAGCACCATGGCTGAGTCGACTTGTTCATTCGTTCCACTTGAGTTGGTTCAATGTTGTTGATGCTTAGTCTGCTAGTATACCATTATATGTGTGCGTGATGTTGCACATTGTATTTCTTCACTCTGTCCTGGTTGACATGGCATAACATATCAAGAATCAGTCAGTCTTATATGTGGCTGAAGTGACCCAGCGTGTCTGTGACATCTTATGCATGCTCCATCGCTTACATGCAGTGCACGTTGTGCTTGGCTTGCTGTCAGTAAGCTTTCCTGTGGTGTATGGGTGAACGTTTGTTGGTGCTTTTGCAGAAATCCACTTTCAGAATGGCGGAAAACTGAACCTTAGTAGTTTGAACTTTTGAAACCCATTGAAACCACTGCGTTTTCAGAGATGTTGTTCCGTAAGTTGCAGGAAGTGGCTAGTAATGTGGATATTCTAAAAAATTGAGACTGTCTCTTCTTTTTCTTTAAAAAAATAAATAATAAACAAATCTTTCATTAATGCCAGGTGGGAAATTTGGGTCACCTTACCTAGGTGAGGCTGCAGCAGCTGCAAGAGCAGTGCCTACCAGTGCGTGCAGTATTTCCCTGTGTTCAAACAGTGTTGTGGCTGCCAGTGTTCGCGATTTTTAACGTGAGGACAGATGTTTGCATGCCATTGCACACAGGGGCTGCACAGACATCGTGAGAAAGTTAGGTGGCACTGAAAGGAGACTGAGAAAGACCCGTGTACCCCATGGTAATCCAGCTCATATCATTTTTCACCTGACATTTTGCTGCAACGCTCTACCAACTTAGCTGCATGCCCATCCCATTCTTCTTCTACAGAGGGACCAGCGTCAGCCTTTGAAGACTGTCACTGTGGGGAGTGTGCAAAAGACAACAACAATAAAAAGAGTTGGGGGGGGGGGGGGGGGTCTGGCCATTTAGACAATCTGGACTGGAGGGTGGGAGTTATGGCCACGCCCTTGGGCAGGTTGTCCAGTCGGCCATGGTGATGGTGTGCAGAAAGTATGAAAGCTTCCTGTGGCCCTCTAGTACAACTGTTTTCAGCATAATGTATGCAGTCATTTGTTTTCTTATTTGGTCCCTTAAATGCACTGTGCCAACCCTGTAATGAGACTGTTTTCAGCATTTTCTTATGTGGTCCCTTAATCCCTTAATGCATGACATCTACAACCTCTGGTTGTTTGCTGCTCCCGGTCAGTGTTTGTCAGTTTAAAAGACTGGAAGTTCCACCTACATACAGTGCATGTTGTGTACGTACCTGTTCAAAGCTTGGGCCTGCACTTTCAGTTTTTGATTCTTCAGAAGGAAGTTTCATTTGCATGATCCATGCTTCAGAACTTGCATGCTTCTGTATTGCTTTGACTGAAAAGCTTTTTCAGGATTTGTTTTCCTGCTTATTTTTGGTGGATTTTTTTTTGGGGGGGGGGGGGGGGGGGGGATTTCCCCTTGTAAAAATAGAGTTAATAATTTATTTATTTTTTAGATTAAGGATTTATTCATCATTCATGTTTTACGGTTTTGGGCCCATTTTGTATGTTTTCTTCAGCAGCTTGCATGGTCAAACTGGGTACATGTCTCATTTTATTGCCCAGCAAGCTAAAATACCTCGTACTATTACAGACTTGGACCTGCTTTTTTTCTTGCTTGTTTTTTCTACTTTATGTATGTGTGTGTGTGTGTGGGGGGGGGGGGGGGGGGGGGGGGGGATGGGAGGGAGCTTTCTTCTTCATTTGAATGGAGGTTTTGCTGTTTCTGGTGTTGGTGAAAGATCCTTTTCTTTTATGAAACTGTGATGGTGATTTTGTTGAATTTAGTATTTGACCAAAACCAGGTCTTTCAAATGCCACCATGTAATCATTTCAGATGGAAAATAATGTGAGAAATGGTGTTGATGTACTCAGAAGGTTTATCTTGAACAAAATTCCTGTTCAGCTGCATGCACTTGCGTTTCTTAACAGTTAAAATAAGTTTGGGACTGGACAAAATAATAGGCAATATTGCACGAAGCATGTCTGTGGCCGATTAAGTATAATATTGTTCACTTCTGTAAATGCCACTGCAGATGTTTTTGGACTCTTTCTGTTCTTGTGATGACAGATTAAAGGGGTTTTGTCTGCATTTTTGAGCACATATACTTGTATGCATGCCTATGCAGACATACTTTGTGGGTGGGTCCTACTGACAGATTCGGTGTCTTGGCTCACATATGATATGTTGAATATTATCTGTTTGTAGGGGTGTGTGGTTTTCTGTGTGCGTGTTTCAGTGTTGTATGTATGCATAGTACTTGTCCATTGTATTAAATTTTATGATTATTTCTTTGTGCTTATGATGATGTATGGCGCTGTGAGCTTGTCATTGTTTTTGCAAGGGTATAGCATTGTATATGAGTTATTATTGTATGTTCTTGTTTGTTTGTTGTTTTGGACGCAGGCTGAGTCCTGAGATCTACATGAAGCGGCCGATGGTGGAAGGGGACCACTGGCGTCTGGATGTCATTCTGGAGAGAAAAGCTGTGAGTGTGTATGGGAGAGAGAAGGGTGGAACAGAAAGGGGTGGGGCACACTTGAAGGATGGAACAGAAAGGGGTGGGGCACACTTGAAGGATGGAACAGAAAGGGGGGGGGAAAAACACTTGAAGGGTACTTGAAGGGTGGAACAGAAAGGGGTGGGGCACACTTGAAGGGTGGAACAGAAAGGGGTGGGGCACACTTGAAGGGTGGAACAGCAAGAGGGTGGGGGCACACTTGAAGGGTGGAACAGAAAGGGGTGGGGCACACTTTAACTTGAAGGGTGGAAACAGAAAGGGGTGGGGGGGGCACACTTGAAGGGTGGAACAGAAAGGGGTGGGGCACACTTGAAGGGTGGAACAGAAAGGGGTGGGGCACACTTGAAGGGTGGAACAGAAAAGGGTGGGGCCACTTGAAGGGTGGAACAAAAGGGGTGGGGCACACTTGAAGGGTGGAACAGAAAGGGGTGGGGCACACTTGAAGGGTGGAACAGAAAGGGGTGGGGCACACTTGAAGGGTGGAACAGAAAGGGGTGGGGCGCACTTGAAGGGTGGAACAGAAAGGGGTGGGATACACTTGAAGGGTGGAACAGAAAGGGGTGGGATACACTTGAAGGGCGGAATAGAAAGACATTTCAGGCATCACTTTCCAGCACCCTTTAACCAAACTGCCATAATTGGTTATGCCACTGAAAGGGCACTCCTTGCCTCCCTGCATCTGTCAACCGACAGCAACATCTGTTCAGCACCCTCTGAAAGGTTTGGGTACCAATGAGACTGTGGTAGTAACTTAGCATTGAAGCATGCATGTAAACATGATGCCCATCTGCTGCAGGTAGAAAATTAGTTTCGTCTTGATTCAAACAAGTTTGGTTTTAGTTGTGCTGATGTATGCAATGTGGGTGGTTATAGAAGAAATGCCAGATATAATTTGAGTTGTCAGTTACATGCTTACGGCCATTTGTACACCAGCAGAAAGTAGCTGACGGTTTTAGGTGTAACCAATTATGGCTGTGGTCGGAGGAAGGTGTTTATCCTGCTCTACAACTTGTTGATTTGCTTCTGTTCTGTTTGGTTGTGTTCACCAGACCCAGGCGTGACGGTGTTTATCCTGCTGTACAACTTGTTGATTTGCTTGTGTTCACCAGGCTTAAGATGTGAAGGTGTTTATTCTGCTCTACAACTTGTTGATTTGCTTGTGTTCACCAGACTCAGGGTGTGAAGGTGTTTATCCTGCTCTACAACTTGTTGATTTGCTTGTGTTCACCAGACTCAGGGTGTGAAGGTGTTTATCCTGCTCTTCAACTTGTTGATTTGCTTGTGTTCTGTTGAGTTGTGTTCGCCAGACTCAAGGTGTGAAGGTGTTTATCCTGCTCCACAACTTGTTGATTTACTTGTATTCACCAGACTCAAGGTGTGAAGTTGTTTATTTTGCTCTACAACTTGATTTGCTTGTGTTCACCAGACTCAGGGTTTGAAGGTGTTTATTTTGCTCTACAACTTGTTGATTTGCTTGTGTTCACCAGACTCAAGGTGTGAAGGTGTTTATCTTGCTGTACAAGGAGATTGAGGCAGCACTGAATATCAAGAGTATATACAGCAAACAGGTGCTCATGAGCAAGCATGAAAACATCAAGGTAAGCACCTGACTGCCTGATAAGACTCAAGTGTATGGTTGTTTTTTTGCAAGTCTGTGATTAATGAAAAACTTTTTGTTTGTTTGTTCAAAATGATCCACCAAGCCTGTACTCCCAGCTACAAACGATACCACAACAAATGATTTCAGATTGTCTTCTTTGTTTTGCAACTTCCTCCCCCCTTATAGTCCTTCTGTTCATGTGTGTGTATATGTGTGTGTGTACGTGCGTGCGTGCGTGTGTGTGTTTCTAGGAATACAATATAATGTTTATATATTATTTTTGAGGTTTTGTGTATGTATAGAATCGTTTTTGAGGTTTTGTGTATACATAGTGTTGATGATGTAATCGCAATGTGCTCACCCTTGTTGGAGAGCTACCATGCTTTAGAAATGACAGCTGTTATTATCAAATGAATGGCTACAGTTTGAAAGAGATGAGCGTCCTTTTTGCTGCAGGTTCTGCGTCACCCTGACCACATCCCAGGCAAAGGCATCCTGTTGTGGGCACACCACGAGAAGCTGGTGGCCATCGACCAGCAGATCGCCTTTGTGGGTGGCATTGACCTGTGCTATGGACGCTGGGATGATGCGCAACACAGGTATACGGCAGTGTCATTGATGCTAATATGTATTTACACAGGTACATGGCAGTGTCATTGATGCTAGGGTGTATTTATACAGGTACACGGCAGTGTCATTGAGGCTAGTGTGCATTTACACAGATGTTCAAGCGGTGTCAATGATGCTAGTGTGTATTTGCACAGGTACACGGTGATATCATTGATGCTAGTGTGTATTTACACAGGTACACAGCAGTGTCATTGATGCTAGTGTGTATTTACACAGGTACAGGGCAGTGTTATTGATGCTAGTGTGTATTTACACAGGTACACTACAGTGTCATGGATGCTAGTGTGTATTAACACAGGTACACAGCAGTGTTATGGATGCTCGTGTGTATTTATACAGGTACACAAGCAGCATCATTCACTGTGGTATATTTGTACAAGGTAAACAATTCAATGAATTATATAAATTATATATGTGTGTGGTGTGTGTGTGGATGACTGCAGTTGTGGGCATGTGTGTGTGAATGTGTGTGTGTGTGTGTGTGTGTGCGCGCGCGCATGCGTGTGTGGGTAGGTGTGTGTGTGGGTACACGCAGTTGTGAACATGCTTGTGTGTGAGAGAGAGAGAGAGAGAGAGAGAGAGTATATTTTTGAATGTGATAAATGCAGTTATCTATAGGCCTTTGTAAGTGCCCTGCTCCTATAAGATGGGGCGCCATAAATTATCTATTGTTATTATCATATTCTCCACACAGTACTGTCACTGTCAGACATTTTGTGCACCACCAATGCATTATAAGTGCCATCCCTAGCTTGCATAACTTAAAAACTATTATAAGGAATGACCAGCTTGCATTTTTTCGTGGGATGGAGTTGGGGGTATTGAAGCATGATTGTCATGCACACTGTGTGTTTGCAGGTTGATGGGAACTGGATGGGGTTGGGGGTATTGAAGCATGATTGTCATGCACACTGTGTGTTTGCAGGTTGACGGGAACTGGATGGGGTTGGGGGTATTGAAGCATGATTGTCATGCACACTGTGTGTTTGCAGGTTGACAGGAACTGGATGGAGTTGGGGGTATTGAAGCATGATTGTCATGCACACTGTGTGTTTGCAGGTTGACGGGAACTGGATGGGGTTGGGGGTATTGAAGCATGATTGTCATGCACACTGTGTGTTTGCAGGTTGACGGGAACTGGATGGGGTTGGGGGTATTGAAGCATGATTGTCGTGCACACTGCGTGTTTGCAGGTTGACGGGAACTGGATGGGGTTGGGGGTATTGAAGCATGATTGTCGTGCACACTGCGTGTTTGCAGGTTGACGGGAACTGGATGGGGTTGGGGGTATTGAAGCATGATTGTCGTGCACACTGCTGTGTTTGCAGGTTGACGGGAACTGGATGGGGTTGGGGGTATTGAAGCATGATTGTCATGCACACTGCGTGTTTGCAGGTTGACGGGAACTGGATGGGGTTGGGGGTATTGAAGCATGATTGTCGTGCACACTGCGTGTTTGCAGGTTGACGGGAACTGGATGGGGTTGGGGGTATTGAAGCATGATTGTCATGCACACTGCGTGTTTGCAGGTTGACAGGAACTGGATGGGGTTGGGGGTATTGAAGCATGATTGTCATGCACACTGTGTGTTTGCAGGTTGACAGGAACTGGATGGGGTTGGGGGTATTGAAGCATGATTGTCATGCACACTGTGTGTTTGCAGGTTGACAGACTTGGGCTCCATTGTGTTGAACCCGCCCCCCTCTCCTGCTGGTGCCTCTACGGTCAGCACTCGGCCTGAGGAATCACACGTCACCGACTTCACTGAGGCAAGTTTGGGTAATGTAGTTGGGGATAAACAGAACAAGTGACAATTTTGTAAGTCTGCATGCTTGAGAGATAGAGAGTGAACTCGAACTCGAACTCAAAAACTTTATTTTACAAGGATTGTAGTTTAGGTTGAGTCAAAAACCTGTCTAACAACTAGTTCTTGCTAAGCTACTGATGAATAGATATCAAATTACAGGCATTATTTATATACATATAGGCATGAATGAGTGAGTGAAACGTTATACATGAGAATTTCCACACAAAACATAGCATGCTCACAGCACCAGATGAACACATGCCATACATCATTCAATTACATATGAGCATACGGTGAGCATATTATGAGCAAATGAAGCAGCAGAACATCTGATCAGTTCAGTCTAGTATCGGAAAAGAAAACAAGCAGTCAATGCTTATCTTATAAAGAACAGTAAGGGAGAGAGAGAGAGAGAGAGAGAGAGAGAGAGAGAGAGAGAGAGAGAGTGGCATTTGTGCATTGATTGTGGTAATCATGACTGTATGTGCACATGTATGTTGGAATGTTAGGGAGCCTTCTGCTCCTAATTCTGTCTTCACTGTTCCATTCTTTCAGCTGACTGAAGACCTGCGAAGTGTTGACAGTCCAGCCTCTCTGCGAGTTGCCTCCTCTCCGGCGGGTCGGACCCTCCGAACAGCGTCCCTGCCAGTAGGCCACTCAGGCCCCATTGCCTCCTCCCAAGATGTCAGCATGCCAGTAGGCCACTCAGGCCCCATTGCCTCCTCCCAAGATGTCAGCATGCCAGTAGGCCACTCAGGCCCCATTGCCTCCTCCCAAGATGTCAGCATGCCAGTAGGCCACTCAGGCCCCATTGCCTCCTCCCAAGATGTCAGCATGCCAGTAGGCCACTCAGGCCCCATTGCCTCCTCCCAAGATGTCAGCATGCCAGTAGGCCACTCAGGCCCCATTGCCTCCTCCCAAGATGTCAGCATATCCGTCAGTCCTCCCTCTCCCCAGCAGAGGGTCGGTGAGTCTGGTGACAGCGTGGAGGAGGTTGGTCCCGCGGGTGATGGTGACATTATCGTGAAGCAGGAAGCATCGAAGCAGCATGTGTTTGCCAAGGTTGTGCTTAATTCTCAGGAAGAACAGTCTGAAACGGAAGGGGGCAAGGGGTCAGGGGAGTCATACACAGATGACGGTGCTGTCACGGAAAAAGACAAAGATGGGACTTCTGTTGTTAGAGATCTGCCAGGAATGCAGTCGGCGTCTGTGGACTCCACCACGTCGACAGCAAGTACGCGGAGACACTTGTGGGGGGAAGCGGGCAAAGGGAGCTTGCTGAAACTGAAGATTCCAAAACGAGCTTCCGAGGATGAAGTGGATCCCTCTGACCCCACAGACAGTCCTGCTGCAGATGGTGTGGACAGACTGGAGGTGTCCATGGAGTCAGACACTTGCCATCTAGAAAATGGTCGCATACGATCCAGCAGCGACACTTCCAACGTGTCCAAGAATTCTGAGAGTGACCTGATAACAAAAGCCGAGGTGCCAGAGTTGCGCCAGCATCCTCCACCATCAGCCAAGCCCACCCAGGGTGCGGGTGGTGGAGGCAGCAGCTCCAGGGACATGCTGGACTTTAAGGGTGCGGCGAGCGTTCTGAAGGTACTGCAGCGCAAGTCCAGACTGGAGGAGAACAACAACCAGGGGCGGACAAGCAGCAGCAGTGACGGCCCTTTGTCGTCAGACAGCCTGGCTAGAAGGTATTTGGTCCAATGCACCGCTGGGTTATAATTACACCACACCAAAAGCAGGCTACTTCACAGTGAGGGCATATTGCTGGGTTCAAAACAGGCAGGACCAAAGCAGGCTTCTTCGTGTTGAGGGTACATTGCTAGGTTCAAAACAGACAGGACCAAAGCAGGCTTCTTCGTGTTGAGGGTACATTGCTGGGTTCAAAACAGACAGGACCAAAGCAGGCTTCTTCGTGTTGAGGGTACATTGCTGGGTTCAAAACAGACAGGGCCAAAGCAGGCTTCTTCGTGTTGAGGGTACATTGCTGGGTTAAAACAACAGACCAAAGCAGGCTTCTTCGTGTTGAGGGTACATTGCTGGGTTCAAAACAGACAGGACCAAAGCAGGCTTCTTCGTGTTGAGGGTACATTGCTGGGTTCAAAACAGACAGGACCAAAGCAGGCTTCTTCGTGTTGAGGGTACATTGCTGGGTTCAAAACAGACAGGGCCAAAGCAGGCTTCTTCGTGTTGAGGGTACATTGCTGGGTTCAAAACAGACAGGCCAAAGCAGGCTTCTTCGTGTTGAGGGTACATTGCTGGGTTCAAAACAGACAGGGCCAAAGCAGGCTTCTTCGTGTTGAGGGTACATTGCTGGGTTCAAAACAGACAGGACCAAAGCAGGCTTCTTCGTGTTGAGGGTACATTGCTGGGTTCAAAACAGACAGGACCAAAGCAGGCTTCTTCGTGTTGAGGGTACATTGCTGGGTTCAAAACAGACAGGACCAAAGCAGGCTTCTTCGTGTTGAGGGTACATTGCTGGGTTCAAAACAGACAGGACCAAAGCAGGCTTCTTCGTGTTGAGGGTACATTGCTGGGTTCAAAGCAGACAGGACCAAAGCAGACTTCTTCGTGTTGAGGGTACATTGCTGGGTTCAAAACAGACAGGACCAAAGCAGGCTTCTTCGTGTTGAGGGACATTGCTGGGTTAAAACCCAAAGCAGGCTTCTTCGTGTTGAGGGACATTGCTGGGTTCAAAACAGACAGGACCAAAGCAGGCTTCTTCGTGTTGAGGGTACATTGCTGGGTTCAAAACAGACAGGACCAAAGCAGGCTTCTTCGTGTTGAGGGTACATTGCTGGGTTCAAAACAGACAGGACCAAAGCAGGCTTCTTCGTGTTGAGGGTACATTGCTGGGTTCAAAACAGACAGGACCAAAGCAGGCTTCTTCGTGTTGAGGGTACATTGCTGGGTTCAAAACAGACAGGACCAAAGCAGGCTTCTTCGTGTTGAGGGTACATTGCTGGGTTCAAAACAGACAGGACCAAAGCAGGCTTCTTCGTGTTGAGGGTACATTGCTGGGTTCGAAACAGACAGGACCAAAGCAGGCTTCTTCGTGTTGAGGGTACATTGCTGGGTTCGAAACAGACAGGACCAAAGCAGGCTTCTTCGTGTTGAGGGTACATTGCTGGGTTCAAAACAGACAGGACCAAAGCAGGCTTCTTCGTGTTGAGGGTACATTGCTGGGTTCAAAGCAGACAGGACTGAAAGCAGGCTGCTGCATGTGGAGGGCGCATTGCCATGGTCAGAGTAGATCGGACCAACAGTAAACTACTTTTTGCTCCAGCTTATTTCAGGATTGAAATGAAATAGTGCAAAAATCAAGCTATTTAATCGCCAGGACTTTGCAGGGTTCAAGTTACAGCTTGAAGTGAGCTGCTTTTGGTGTGGTAATGTCACAGGGGTCAGATTAGAAATTGCAAGCCATTGTTTTGTAACAGTCATGCTGTTTTTTTTTGGTCCTTGACCATTTGTTTTTCTCAGGTGCACCTACTTTCTTTTGGGACTTCCTTCTTTTCTTGACAGGATGCTGAAGTTGAACCATACTTATTTGAAAGAATATCGGTAGGCCTTTGCATCTGTGTTGTATTAATAATAAAGGTTATTTCTGGCACGCCATCGTGGATGAGCTCAAGGGGCTTACAAAAAGTACTGTAGTACATATACTGTAATATCAGGGCTCGAAATTCCCACTGGTCCTGAAACTGCCATTAGACCAGTAGGACTCTTTTCCACCAGTCCACCGGACCACTAATTTTCACTTTCTGGAAGCATCTGGTCCAGATGCAAGCCAGCATGCAAGAATCATTGGAGCCGGTTCTAGCAGAACACAACCAGCCTGTTACCAGTTTCCCACTTTCAGACTCCATTGCATTCTTTCATACACGGACTGGAACATATTGTGCAAAACCAGCCCAGATCTGATTTGGTTCTGGCTGATTGTGTCAGGTTTTGAATCATCCGGCCCACTTCTGGCCAACGCTTCTGAGCCAATCCAGATCAGATGTGAATCAGATTCGGTATGTTAACTGGAACAGAAACATGTACAAAACTGTATTTGAGTAATTTTTAGGGCAGAATTTTGGTACCAGATTTGTGAATCTGTCGAAGCTGATATTTTGGATGTCTGATAATGTTTGTCTGATCAATATTGTTGTTGTACCTCCTCAGGAGATGGAAGATGGTGTTCAACGTGCAGAAGTTTGAATCTACAGTGCGCCATGCTCAGACAGACAGGATTCCTGCAGAGCTACTGCTGTGTGCTAAAGACCAAAAAAAGAAACCCAGGGTAAGGTGCAGGTTTGGGGATTTCAGTTATGTCCTGGTGGGATTGGCATTGTTAGGGCTTCAGCTGGCATGCCTTTTTTATAATGAATGTAGCCACATATTTGTTAACAGATGATGGAATACAGAACAGTTAATTGCCTGGCGTATACTGCAAATGTGAACAGAATATAAAAGACAGTTTTGGTGAACTTCAGTTGAACATGATAGCTGTGAACATGTTATGAAAGACGGAGAGAAGCTTGGTGAACTTCATTCTAACATCACAATTTTGAACAGGTTATAAAAGACAGAGGGAGCTGTGATGAAATTTAGTCTGCTGTCACAATTGTGAACAGATTATAATAGACAGAGGGAGCTGTGATGAAATTCAGTCTGCTGTCACAGTTGTGAACAGATTATAAAAGTCAGAGCGAGCTTAAATGAACTTTGGTCACAAAGTGAGAGAACAGAATAAAAAATATAGAAGGAGCTTTGATGAACTGCCGTCTAATCTCACAATTGTAAACAGCTATAAAAGACAGCAAGCTTTGATGAACTTCAGTCTAATGTCACAGATTTTGCAAACAGATTATAACATGCAGAGGGAGCTTTTATTAACTTCAGTCTGACGTTACAATTGTGAAAAGATTATAACAGACTGACGGAGCTTCGATCAACTTCAGCCAAATATCACAGTCATGAACAGAATAAAACAGAGCAAGACTTGATGAACCTCATTCTAATGTCACAGATTTTGTGAACAGATTATAACAGGCAGGGGGGCTTTGATGAACTTCAGTCTGACATTACAATTATGAAAGGATTATAAAAGAAGGAGGGAGCTTTGATGAACTTTAATACATCACAGTTCTCAGAAGATTATGAAAGATGGAGGGAGCTTTGACACACATTCAGTTTAATGATAGATTTTGTGAACAGACTACATAAACAACAGAGAGAAAAATTATATTGTGAAAGTTAAATTTTTGTTGTTGATGATTGTTGATGAAGTTGAGTCTGATGTCACAACTGTGAACAGACTTTAATTAGAAAGAATGTTGATGAAGTGCAGGCTAATATCACAATTGTGACTACATTGTCGCTTGTGTATACAAAAGAATTTGAATAAACAGTCATTTCATATCACAGTTGTGAACAAACTTTGTGTAAAAAAAAAAAATTGTTTGCTTTTTTTCTTCTTCAGATACTGCTTGGATTATTTTTTTTCTCACTTAAGTTATACACACTTCTCTTTGAAACAGTCAGAAATATTTCAGCATTGAATTGTCTTGCTTGACCTAATAAATAAAATCAGCTTTGACTTTGCCCATCACTCAATGCTGCTTTTAAATGTGCTACTGGTAACGGATGGGTAACTTCCCGAAAACAAAACTCCAGCTGAGTAACTGAGCCATGCATGGAGTGGTGTTTGACGGTCATTTTGACCTAAGATCTGCAAGGAACACTGACAGTCTTTAGTGAGCCAGGCATTGTCCAGATTTTGGTTTGGTGAGTCAGGCACTCTCAGAACCTTGTTCACATGTTCAGTGGTTTTGTTGCAGTGTGGGGAACAGGTAGAGGAAGAGGTAACAGCATGTCATTGTAAACATTCACTTTTTTCAGCACAGCGTAACATCACTGATCACTGACACTCTGGAAATCCAACGCACCCAGCCTGTTGTCACAATTGTTCTTGTTGCTGATGTATGACACTCTTAAAGCACCGCCCAGAAAATGTAATGGTGCCAGAAAATTAAACCTGTGACTTGACAAAAAATAAACAAATATTTCACTGTAATTGCCAGATCATTCCACGTGATCAGCACTTCCATAAAGGATGGATTTGAATTTGTTTTTTTGTCCCCCCCCCCCCCCAGCCTGTTTCAGTTGCACTCTATGCTATAAAATGCCACCTGTCAACTTTTGGATATGTGTAGAATGCAGACATTTTTTAGTATGCATTCAGTGCAAGTGTTGAGAGAATGAACTACATGTTAGGAACAAAAATGTCATCCAGCAGATTAACGATGAAAACGATCTTCCTTAATAATAATAAGAAGAAGAAGAAGAATGTACATTTATCATGCGCTCATCAACGCCCTGGGCGCTCACATGATACATATTAACCTAAATATGATATTCTAAACACATGTGGAGCATAGTCCTACCAAAACAATTTACAAAGTATTACCAAAAAAACAAAAAACGCACTACAAAAACACACACACACACACTGACTAGCAAAAACTGGGTACTGATATTAGTTAGGATGGTAATACTGTCGCTTTTTAGTTAAATATCTTTTAAAAAATCTATGCAAAATCCCATTTTTGGGTGCTACCAAGATCTGTAGCTTCCACAGCAAAAAAAATAAATAAAATAAAGGCTTATTTGGGAAGGAACTGTTCATGAGTTTTGAAAACCGTAACCGCTCAGAATGCCACCCCTTCCTCCAGCTCCCCACAAAGGGAGGAGAGGAACGGTCATCAATGACACAAGCCGACCGCTAGAGCCAACAGTCAGCCGTGCCCGCTTCGCGCTCAGAAGGGGAGGCTTCGTCTCGTCCTCGCGGGTTACGGTCCTGTCAGTGTTACCTGACGTCTCGGCAGAACATACTTTTGAAGTGATCCCTAAAAGTATGATCTTGTCCAACAAATCACTAAAATCGGTCCTACCGGAAATCCTCTAGTAGAAATCTAGGTACTTGTAATGTAAATACTGAATAAAGTTCTTGCTTTTTGGTATGAAGGGCTTTCTCGTTCTCAAATGTTAAATTCATTACAGAGCAAATGCCAGTCGATGTTGTTCTGTGTCATAAATGATGCTAAACTTAACGCTGTCACCACTATTTATGTAAAAGCTGTGCTTTTGTGTTAAAAAACAACAACAAAAGGAATTGGGGTTACTTCCCTTGATTTTTTTTGGATTTTTTTTGTTCAAGATGTTCTACAGTGTACGTCACAGGGGGAGTCTACAGATGTTCTCACATACCAAAAAGAAAACCTAGTGGTGATAAAAAGTATGCACGAAAATAGTGGTGTTGCTGCAAATTAGATGCATGCTCAAGTTGGCTACAGATTTGATGTACAGGTACAACATTGTTTCACGTCAACATTGTTTCACCCATTTTGGTCCCTTTCTAACACCACCACCAAGCAACACTGTTTGAAAATACTTCTTTGATTTTAAGTCGAATTTGGAAAAACAGTTTCACAAGGAATGATTAGAAGGACCAGGTATCCAAAGCACTGTCAAAAGTAACAACTTCCCTGCCGTCTACCCCCACCTGTTTGATGGTTTGCTCTTGAGCGGAGTTTCAAGTAAACAGCAAGTGGATTTGGTTACTGGGCGCACTGAGAAAAGAAACTGTTTTCTAAATTTGATACAAAACAATGAGGCATTTAGGTTGGTAGGTAGTGTTGCTTAATGTCCTCAGATGTCAGTTGACATATTAGGGACAAGCTGAGACCAATGCCGAAGCATGGTTCAGTATAGCTTTACGTCCACGGAAACCAGAAGGCTCGTTGGGACGGACAGCCCAGGACGGCCACCTCGACTCGCACACAGCTCCTAAACTATGTGGGGCATTTGGAACCCTAATCCTATTGTATTTGTTTTGACGTCTTCTGCTTGCTATGGTGCTACTGTAGACGACATATTTTAACAAGGCGAGTTCCTTGCACCACCACAACTCCAAGTGTATTTTTCTGATGGAGCAATGATAATGACAAGGGCCATAATACTATCAGCAAACTGCAGATTTCAGTTGTAAAGCCTGCAGGCAGTGGGCACTAGATCAGCAAAGTGACGTTCTGATTTGGCGAGATAGATCCAAGGGAAAGAACCAGTTCTGTTTGCCCCTGAAGTGCAAGTTACCCAAGGGAGGTAACACAGGCCCTGCAAAAATGGGGTGACAGCGTTACATAAAGGTCAAAAACACGCCAGCGTTCCGTCTGTGCATCGCTTATTACACAAGACATAATTTTCAGACATTTTGTATGCAAGAATTTCAGCATTTCAGATGACATCACCCTTTTCCAACAAAAGGCAACATCTTTTTTCAATAATTACTTCACACACACCTATTTCATTGTTACATGTCGTTTGAGTCTGTCCGATTTGTGCTGTAGAACAAATAAGATCATACTTTTAGGGATCACTTCAAAAGTATGTTCTGCCGAGACGTCAGGTAACACTGACAGGACTGTAACCCGCGAGGACGAGACGAAGCCTCCCCTTCTGAGCGCGAAGCGGGCACGGCTGACTGTTGGCTCTAGCGGTCGGCTTGTGTCATTGATGACCGTTCCTCTCCTCCCTTTGTGGGGAGCTGGAGGAAGGGGTGGCTTTCTGAGCGGTTACGGTAATAAAAAAAACGAAATGAGCCCCTTTCCCACCCCACCATTACATGCCTAGTTTTCCGGCACCAGAGCCTCAAAACTGTGCGGTAATCAGTTATGCTACCGAAGGGGCACTACTTATTTTTGTGCATCTATTTACTCAGGTTGCTCCCATGGGTCTCAGGCTGTTAACACCCTCAGTAATATTTACCAAACGAAGACTGGAAGCTACATATTGTCAAAGCGTGCATGTGAACATCAGGCTAATAAAAAGAATTTAAAGATTAGTTTAATCTTGATCCAAACATTTCTGGTTTTGTTTGCGCTGGAATAAGGGTTGTGAGCAGTTATAAGAGAAACTGCCTAATCAATTATATAATTTGAGTTGTCTGTGTAGTTACAAACTTACTGCCATATGAACACCAGTGAAAAGACTGTCAATTGATAATTTCCAAAGACCTATGGCATAACCATTTATGGCAGTAGTAGGATGTCATAAATGGGTGCTTGGAGTTTGTGTGTGTGTGTGTGTGTGTGTGTGTGTGTGTGTGTGTGTGTGTGTGTGTGTGTGTGTGTTTGTATAATCACAATGTGTGGTGTGTGTGTGTGTGTGTGTGTGTGTGTGTGTGTGTGTGTGTGTATAATCACAATGTCCTGAATAATTTTGATCATGTATTTGGGATGTTTTACATTGTGTTGTGCTTACAGCTACCAAATGAATTTGCCCATGAGGACAATAAAGTTGTGTTGTAAAGCCCTGTTTTAAACAACAACACCAACATCTGAAACAAAAATAACAGCTAGCATTCCAAGCCAAGATCATTACATACAAGAGGTCAGAAAGAACACTAATCAGGCATACAAAACAAGTGCAAATTTTCAGTGCAAACACCTTTTTTCAAGCAAATTAATGATGATATGAATGAAACTGGACTACTTATCTTTTGGTTGCTGCAGAAGTTTGTGACAGATTATGTGGAATCATTCAAAAGATAGGTTATCAGCATTACAGGTGTTGTAGCTGCAAGAGCTTGGCTTGGCAGTTTGACATCACCAAAGTGTCTTTGACATCACGGATAGATTAAAACTCCAGAAGCTCTCAGTTCTGCCTACTGGTCGCTGGTCACAGAAGTCCATTTTATCACCATTTCTTTTTCTTTTCTTTTTAATAATATGTATTCTGTTG
This sequence comes from Alviniconcha marisindica, assembly GCA_018857735.1. NCBI lineage: Eukaryota > Metazoa > Mollusca > Gastropoda > Provannidae > Alviniconcha > Alviniconcha marisindica. The sequence goes on from JABMCL010002749.1 coordinate 635,933, forward strand.
TGTTGTTCTCTGTGGAGTAAACTTCCAATGACATACTACAGCATTCCAAAAAAGGGATAATCTGTTGGGTTAACTAACCCAAGCTGTTTTTAGCTCACTGTAATTAGCCATTTTTTGTTTGTTCATTTTTGTAAAATTAGCCTGCAGATAAAAAATAAGGTAACAGAAAATTATGACTAAACAAAAAGTCGTGTGAATTTTGTTGTTGTTGTAGTAGTTGCAATATGATAATCTGATGTGTGTGTGTGTGTGTGTGTGTGTGTGTGTGTGTGTGTGTGTGTTGCAGTCTAACTCATTTTACCACAAGATGGAGAACAAGTTCCGAGGGGATCGCAGAGGAAGCTTCAACCTGGGCAGGGTTGAGGTTAAAAACCAGTAAGTATGCTTGTCAATAGACCAGTCCACTCTTACCATAAGCTCCACCCTCAAGTCTGGCAAATAAGTGGATTTTTTTGTGTGTGTGTGGGGGGGGGGGGGGGGGGTGCAGACTTGTTGCCTCATTAATATACAGCCAGTGATTGTCTGGGACATGTTGCCTGTGCTTTTTGATTGACAAGGTGTCTGGTCCAGTGAAAATGTGGTCATGTGCTTTTTGCAGGTGAAAGTTTTTTTCTGGTGGTATCATGAGGTTTGTTGGGGTAGGTAGGCCTGTTTACTGTTTTGTACCAGCAACAAAGAGTAAGAAAAGCATACTCACCAAAATAAGACAGGTCCCCCCCCCCTCCCCCCCCCCCCAAAAAAAAAAACACGCAAAAAACACACACACACATGTATACAAAATGCTGCTACATTTCAACAAATGTGTCTTCATCAGGGGAAGAAAAAGAAGTAGATAAAACAGAACAGAAGAAGGCAAACAGTTACTGCTTTGTACCAGTTTCCATAGACTGACAACAGTTTAAGGTCCTGTGTAAGTGTTGAAAAGATGACAGTGAAAACTGTTTGCTTGGAAAATTACCATCCAACCAAGTTCAGACTTTACGTATACGACTATGACCGTGCTCATGGCCCTTCAGCTTAGTTCACGTAACTTCAAGGAGAATAATTTGATACTTTTTCAGCCTGGTCAAAACCTTGATGTTGGCTTTGTCTCAGGTGCTGTTATGCAAGGTGTTTGTAACTTTGCTTGATGATAAGCCTCTTTGCCTGTTCATACCTTTAATGGCCTTGACAAAAAGAACAAAAACTTTGGGGGGGTGGGGTGGGGGGGGGGGGGGGGGGGGGAGATAGGGGGAAACATTTTTGTTTTTAAGGTGAGTGACATATGTCTTTACTTGTGTGTGTATTGATGTGTTTTACAGGTTTGATGAAAGTGAGACAGGTGTGTATCTCACGCACTTTGAACAGGACGTTCTGTGATGGTGTTGATGATGTGTTTTACAGGTTTGATGAGAGTGAGACAGGTGTGTATCGCACACACAGTGAGCAGGACATTCTGGAGTGTGGCCTCCAAGGAGCCACTCGACTTTGGATTGGCAAAGACTATGTGAACTTCATCCACAAAGACTTTGTCGGCTTGGAAAACCCTTTCGAAGGTTTGTTCTGTCAAATCAAGTGCTCTTCTATCCCATTTTCTTCATCTTCTTGGTATAGTAACCTTGACAGTGTGGGTGTAATTATTTTGTGGTTAAGGTCAAATTGTTCACTTAATATAGTCCAGCAGATTTGGAAATTGATACAAACTGTATTTTTATTTCAGTGTTACATTTTTTCTTGTGTTGATCAGTTTTGATCTCAGCAAGTAATTTGTTGTTGTTGTTTTTATTGCCAGATTTCATTGACCGATCACAGACTCCCAGAATGCCTTGGCATGACATCGGTGCTATGGTTTATGGAAAAGCTGCCAGAGATGTTTCCAGGCATTTCATTAGCCGATGGAACTTTACCAAGGTATGTGTTGCCTTCTTTCCAAACTGCCCAGAATGCTTCTACCTGAATGTCAGGAGTTAAGCAACCAGATTTTAAAGAATAAAATGATATTGAAACACTTGGATATTTTTTTGCACTAACTTTTGTTCATCAGCTTGTGCCACAATACTTCTAACACACTCACTTTGTGAGATTCACAGTCAGGAAATGTTACAACTTGATAGAAGTGCATTTTCATGTCACTGTGTATATGACTAACTTTTGCTCATCAACCTATGCCACAGTACTTCTGATAACAGACCCACTGCGCTAAGTTCACAATCTGGAAATGTTGCAAAATGGTAGAGGAGCATTTCCATGTTATTCAGACCCACCCATGCTAGGTTCACAATCGGGAAATGTTACAAATTGATACAGACAAACTGTGCTAGCTAGTTCACTACCACATTCAGGTTCACATTAGGTGTAACTGCTTTATGAATACTCTGTTACATTACATCACAACCAGGAAATGTTACAATTTGGTACAGGAACATTTTATGCTTTATGAATACTCTGTTACATTACATCACAACCAGGAAATGTTACAATTTGGTACAGGAACATTTTTATGTTGCACAGACCCACTGTGCTTGGTTCACACAATTAATGGGAAATGTTGGTGCTGTTTCTGATCATGTCTGGTACTGTGTTTTATTGCGTATATGTTGTACATGATTGTGTTTGGTGTTGTATGTCGTTGTGTTGTTGTATTTGATTGTGTTGGTGTATTTTGACAGTTGGCCAAGTACAAGCGAAAAACATTCTTCCCTCTGCTACTGCCCAAGAACTACCCCAAGATGAGCATTCCTCAGTCCATTAAGGGTATCACCTTTGATGTAGAGACACAGGTAAGCACCACCCCAAGATGACCGTTCACCTGTCCATTAAGGGTATCACCTTTGATGTAGAGACACAGGTAAGCGCCACCCCAAGATGACCGTTCACCTGTCCATTAAGGGTATCACCTTTGATGTAGAGAGACAGGTAAGCACCACCCCAAGATGACCGTTCCCCTGTCCATTAAGGGTATCACCTTTAATGTAGAGACACAAGCAAGCACCACCCCAAGATGACCTTTCGCCTGTCCATTAAGGATATTACCTTTGATGTAGAGACACAAGCAAGCACCACCCCAAGATGACCTTTCGCCTGTCCATTAAGGATATTACCTTTGATGTAGAGACACAGGTAAGCACCACCCCAAGATGACCATTTACCTGTCCATTAAGGATATCACCTTTGATGTAGAGATACAAAGCACTACCCAACATGACCATTCGCCTGTCCATTAAGGGTACAGATATGCTTTGATGTAAAGCCACTACACAAACAGCCCACAGCTGCTTGAGGATCCTGATTTACTTAGTTTGCATTATTCTAATAACAATCAACATAGTCATCAAGGTCAGAATATGGCTTCAGATACTTCACCATTTGACCGGAAGCCAGTGTTCATGATTCACAATTTCTGAAGAGAAAGGAGAGCTGAAGGGGTAAATGAAATTGATGTTGTCTGCTTACCAGCCTGATGCCTTACCACTAGGCCAAACCAGCTCACAAACATGGGGTGGAATGGGCATCATATATCCAGTGCCCCCTCCCCTCCCTCACCTGGAAGTATGAATTGCTTTTATAGAGACAGGACTAAGCGCCAAAGGTCTGGATTTTGTTCACAGGTGCTGCGCAGTCTCTGTGGATGGTCGGCTGGCATCGAGTCTGTGGAGAAGTCTATTGAGGAGGCTTATGAATTCTGCATCGAGAGTGCCAAACACTACATCTACATTGAGGTAGGTGTGTGTGTGTGTGTGTGTGTGTGTGTATGTGTGTGTGTGTGTGTGTGCGTGTGTGTGTGTGTGTGTGTGTGTGTGTGTGAGAGAGAGAGGCATGAGGTAATTTCTACAGACAAGTTTGTGATATCAGGAGTATGGCAGCCTGCAAATCCTATTATTGTGGTACATTAAAGAGGGATTTAAGGGCATTTCAGACTCTTGCACCACATTGTGGCATATCAGTCTGAAGTCAGTTTCACAAAAATCAGATCTTTAAAGTGTTTTGCAAAATTATGGTGGAAAACCTGTCTGTATCTCTCTGAGGTAAGGACATTATCTAAATGTGGACTGGTATGAGAGGGATGTCACAGAAATAGAATGTCTTTTTATATTTTTTAAAGCTTACACGTTCATGCTGTGTCCAAGAAGGCCATATACATTCATGCTGTGTCCAAGAAGGACATAAATATACATTCATGCTGTGTCCAAGAAGGCCATTGCTTTCATTGTGTGCACTGTGTCAGTTCTTATTGTTGCCTGCATTGTGTGAACTGTGTCATTTGTTGTTTCCGCTTGCATTGTGTGAGCTGTGTCAGTTGATGATTGTCTTGTATGAACTGTGCCAGTTGATGTTGCCTGCATTGTGTGAACTGTTTGTGTGTGTGCAGAACCAGTTCTTCATAACGCAGGTGGATGACTTCACCAACGTCTCCAACTGCATCGGAACAGCTCTCTACAAGAGAATCCTGCGTGCTCACAGGTAAGGACTTGTAGATGCTTGTCTATGGAGGACTTGATGAGTAGCAGCAACCACAACAACAATAATAATGATGATGATGATAATACTACTATTAGGGACAACTTGTTTAATGTATTTTTTTAGGTATTTTGTTTATGTGTCCCCAGAGTCAGTGTACACTTTGTTTTTAAAATTTGCTATTTAATTTCCTTGCTTTTGTTGCAGGAATGATGAGGATTTCAAGGTGTATGTGATGATGCCGTTGCTGCCAGCCTTTGAGGGAGAGTTTGGCACTGTGACAGGTGTGGCCATCCAGGCCATTACCCATTGGAACTTTGCCTCAATCTGCCGTGGCGGCAACTCCCTCATAGAGAAACTCTCACACAGTGAAGGTAAGCTGGAAGCTGTCAGTATTTGCATAGCAGAACCTCTGATGAAAGACACCCCTGTTCTAGGACCATGCTCGCTGGCTGTAGTTGAACCTGCGACAAGAGCGGGTGATTGTTACGTGCTAGGCTTTGTGCCTGCCTTGTGATTTCTCGGGAGTCAAATTCTGTACAGGCTCTACAAAAGTCCTTTGGATGAGACTATAAACTGAGGTCCCCTGTGTGTAGACACATGCGAAAAGATCAGACAGTGTCAGTGCCCATTTGAATAGCGCAGCTTAACTCCATGCAGACAGCCAAGGGGGAGAAAACTGTGAGTGATGGGGATGAAGCCGGTGGGTGACTAAGGAGTTTTTTTTAAAGCCAAACTGAAAACCTTCTTCTTCTCACAGTATTTTCATCCCAGCTAATATCAGTGCCCAGTTTCTGCTACAGTTATTGTGTGTGTGTTTGTGTGTAGAGCATTTTTTTCTTCTTTTTTTCTTTTCTTTTTTCTCACCTCTGTATAATACTTTATGTAAATTGTTTTGGTAGGACTGTGCTCTACATGTGTATAGAATATCATATTTAGGTTAATATGTATCATGTGAGTGCTCAGGGCGTTGATGAGCGCATGATAAATGTACATAATTATTATTATTATTATTATTATTATTATTAAAACAAAATTTCAGCTGCTTCCAGAAAGACACTTAGGTTGTAAAACTGCATTTTAGGGTGTGTCTGGCAACCTGTTCCAGAGAGTTAACTAACTATTAGCTTGTTGCAACATGTTACACTGTTGTTGCAGCTTGCTTTGTTGTTGCTCTTACCTCTTATTACTGATACATGTTGGTGTGGTTGATGCATGTTTTATAGTTGTTGATAATGGTTTTGCTGATGTTGTTGTGATCTTTCATATTGTTGATTCCTGTTATGTTGATACCATTGCATGTTGTTGATTCCTGTTGTTGACATTGTTGTTGGTATACATTGTTGCGTTGATACCATTCATGTTGTTGACATTGTTGTGTTGATACCATTCATGTTGTTGACATTGTGTTGATACCATTCATGCTGTTGACATTGTTGTTGTTCATGTTGTTGAGTCCTGTTGTGTTGTTGACGCTGTCATGTTGATACCTTTCATGTTGTTGACGTTGTTGTTGTTGATACTTTAAATGTTGATGAGTCCTGTTGTGTTGTTGCAGTGCCTGATCCGGGCAAGTACATTGTGTTTGGTGGTCTGAGGACTTGGGACAGGCTGGACAAAAAACTGGTCAGTGTGTGTATGTGTGTTTGTGTGTGTGTGAATGTGTGCGTCATTTTTTAATGTTTTTTTATGTGTGCATGTGTGAGTTTTGTCAGCAGTGTCATAACTGTGATTCAACCAATCACTTGTCACCAAACATGTAGACAACATGTGGTGTCATCACTTCTTCTTTTCCACAACTTGTTGACCGATGAGCTGACATAGAATAGACCACACCCTGAGTGTAACAGAAAATAAATAAATTAGGCAGTGTCCAAGATTTGTATTTTGCTTTTTTATCCATAGACTTCTGATTTAGTTTTTACATTATTTATGATCTACTGCTTTAGCTCATGTCAATCAGTTATTTGAATCTGACTTGTGTATTATCACCTGCTGTTGTTTCTCTTCAGGTGACAGAGCTCATCTACATCCACAGCAAGCTGATGATTGTGGATGACAATACTGTCATCCTTGGCTCGGCCAACATCAACGATCGGAGCATGCTGGGTAAGCGTGACTCAGAACTGGCCATTATCGTCCGCGACAGGAAGCGAGAGAAAATTCACCTGAACGACCAAGTTTTGGAGCCTGGCCCATTTGCATCATCCCTGCGTCACACGCTGTTCCGAGAACACCTGGGGCTGACTGAAGGCAAGGAGGGTGTGGATCTAAGGGACATAACTTGTGACTCCTTCTACAAGGACGTCTGGATACACCAAGCTGCTGTCAACACCTTTGTTTTTGATAAGGTAAGTGAGAGAGAGGGAGGGAGACAAAGTGTGTGTGCTTGTGACAGAGAGCGAGCATGTGTGTGTGTGTGTGTGTGTGTGTGTGTGTGTGTGTGTGTGTGTGTGTGTGTGTGTGTTTGTGTTGAGACTGAGGTACTGTTTGCAGGTGTTTTTGTTTGGGTGTGTTTTGGGTGTTGAAACTGAGCTGCTGTTTGCAGGTGTTTCGCTGCCTGCCCACCAACCACGTACACAGCTTCAAAGAGCTGCGTGAGTACAACGCGACCCCAAACCTTGCCACTACCAGTGAGGAGGAGGCCTTGACCCATCTGGCAAAGGTCAAAGGTCACCTGGTGCTCATGCCACTCGAGTTTCTCAAAGACGAGGCCTTGGCCCCTAAGATGGGTCAGAAAGAGGCGTTACTGCCTTCGTATCTGTGGACATGATTCTGACGTTTTTCACCTTGGGATGTATGCGTGTGAAGAGTGGATCAAAGGGCTGTGGGCGTGGTGGGAGAGGGACTGTGCCCTGTGTCCATACTGTGGTCTTTCTTGCCAGAACTGACTGGAGTGGTTGAATCCATTGTGCCTTGCAGCTGTGCCCCAACACATGTTTCATGACAGGGATGAGTGTTTGTTTACCCTGTTTCATGACAGGGGTGAGTGTTTGTTTACCCTGTTTCATGACAGGGGTGAGTGGTGACCCTGTCTTCATGACAGGGGTGAGTGGTGACCCTGTTTTCATGACAGGGATGAGTGTTTGTTTACCCTGTTTCATGACAGTGGTGAGTGGTGACCCTTCTTTATTTATTTTTATGTCTGGTGGTTTTTACAGAGGCCAATGAATGGCTGTTAATTTCCTCACGTGTGTGCATTTTGTTGCTGTTGTTTGTTTTATTAAGAATTTTTTTTTATCGCTCAAAGTAGAGAACTGGCCCAAGATATGAGCAAAAAAAAGAGAAGACTTGACCTACAAAGAAAGAAATGTTGCTTCAGTACACTTTACTTTTTTGAGTGCATTTTCCTTGTGGAACTGGTGAGTTTTCCACAGTGTTGACAGCATCAAGGCTACAGCTCTGGTTCAAGAAGGCCAGAAAAGATGCAATGAAGAAGCTGCATGAAAAAACTGTATTCACCCCAAAGCTGGCTTGGCTGAGAGAGAACTAGGAAGGTTTGCCGTGTCAGAAGTAATGGAGGAAGGATTCAAAAGATAGTTTGAACAGAGTGAATTTTGCCCAGAGTTGGTTTGTGGAAAGGTCAATAAATATGCAGTCTATGGAGGTTAGCTACAAACTATAGAAAGTATGATTCAGCTAGTGTACAGTCAGGTCAGGGATTCTATCAACCATTAGCTAGGGAAGGCCAGTAAATGTGGAGTTGGTTTAGGAAGGTTCACCAAGCAAGACTAAAACAGCCAGATACCCAACCAAGTTTAACGCACACTTGCTTGTTATGGCTTTCTTTCTCTCTGAGTCTCGTGGGAGGCTGGGGTGTCACAAGCTGGGTCTTTTACACTGTGTGAGATGGAATTCCTGAACTAACTGTATGCTTTCATCTTGGCATGCAGCCAAACTGAACACACACTTGCCAGGTTATTAAGGCTCTCTTTGGAGACTGGGGCTTCATGAGTTAGGCCTTTGACGGTGCTGAAACACACACAGTCAAGCTTGAAACACCTGCTAGTTACAGCTTTGACATGGGTGTCACATGTTTCAATTGTTGAGCCAGTAACCCCATAGTTCAGGAGCTGTTCAAGAGTCGAGGTGGACATCCTGGGCTGTCCGTCCTAACGAGCCTTCTGGCTTCTGTGGACGTAAAGATTTATTGAACCATTTCACGCATTGGTCTCAGCTTATCCCTAATATGTCAACGGACATCTGAGGACATTAAGCAGCACAACCGAACCGAACCACCAGTAACCCTCTGTACTGCTGGCTGCAGTGTTGCCTGGAAATACAACACAAACAGTGAAGGCATGACTGACTGTATCATCCATATCTGTAGTTTTTAATCAATGGGCACTGCTTGTATGGTTTTTAATATGACATAAATGTGAGCGTGTCATGACAGTCTGCTGAAAATGGCTTACATGCATGTCTTATGCTGTTAATTGTCAGTGAAATGAGTTCAACTGATTAATTCATTCCCATTTGAGTCACAATTGTTCATTTTCATTTGATTCATGATTTCATTGTTTTTATTTGAGCGTTTTTGAGGTTGATTTGTTACAACTTGTTAAAAGTTTATTGCTGTGTAATTGTTTCATTTGCAAATCAAGTGCATAATTGATCCCATCATGCTATGTTACGGTTTTAGCCTCCTCAAAGCATGTTTTGTTTGACAGGCCAAGATAATAATAAAGACTTCAAATAAGGACTTTGTTTTAAAATACCATGTTGATTTGATATCAGGTTTGGAAAGCAAGGTCTGTGCATGACAGAAGTATCATGTGTTAAAAAAAAAAAAAAAAGTTTTTAAAATGTCATGTTGTTTCATATCAAGTTTAGAAAGCCAATTCTGTGAGTGACTTGTATTGATAGTGAGTGTATTGGATGAAAAAATTAAGAAGAAAAAAAGTTTTAAAATGTCCTGCTGATTTAATATCTAGTTTAGAAAGCAAGTTCTGTGTGATACAGAGGTGACACATACCACACTGTCTGTTGTGTTTACACCTTCATATTTCTTTTTTTGAAAACTTTTATATTCATTATAATTTAAAGCAAGGGATCATTAAGCAAAATGCTTAAATGTACTCTTTTTATTTATTTTGTATTTATTTCTGCCTGTTGGACAAAACCTGGTTTTCGAAGGCAGTAGTTACTTTAAAAAAAATCAAGAATAGCTTAATACAGTTTGAAAGTGCATGTGTGATGCTTCTGGTCACTTTTATGAATAGCCATTGGTTCTTTTAATGGACACTGGGCTTTCTGTTGATGATCTGATGAGCAATGCTGGTTGCATTTGCTTTGTGTGTATTTGTTGATGTAGTGAGCTGGTGCTGCAAGCACATATCCATGTGATACAAAACATCATCATCATTGTCATTATCATCGCAAGCGTCATCAACATTATCAGCATTTTTGTCACACCTTCAAGTCAGCTTAAGTATTTTATTACTATTATTTATGTTAAAACATGTGCGTGGTGTTCTGTAGAATAATAGCAACCAATGTGCCATAGATGTGCAAACTAGGCAACCTCACCTCAGAGTTCTCCAAAACTATTTTTATTCAGCCAGCACGGACATAGAAAGTACATTTTCAGGTGTAACGGGTATTGTGGTTGAAAGGCCTGGACATGTCTCTGTGCTGTATGGCAGGTCTTGACAGGGAGGTGGGCTCGGTCTTTCATCCTTTGCTGGGATTCCACAGATGCACAAATGGCCTCTCTGCTGAAAATCCAAAACTGTCAAAGAATTCTAATTTTAAAGGGGACCTCACATAAGAAATTCTACTTTTAAAGGGGACCTTGTACAAAGAAGCACCACAGGCTCTGTCAGTAGGAATGGAACAGTTTTTAAATAGACACAGATCAGTTTCTCAGTTGATGTTAAAAAGTCCTGAAAAAATGGCCACATGCTCTGCCTTTTTGTGTCTGCATCTTAAGTGAAAAGATTCAATGCCTGAAAGTTGTGAAAAGATGGCCATTAGCTCTACCATTTTGTGCCTCTGTTTTTGGTGTCATGAGCAAGGCCAGCAGGTGTGGCACAAAGGTCCGTGAGGTCATGAGCTAACCTTTTTCTGCTCTTCATTGGTAAATAGCTAACCAACATGGCTGAGCCGTGACAAGCTCAAACTGGAAGCAGAAAAGTACTTCTGTTGCATAACTATTGATGGAACAACCACGCAAAGCCTGTGAATACAAACAATTATTTGCACAGTTTCTGTTTCCAGACCAAAATGACATGCCTAGGTTCCCCTCTGCCTGATTTGGGTCAGAATATAGCTTTGCATACCCTGCTTGTTGCCAGGAACTTTGCCTTTCAAATTTCTGCCTTGTTCCTTGACATCCTTTTTTTTCTGCAGTTCTAGTCATTGCATCCTGAAGTTCCCCCAAAGGGAGGCTGGGGATGTCTGATGTAGTCCCCCTGTCTGGAGTCTCAGGGCTGTCTTCTAATTTCCCTTTGGCTTTGCTGTCCCCTCTCCTGATCCTGTTGCTCTGTCAGTGTTTTGCTAAGGTCCATTCTCCTGAGTTGTTTTTCTTTCCAGCATATTCTCTAATACTTTTTGTTGAGAGATAGGCTTTTTTGTATATGTGGCTCTTGTTGAGCAGCTAGGAAGTGATAGTTGATTGGTGGTATGTGCAGCTTGCTGCCATATGATGCTTGTTAGTATGCATTTATGGATTTTGTTTTAACCATTTCTGCCTGTTCCTTTTTTTTTTTTCTTTTTTTTTTTAGAGAAGAGTTTTTAAATGTTCATTTGCTTATGTAACAATTTTACCACCATGAGGTGATGGTGTGGAGTTGACAGGACGTTAAAATCCAATCGCTAAGTAACTTATGGCTGACTAAGCATTACATGTCTTGTAACTTCATGCTTGACTTGGCATTAACTGTCTAGTAACTTCATGGTTGACTTGGCATTAAATGTCTAGTAATTCATGGTTGACTTGACATTGCATGTCTAGTAACTTCATGGTTGACTAGGCATTCAATATCAAGTAACTTTGTGGTTGACTAGACATTCAATATCAAGTAACTTCTTGGCTGACTAGGCATTTAGTATCAAGTAACTTCATGGTTGACTAGGAATTCAGTATCAAGTAACTCCATGGTTGACTAGGCTTTCAGTATCAAGTAACTTCATGGTTGACTAAGTAGTCAGTATCAAGTAATTTTGTGGTTGACTGTAAAGCATCAAATGTCTAGTAGTTAACTCACCAGAACTGTCCCTACCTTCTGTGCTCTAGCAAGAGTTGTTTGAAAGAAATGTGGCTTTGGATTTTTCAGCAAAAGGTCATAATTGTTGTGAATGCCTAATGACAATAATACCTTTGCATAAATTTTTCATATTTACACCTGCCCAATGGCATATCACTTTTGCATGCCAGGTGCTGTTTGTGGCCAGCATGTTTTTAATCAAGGTCAGTTTCAGCCTCTGGTCAAGGTGAACATTCCCCCATGTTGCCAATGTGTTGAGGTGCATGGTAAGTGTGTTATTTTAGAGTGGATGTATGCACACAGCATATACATATATGCACATGCACACAAATCATGCACACACATGTGCATGTTTACATATCACATATGTGTTCATATTATATGTTTATACTCTCTCTCTCTCTCTCTCTCTCTCTCTCTCTCTCTCTCTCTCTCTCTCTCTCTCTCTCTCTCTCTCTCTTTCTACACACACACACACACACACACACACACACACACACACACACACACACCTATGCATGCTCTCACACACATTACAAATGCACACACATGCACACACACACAGCAGTTCAACAGCACTTGTAGTAACACTGCACACACACACACACACACACACACACACACACACACACACACACACACACACACACACACACACACACACACACACACACACACACAATCATACATGCTTTACACTGCATAATGTTTTCTTGAATTGTTTGGTACAGTGAAGGCTACATTGCTGGCATTTCCATTGACGATTGATTCCATTTTTGCTTCCAGGCCTGTTTCTTCCATTCTCACTTTATGGTCTGTTTCTTCCAGTCTCACTTCATGGTCTGTTTCTTCATCTCACTTCATGGTCTGTTTCTTTCAGCACACTTCATGGTCTGTTTCTTCCAGTCTCACTTCAAGGTCTGTTTCTTCATCTCACTTCATGGTCTGTTTCTTTCAGCACACTTCATGGTCTGTTTCTTCATCTCACTTCATGGTCTGTTTCTTCCAGTCTCACTTCATGGTCTGTTTCTTCCATTCTCACTTCATGGTCTGTTTCTTCCAGTCTCACTTCATGGTCTGTTTCTTCCAGTCTCACTTCATGGTCTGTTTCTTCATCTCACTTCATGGTCTGTTTCTTTCAGCACACTTCATGGTCTGTTTCTTCATCTCACTTCTTGGTCTGTTTCTTCCAGTCTCACTTCATGGTTTCTTTCAGTCACCCTTCAAGGCCTGTTTCTTCCGGTCACACTTCATGGTCTGTTTCTTTCAGTCACACTTCATGGTCTGTTTCTTCAAGTCTCACTTCATGGCCTGTTTCTTCAAGTCACACTTTATGGTCTGTTTCTTTCAGCACACTTCATGGTCTGTTTCTTCATCTCACTTCTTGGTCTGTTTCTTCCAGTCTCACTTCATGGTTTGTTTCTTTCAGTCACACGTCATGGCCTGTTTCTTCCAGTCACACTTCATGGCCTGTTTCTTTCAGTCACACTTCAAGGCCTGTTTCTTCCGGTCACACTTCATGGCCTGTTTCTTCAAGTCACACTTCATGGTCTGTTTCTTCAAGTCTCACTTCATGGTATGTTGCCAAGATTTCATTTGAGTGTTCCGGCTTTCCCATGGGCAGGAGTTGGCTCAGACATCGTGGGGGGTTCCTAAGTTTTTTCCCCAAAAACCTGCTCTTTTTCATTCCACTCTGAGTCTTGGGTTGCCCTTTAGATTGTTATCCAGTGCAACTGGATGGGGGGGGGGGGGTGGGGGGTGGGGGGGCTTTTTTATGGGGGAGGAAGAGACCAGACAGTTGGATAGTGAGGAGCAGACAAGCAAAGAATGTGTGCCACTGTTGTGAGAGTGCGTGTTCGAGACAGAGAGTGTTTTTTGTTGTTGTGAGAGAGTGTGTGTTAGAGAGATAAAGTGTTATTGTTATAAGTGTGTGTGTGTGTGTGGGGGGGGGGGGTGTCTTAGAGACACGGAAAGAGTGTGTGCCACTGTTGTGAGCATGTGTGTATGTGTGTGTTAGAGACACACAGAAAATGTGTGCCACTGTTGTGTGTGTGTGTGTGTGTGTGACTGTGCCTTAGAGACACAGAAAGAATGTGTGCCACTGTTGTATGTGTGTGTTAGAGACACACAGAAAATGTGTGCCACTGTTATGGGTATGTGCTACTGTTGTGAGAGTGTGCCTGTCTGTGTGTGTTTGCATGCACATCCCATTCTGGCAGTATTGCAAAGATGCCAAAGTGTCCACAAGCAGAACTTTAGCTCAACATTTGTTATGTTCCAACAATCCTTTATCTCATCACTTGTCACTTACTTGACCATAACCTGCTGTGTGTATCCATTCCTCATGCACATTTCCAGTGTAGAGAATTAATTAATATTGATTTTGGGGTTAGTTGCCTTTAAACGCTTGTTTGGGACATAGACAAAGAGTGCTTTAATACTGGGCTGGGCTGAACAGGTGCATTGTTTTTTGTAGTTGTTTGCTCTCTTTCTCCTGTCTCTGTCTTTGTGTGTGTGTGTGTGTGTGTGTGTGTGTGTGTGTGTGTGTGTGTGTGTGTGTGTGTGTGTGTGTGTGTGTCTGCCTGTTCCCATCTATAATGAATACATTTCCATTTCTCTCTCTCCATCTATAAATACATTTCTCAGTTAGCACCATTCATTACTGCTATAGTAACCACTTCATTGCTGTGCCTGTTGTCATTCACTTTTTTTTAGTAGTTTTCCTTTTGGTGCATAATTAACCCCTTGAAAACTTCCATCCTTTTTTTTCTTTTTTCTTTTTGGGGGGAGGGGGGCAGGGAGGGGGGGGGGGGACATGGGTGGGGTGGGGGGGGGGCAGTCCCTTCTTGAGTAAGTAAGTAAGTAAATTGGTGTTTTACGCCCAGTCAACCAGTGTGGTTATATTAGGGCGATCCCTTCTTAACATTTATTGAGTATGAGGTGAATTTAGACTTTTTTGTGTGTATAATGTGTTCATTTTTTGTAGGGTCTCCATCTATAAATACATTTCTATATGATTTGCATGATATATTGCAACACATTTTTGAAAACTGCATTTTAGGCATTGTATTACTATGACAAAAATATTAGCAATGTAGACGAACAAACTCCATCTCTCCATCCAGATGTTCTACGTTTATTTTTTACTTTTGATTTAATATGGCTTTAAATGTTGATTGTAAATGCAGGTGCAATGGAGGATAGTTTTCTGATTTTCCTTCTATGTAATGCAGGTGCTGTTACAATTGCTGCATAATTAACCTGTTTGCTACAATTATTTGCCATGTATTTCAGCACATTTTTCCAAATTTCAGCTTGGACATTGTATCATGTACGAGTAGTGTGAACAACCATTTTTATAAATTTGAACTAGGTAATAGTGTACCAAACATTTTGATAAAATTTTGAATTGGCTGTTTGAACAGTGTTTGCCATCACTTACATGTTTAATTTCAGATTGTGCATCTGAGTGTGTGTGTGTGTGTGTGTGTGTGTGTGTGAGAGAGTGTGCGTGCATGCATGCATGTGTGTGTGTCTGCATGTATCTTCTTGTACATTACTGAACACCTACATTGATTATGACACAGCTACTGATTAATGAAATCGAAGGAAGAAGATAAAATGGAACTTCATATAAGTGTAGACTTGAAAGAAAAAGAAAAAAGAAAAAAAAGGTTGCTGTTTACTGATTATGTGATGTTTCTTTCAAATATGGGGTTAGAAATTATACAGCCCTTCATTTTCTGTATTCTACTGATTTTTTTGAAAAAAAGCATAAGGAAGTTTTTGCAAACTTTTAATCTGTGTATCATTTTATATGTAGTTACACATTGTATTATTGCTCTTGGTCATGGTCAATGGTTTATTTGCTTGGTTTCCATATTTTTTTCTGTTTAAAAAAAAAAAAGAGAGAGAGAGAAAGGTGAAACTTGTATGACATGTTTTGATTAATGTGGAAAATTACTTTTTAAAATTTTTTTTTAATATACAATTGTGTGTGTTTTTATGTGCTTCACAGACTAAAATCCATCACAAATTTACTCTTATATATAATGACTGTTGCCTTATTTGGAATGTAAATGCACTTCTTGGAATAATGCTTCTTGAACAACAGTATTAGAAATTATTGTTGCATTCTTCTGACGTTATTCCATGCTGTGCCTTATCTTGTGGTAGAATACATAATCTAGAATGCCTAGTTGAACAGTGACATTCTGCTAGGATATGTGACTTAAAATGTGTTTGCTCAATG
Source organism: Alviniconcha marisindica (assembly GCA_018857735.1). Lineage (NCBI taxonomy): Eukaryota > Metazoa > Mollusca > Gastropoda > Provannidae > Alviniconcha > Alviniconcha marisindica. Next base: position 651,830 of record JABMCL010002749.1, read on the forward strand.
TGTTCCCTTTCTGTTGGCATCCAGTTCGGGCCTAATAGATGCATACACTTAATAAAACTATTTTTAAAATGCTATAACCAGAAAAGTTGTAACCCCCACCACACCCCCCTCCCAAGACATTGTTAACTATAATTGCTGTTTTTGCAGCTACTGCTCATTTTTTTACTTTCTTTTTCTATCACCATTGCATCAGAGATTTTTCTTTCTTCCAATTGTTGCATGTCTCGAAAGCATAACCTGAAGTCGTAGCACGCACACCATGGTTGATGTATTTACTGCTTTGTTGTTGATCACTTTTATATACCGCTGTTCTCCACTCTCCAGCAGTCTCATTGTGCTCTTGTCATATGCGATTCTGAATGACTAACCTTTGCATGTTTTTGAATATCCACCAAAGTGGTGTACTTACAACGCTATTTGGTTGTTGCATGGTTGGTGCCACATCAAACTGCTGCCGTCTTGGCGCACATTCCGTGTACACCATACAACTATGCACCCGTTTAGTGTCATTTCATTCCAAGCCACATGCTTAGGGTGCATGTGTGTTTAGGTGTAATCTGCCACCTGCGCTTTTGGCAGAATGACCAGGATCTTTTATGGTAACACAGGTGTGGAAAAGATACCAGAATGAGTCAGCACAGAAAGTTGACCCTGGAGAAGAAAATTCTTCCGCCACACCTGTCAGGATTCAAACCTGTAACTTTCGATCTTAAGCTATCACCGCTTCCCTTTAATGTCAGTGACTTTGTCAAATCATGTATAACACTGTTTGCATGTTTTTCCCCCTGGGGGTTAGGTGGTAGGTGTAGTGGGTCGCTGATCTAAAAAATATTATCAGTGGTAGTGGGTACTGTCATTTTTTATTCATTTTTTATTTCTTAAACTTTTTTAAATTTATTTTTTACTGTCATTTATTACAACTTTCATACAATAGTTTGTCGTGTTTTTATGTGTTGATTTTAATGCAACGAGACACTGATGTAATAGTAGAGTGGATTGATAAGGAATTGGTGCTGGAGACTCAAAATGGACAGTCGCCCATTGCTGCCACTGACCTGAATGTGGATGGTAATGCATTTGGCTGGAGAACAGGAGTGAAACCTTTGCACAGTTCAGTCCAATTGAAGATGGTATCTAGGTGCTCAGAAAATCCTCTACATGTGCTCCACCCTGTCTGTCACCTGTTTTCCCTGCTTTCGCCTTAGAAACGGTTCCAGTGCTGGTCTGATTGGCGGCGGTTCTTTCTTGTCCTTTCAAGGAAGGTTGTTCAAGTTCAGTGTTGCTTACGCCCACAGAAACCGTACTGACTATTAGGGATGGGCGGGAAGGTTTTTCAAGTACTCCCCCTTTATACCCTTCCCTCTTGCAGGTGATCGATGTTGTGGCATCCTTGGTTCTGAGCACACAGATAGTGGCTCAAGCTCCTCAACACTTCAGATCTTCCAAGGCGTAAGCCATTTTTGTGAAGTTTGCGTTATGCAGATAAACAATGAACTTTTTTCTACTGCAGAAACAGATTGGTATTTTGTCGTCCCTTGACCCTCTGTACATTCTAAGGAAAATGGTCGAGAATGTTTACAAACTGGGCTTTGTCTGTCTGTTTTTCTGAACACAGTTGACAGCACAGATCGGTTTGCTGCTGAAGTGGTGTGGGTTGATTGTTGGGTTATTGTGGGCGAATGTGTTGTGTCACTACAGACTATCTGATACACCTGAGATTATAATGACAGTCGTTGTCTCGTGTTGAATTGTGCTTCTTAGCATGAGTGTTCTTTAAAATTGCACTTCATTGATCAAACTTGTGTTTGTTGTAGATGTAGTATGTTGAAGAAATTTCACCATACCTTATGCTAATGATGCGCGAGTGATTAATTATAGATCATCATCAGTGGCACTTCGGAATGGGCAATGGGATGCAAGTTTGGCAGACTGTGCATTAACGCACGGATTGTTTGGGTGGCGTGAAGTGTGTGTCAGTCTGACACAAAGTCAGCAACTTATAAGGCCAAATCACAGGTGCTTGGATGAACATGTACTAATTATTATTATTACTATTTTGTTATTTTAATTATTTATTTTTTAAGAAGGAAAGAAAAAGCATCCGATCATCTCAGTTCGAACCTAGCAACTGATCAGTTTGTTCGGTGTTCACTCCTCTATTGAATTGATCTATTTCATTCAGAGCCCGGTGGCGTTTTGCACGTGAAGCTGTTTCCCTGCACCTACGCAAATCAATATAATGCAGTGTCATCTGCTGTTCAGGCTGCTCCAGGCTGACTCGTCAGGGCTGATCTTGCAACGTGTACATAGCCCGTAGGTCGGCGAGTCAGCGGAGCAAATTGTGTACCACTGGGGATGTCGTACCAACGTCCAAAATTATTCCTTTTATTTGACCTCCACTTGTGTGTGTGTCCACGTTTCAGTCTTACTTTTAGCTACTGTTTAAAATACCACTCAGCCACAAAAAGCAGTGATTTTTCATTTTGGTGTTGTTGTTTTTTCATTTCTGGTTAGTTTTGCAAAGCTTTTAGATTTTTTAACATGTTATTATTTCATGATCACTTGTTTTTCTTTTTTTCTTTTTTTCTTTCTTTTAAGTTTACTGTATGAGAGTATCCTTGAGAATCCGCCGTTTTGCTGTGCGTACGACATCACACAATCCGGTGAGCTACCGACTGGGAACTGATACGGCCGTAAAAGGCGCTTCACTGACGGACACAACTTTAAAACTGGAAGAAAAGAAAAAATACTGCTGCTCGAGGCCTTCACACACACACACACATACACACACTCACACACACACACACACACACACACACACACACACACACACACACACACACACACACACATACACACACTCACACTCACACACACACCACATACACACACACACACACACACACACACACACACACACACACACACACACCACACACACCACACACACACCACACACACACACACCACACACACACACACACACACACACACACACACACACACACACACACACACACACACACCAGGAAGCCAAATGAAGCAGTAATTTGGGACACTAAACCTGAAAACAAATGACATATTTAGCCATGGCAGGGGCTGACAGCAACACGCTGACTAATTAATCAACTGTACCAAACCGCACTAATTTAGCGATGGACTATGACGAGA
>JABMCL010002749.1:660000-687500 GCA_018857735.1 Alviniconcha marisindica
GCAGAAGCCCGTTGGTTCATCACGTATTGTACACCTCGGCCACGCATCGGCCTATCCGTGTTCGTGACGTCAAAGACAGATTGCCAAGACACAAAATGACAGCGCTTACAGTTGTTATCCCGACTTTTTAAACGGCGCTTTTTTGTGTGCTTTTTTTCTTCTTCTTTTAATTTTTTTTTTTTTTTTTAGCAAACTAGACCAGAAACGACTGAGAAACTGCTCAGAGCCTACCCCCCCCCCCCCCCCCACGCCCCCACCACCACACACACCAAATCGAACAGGGCTGTGTTAGTCAAACTGATACAGGCTGAAGAGAGTTTTCAGAGTGGATTTGAAAGCATTCATTCTTAAAGCATTTCTAATGCATGGTGCCAGTGAGTTCCTGACAGAAAATCCAAAATGAGCGAAGCCTCGAGCATCTTTTATACCCCCTTTTATATATATTTTAAAATTTCCGTCCTGTCGATTGAGCCAGCCAATCTTTGGCTGGTGCTCTCTGTAATGAATTTACCTTAAAACGTTCATTTACATCGAATTTTTTAATTTATATTTTGGAATCCCGACTGTTTCGATCGGCCCTACATAGCACCATCGAGTGTTATAGTTGGCATGACGCATACCGGCGGGGTCTCTGTGGTTTGTTTTTGCCTGGGGCGGTCTGGGCCCCCACTACTCCTTTCGGGTGAGTCAGTGCACTAAAATAAATGAGAGAAAAAAGATCCATTTTCTAAAGTCGACAAGAAATCAGCGAGACGTTCCAAACAAGCCCCTTAAATTTATGCTTTAATTTTGATATCTACCCGTCTGAAACAGATTTTGTGGCGGTCAACCCCTTTAAGTCTTAGAAGCCCGTAGATTGATCTGAGCACGTTTTGTTCGCAGTTGAGCTATTTCCTCCTTGTAGCTCTTTGCTGATGCCCTTGTTGGGAGATTCCATCAAAAGAGAGGCTGACCTGGCAGCACTCGAATCGAGAAAACTTTCAAGTGTTACTTTCTGTGGCAGAATATTGGAGGAATATGCTTCTTTCTTTCCTAAATTGTCTGCCCCTGCTCACCGTGCCCTCTTCCTTTGTGGAGTCCCATAAGGTGAAGTACAAAATGGCTGCGCTGGTCTTCTCGGCAATCCGGTGTTGTGAAAAGAAATGTCAGCTCAGACGTGAAACGGTGACTGAAAGAATGAACGACCTCCATCGACTGCATTAAATCTGTCTCGGTCCCTTGTGACGTTGAAGAGGTGCCAACTTCAATCAGCCGAGACAGGGCAAAGCGCTGCAAAAAGGCAGCACTCACCAGCACTCATCAAGTTAGGCTTTGATTTTTGCTGTTAGTAACTGGATTTCACCGTCCTCTCAGCTGCACAGAACGAGTCAATTTACTATTGTTGTGTAAGATACAGCAGTAGTAATAGTAATAATAATTATTGCCTACGATCACTTTTACAGCGTATTTCGTTAGAAGGGTTTAAGTCACACACACACACGCACGCTCGCTCGCGCACACGCACGCATGCACACACACACACACACACACACACACACACACACACACACACACACACACACACCACAACACCCCACACACACACACACACACACACACACACCACAACACACACACACCACACACACACACACACACACACACACACAGAGCAGATCCTAGGAGGAAGGGGAAGGAACTATGCCTACTACACTGTCGCCAACAGATGGCAGCGATGAGAACCATTTAAATGTTTTATTGTGCGGGACATAGTCACAGGACAGCGTCCATAAATCATGATTTCTGAAGAGAGAGCAGAGCCGAATCGGGGAGTCGAACCAACATCTGTCTGGTCACAAGCCTAACGCCGTACAGCCAGGCCAAACTGGCTCACGTCAACGAGATCTATCCCCACGCTCCCTCCTCCCGGCCTGCTGCTGGGAGATCTGTCGAGGTCCGCCCCCTGTTGTCCAACAGACGACGAGGCTTTTGTCCTGTGTCCAGCCTGTCCACAAACACTGACCCCTGACTCTTGTCCAGAGGCAGGACGTCCCGCGGTTCCGCGCCCTTTGAACTCGGAGAGTTGCTGTCGTCACTGCGTCTTCCCTTAAGATGGCTCATCTGGAGCCCTCACTTGCTCTTGGTGCGTAGGATCGTTGGAGGGGTAAGGGTCATGATTGGATAGTGGGCCGCGAGAGTATGCCGGTCGGGTTAATTAACTGTAGATAATTTATATAATTACTTTGCATAGAGATTTGTTTGTTTGTTATTTTTTTGTTACCTGTTTGCTTGTTTGTTTATTTGTTTTTAGGACAGGTGCAATATAAATAAAAAATATTTTCTATTATTATTAATTCAATTAACTGGTTAATTTTCAATATCAAACTGTGTCATAGGACTGAGCAAAGAGCAATTTTGTGTGTGTATGTGTGTGTGTGTGTGTGTGTGTGTGTGTGTGTGTGTGTGTGTGTGTGTGAGAGAGAGAGAGAGAGAGAGAGAGAGAGAGAGAGAGAGAGAGAGAGAGAGAGAGAGAGATGAATGAATGAATGAATGAATAAACTTTATTTTACGAGGGTAGTGGAGAAGACTCGAGGTCTTTTTACATCGAGCCCTCGCCCATGAGGCAAACTACTGTTAACTAAGGATACAATGAGCTACAGTGTGTGGGAGAGAGAGAGAGAGAGAGAGAGAGAGAGAGAGAGAGAGAGAGAGAGAGAATCATTTTACGCAAGTCAGTGTTGCGTGTCCTCAATGTCGTCGTAAACAAACGACTGAAATCGATCCCCTTGTCTTTCAGTTGGTGATGAAGTTGTGGTTTTAACAAAACGTATGTCAGCAAGACGTGTTCTGCTTATGTTTATTAACATGCGTGAGCCGCGACAAGGCTTAAGGACTACACACTCAGTCCACCACTTCGAGACGAATGAGAGGGCGAAAAGCGTTTAATTACAACTTGAATCGGGATCCGAACCCTCAACTTCTCGATCCAGAGTCTTGTATTTTTCGGTCACATAGTCCCTATAATGAAAAGTACCTCTAGAACTCCAACCATCGCCAACTGACAGTCTTCTAGTTCTCCAATTGCACATTTTCAGACAATCGACTAAAACCTTGATAGTCTGATCATCATTGACAACTTTAGTTGTCGTAAATCCTCTGTTTACAGCAATGGCTGTCTGTTGACCGGTGTTTATCGGTTGATCTGGACCGATAACAGTCTGACCTCCGCGACACACCCACGCGACCACTTTACGGCTGAAGGAACTCTCTAATAAAGGAGGGGCTAATGCTCCAATCTAATTCCAAGCTTGACAGCCAGTCGTCTGCTGAGATCGGGGCCATTATGTTATTCGGGCTGACGGTAACTTTTCTTCAATGATGAAACGAAGGGAGGGAAGGGGGCGGGGGGCAAAGTAATCTTGAACTTTGCAGTTATTGCTGGCTTTTTTCCAGTGCTGTGTTTGAGCTGTAGAACCATGCTGGATTTACTTTTCTTTTGGGCCGATCTTTGGGGTGTGTCGTTTATACCCACAGACCTATGCCGCTACACAAATAGATATTGTAAGTAAGGTAAGGTAAAATAATTTGGTAGTTTACGCCCAATCAACAAGTAAGTAATCATGGTGCTTTACGTCCTCAGAAACCACCGGTCAACACGGACAGCGATATATGCAAACAGAGGATTTACGGCAACTGAAGTTGTCAATGTTGATCAGTCTGTCACAGTTTCAGTCGAGTGTCTGAAAATGAGTAGCTGCAGACATAAGAAGGTCTGAAGTTTTATACCATTCTTTCGAGACTTGAATTCTAAAGGTGAAGTTGAATCTTCTTTGACAGTTTTTCAAACAAGTCTTGATCAGGCTGCTATATACTGACCGCCTATAAAAGCAAACCATTTTTTTCTTCCATTTTCTGCTGGTTTCTGTGGACGTTAAGCACCATGCTTACTTACTTACTTCCATTTTCAGAGCTCAGGAGCTGTGTGAAAGTCGAAGTGGCCGTCCTGGGCTCCCGTCCCTAATAAGCCTACGGTTTCTGTGGACGTAAAGCAACACTCAACCAACTTCCATTTTCTGGTTTCTGTGGACGTTAAGCACCATGTTTACTTATTTCTTCAAGTTAGGAGCTCAGGAGCTGCGTGAAGTCGAGGTGGGCGTCCTGGGCTCTCTGTCCCTAATAGTCCTTAGGGTCTCTGTGGACTTTAGTTTAGCTGCAGAGCTAAAGAGACCGCGTTCAGCGCAGGATGGGTGAGCGAGGGTCCCAAACTGAACAATACTCGATAAACAGTCACACGCACACACGTTTCAGATCTCAGAAGCTGTGTGTAACTGTAAGTCGAGGTGGCCGTCCTGGGTTCCCCGTCCCTAATAGTCCTTAGGGTCGCTGTGGACGTGTAGCAACATTGAACTTGAACGCACGTCTGATGACAGACAAGAGAAGATGCAAATCATCCAAGTCTGTCAGCTGGCGCCTCAGGGCTTTGAGGTGTTGGGGGCGGGGTAGGCTGGAGAGGGAGGGAGGGGGTGGAGGATGAACAGGGCTGGGTGGGGCAGCTTGAGATACAACAGCGGCCGTGGTGGTGGTGATTACTGGCGACACAAAACCTCTGGGCCCAGTGGCCCAAGCCTTTGCCTCACGCTCGGCGTACGCCGTGTCCACAAACACCGCTAATTGCAGCACATCTTGCCCCGGGGCCTGTGACCGTTGGCCGCGGCGGGTCGGGGCAGCAGCGCTGTCAGAAACCCTGTTTGTGGGGTGAGGGGGGCCGGCTGTTCAACCATAAGGGCCTGTTCTAAACTCGCTGTAGTGTCTCTGATTTAACTTTGTTCATCACGAGATTAAATACGCTCATGACGAGGTGTGCACAACAGGGTGATCAAGGGTTTAAGTCGCCGACCATCGGCAGAATCTCGGTTTACTATGGGCACACCGACGTTAGAGGAGGAGGCGAGTGGGCCTATTAGGGACGGGGACGAGTGGGAAAAGGGGGACAGAAGAGAAGAGTGAAACCTCGAAACAGGCGCCAACCCGGAAGACCAAGGCTGCCGTGGACCGCCGCCAGAACAACAGGATGTTACGGCAGTGTCCGTCCGGCATTGCCCAGCGATCACCGCACCAAGCCATTGCTGTCCCAACTGCTATGCAGAACAGTCACAAGGACAATGTCCGTAGCTCCGCCGTTGGGAGCTGAAGCAAAAGAAGTCCAACTCTCAAGCCCAGCACCACCTCCCTGCTCTTGCTCTCTTCTGGGCTGACTTCTTTGTCTTCTGGGCTGACTTCTTTGTCTTCTGGGCTGACTTCTTTGTCTTCTGGGCTGACTTCTTTGTCTTCTGGGCTGACTTCTTGATTTCGTCTGGACTCTGAGCGACGTTACCAGAGGTTTATCTTAAAAAGAAGTGTCATTCCCGCTTGCGGCGGTAATGCAAATCTTCGGTGCAAGAAACAACTCACGCAGAAAAAGCACATGTTGGAACGGAAACTAGTATTTTCAGAGCTCAGGAGCTGTGTGAAAGTCGAGGTGGCCATCCTCGACTCCCCGTCCCTAATAGTCCTTATGGTCTCTGTGGACGTAAAGCAACACTGAGCTCAACATAACTCGCACTCGAAAACTACTAATAATATGGAGAGAGCAGAGAGCAGAGCAAGAGCACTCGCGACTGAGCTCAGGAGCTGTGTGAGCCGGTTTGGCCTAGCGGTAAGGCTGGTAAGCAGAGGGACCTCGGTTCGAATCTGCTTCGGTTCCCCTTTCTCTTCAAAAGTTGTGGTCTGTGGACACTGTCTTGTGACTTTGTCCCTCACAATTAATGAAACATTAAAATGGCTCTCATCGCTGCCCACCTTAATGCAGAAGTCATTCTGGTGGTGACAGTGTAGCGATAGGTATATAATCTCCCTCTCCCCCACCTGCATACCTCCTTCCCCCCCTTCTCCCCGTCCCTAATAAGCCTTATGATTTCTGTGGACGTTAAGCACCATGTTTACTTACTTTACTTACGTAAAGCAACACTTCAACCAACCATCGCGTGCCGGGTGGATGACCGTTACGTGCTAGGCTGGGAGCGGGAATAACTTAGTGGTACGGCAGGACTTGTAATCGAACGGTCTCGGGTTCGATTCCCGGCAGGAGCGGCGGGGGAATTTTTCTGCCAGGGCTGATTGTTGTGTGCGCTGTGATTGGCTGTAACGGCGCCGCACGAAATAATTATGACCAGTCCTATACTTTCTCATAGCGCTGCCTGTGGCCTCGCCACAGTTTAGTTTAGTTCAAGATGGCATCAGTACGCTGGGAAAAGCCCATATACGCGCTCGACCCCGTCTATCATAAGTTTCCCCGACGTTGCCTTTGAAATAGTTCCAGTCTTCGTCCGACTGACGATGGCCCTCTCTCGTCCTTTCAAGGAAGATCGTCCAGCGCTTCCTCTTTCCACGCCTCTCTCCTCCAGGCGATCGACGGTGTAAAGTCCTTGGCTTTGTGCCCGCAGGTAGTGTCTCAAGCTCCTCAATACTTTAGCTTTTCCGGGACGCAAACCGTTTGCCATGGTTACTTTTCCCGCCGGTGTGTGGCGTTGCTTAAAGAGCTCCCACACGGGGCAAATTCACAAACTTCGTTGAGGCGTGTGGGACGTGTGTGCGGCGGCTGTTAATTCATCAGGGTGACGCGGATGTCAGGGGACAAAGAGACCCAGCGGTGCGCGGCAGCTACTCCATCACGCGCCGCACAGCACCAACAGCAGCAGCGGCGGCGATGCAGCCAAGCAAGCAGGGGCCGCCGTCGACACTCAGCTCTATGTCCTCCCATTGTCCTTAGTCGCTGTCACGTCGAGTCCCCACCCGCGCAGCTGGGAACGTGTCAGTCTGCTGCCTTGGTGCGTGCTGCCTGTCGCGGACGTAACTCGACAACAGGAGCGGTCAATATTTATGATGATGATAATGATGATAATTAATTATTATTTTTTAAACCAAAAAAGTCTGCAGCGCAAACAACAAAACCAAACGGAGGACATTTCTTTTTGTTGCTTTATAGTTCAGTTTATCATGACCCAAAACGTCCTTCCGTTTTTGTGTGTGTTTGTGTGTGTGTGTGTGTGTGTGTGTGTGTGTGTGTGTGTGTGTGTGTGTGTGTGTGTGTGTGTGTGTTGTTGTTGTTGTTGTTGTTTTCAGCTGCAAATGTAATACTGCGGCTGCAAACTTCAGAAAAGCACATTTGCAGCCGCAAATCTGTATTTGCAGTAACGAACGTAAAACAATTGTAATAAAATAGGCCTAGTTGCATCCGCAGCTCTAGCATTGTGACAGCTGTGGTCTATGGTAGTAAGTTCTGTGCCACATCGTCCCTGTTGGTTGAGTATTGCTTTACGTCCACAGAAACCATCAGGTTTATTAGGGACGGGAGCCCAGGACGGCCACCTCGACTTTCACACAGCTCCTTAGCTCTGCGTCCTTGTAAGTAAACATGGTGCTTAACGTCCACAGAAACCATAAGGCTTATTAGGGACGGGGAGAAGGGGGGAAGGGGTATGGAGGTGGGGGGAGAGGGAGATTATATACCTACCGCTACACTGTCACCACCAGAATGACTCCTGTATTAAGGTGGGCAGCGATGAGAGTCATTTTAATGTTTCATAATTGTGAGGGACAGTCACAAGACAGTGTCCACAGACCACAACTTTTGAAGAAAAAGGAGAGCCGAAGCGGATTCGAACCGAAGTCCCTCTGCTTACCAGCCGCTATAACGCCTTACCGCTAGGCCAAACCGGCTCACGCGTCTCTGTCATGGACCTATATCTAATGTGATATATATCTAGATACAGGTCCATGATCCCTGTTGTCCCTCCCCTCAGTCACGTAAAGCGCCCCCCCCCCCCCCCTCCCGCTCTACACCCCCTCTCCCCATTCCCCTGTGCCTCATATCTCCTCCAACCAGCGAGACTAGGCCTCTCTCCGCCCCTCAGCAACCGCTTCAACAGCCAGCCGCGATGGACGGCCATCGCCACAAAGTAACTCGGCATCGTGCTGCAGGACACTACATCCTCTCGTAGTGAGGCACTTCATAGAGCGAGTGAAGCGAAGAGTGAAACGTTCACTCCGCTGATGAGTCCTATCCGTGGCTGGCTTTTTTCACGCCCTTTCGCGCGCTCACAATGGCGACTTGTTCAGTTCACGGTGACGAATCGCACAACTCTGTCGCGGAGGGCCAGGTAGAGCCACCTCGGGTTTCAAACACGCGGCGACGGTGGGTTCCAGTCCATTAGTAGCGCGTTGGAGCACGAGATTTCCGTCAGGGGCAGGTAATTAGCGTTATAAGCCCCAGGGGGAGATAATCGTGTGTGACTAACATGGCGGAAGAGCAGCAACCAGGCGGCAGGGGACACAACCCAGCGGGCGGTCTTTGCTTTTCACGCGCAACATGACGGACAAAATGACTGCACCTTCTGTGGCTGATTGTCCGCACGTAGATAGTCGCAAAGCCTGTCCTTTCTTCTCAGAAAGTCAGAACAGCTCTAATCCCACTGAAAGCCGTTTTCTGAGACAGCTGTCGTAATCACTCATACGAGTCGTGAAAGCGGCGGCTCCGGGTGCGCTGCAGAAGATCATTAAAACTTGCCCTTAGCGAGAATGAAGACCGAGGGAGGATCAGGTTTAAAGCGGAGTAAGGCGTTCCTTGACAGAGTGACGTCCCATTGTTTACAGACTTGCCAAAGTCGGCTCTGCTAAGGTGGGCATTAAGGTTGTGTCAGTCGTATTGATTGATTGATGTGCGCAGGGCCGTTGATCTCACTCCGGTTTCTGGTTGCCAAACAAACCGTGTCTGTGATGTCAGGTCCTTGTGGTACCGTCAGGCACCGCGGAAGCAGCGGACTGGAAAATCCTCATGCTTTGCACCATGCGGCAATGTGCATGCACTGTGACTTCCTTTCTCGCGCACAGCCTACGCCCCCCATAAATTATGTGCAGACAGCAAGCATTGTGCCTAATCCCGTAGTTGCCTTTATTTTTTCAGAGTGTTTTTGTTTGTTTTGTTTTTTGAAGCATTATGCTATACAATTATTTTTTGGGTCCCCCACGCCCACCTTTTTCGTTTTTTGTTTGTTTGTTACCTTATACATTTGGAACGGTTTACTGTGTGTGTGTGTGTGTGTGTGTGTGTGTGTGTGTGTGTGTGTGTGTGTGTGTGTGTGTGTGTGTGTGTGTGTGTGTTTTCCTGCACGCTCAAAAACGGCAGTCGTGTGCAAATTTTGCTTATTCTTTACCTATAGTGTTGAGGGATTATGCTTTGGCTGTTTTGATGACGTGTGATTCATAATCCCTGGCCCTTTAAACATCTTCACCAAGGGAGTAAAGCTAAGTATATCAAATTTCATTCCTGTCATCATATGTTAGTGCATTATCTGTCTGTTACTTGAAGGGGTGTGTTTTCACTGAAAATTTGCGCATAGTTTGTGTCGTCTGATTCGGGTGTGTGGTTTTTGTGTTGTTGTTTTTTCAACCTTTTGTGTTTTGAGCTAAGGCTTTGCTGATCTACTGATGTTTTGTTGTTGATCTTGATTTTAGTTTTTGAGGCTGCCTGGTGTTTTCATTCAATTGTGCTCTGACAGTTAAGTCAAAGGATTGTACCGTCCTGTTGATGACACAGGGTCACAGGACGACCGTCCCTCCACCCCCTCCCCCCCCCCCCCACCCCCCCCCCCCCCCGCCCCTCCCCCCCCCCCCCCCCCCCGCGCTCTCCCCCCCTCCCACCCGCCCCATCCTCCCCGCCTCCCCGATAGGCTATATAACCCACATGACTGATTTGGTGTTTGGTGTCAAGCGCACGTAACACCATACTTCCATAACGTCTTAGTTCTTTCCCCTCATAATTTCAGGAGAAAATATTGTGGCATTCACTTACGAAAGAGATGTGCGTGTTTGAGTGCGCGCGGCGCGCGCGGTGTTGTGTGTGTGTGTGTGTGTGTGTGTGTGTGTGTGTGTGTTGTGGTGTGTGTGTGTGTGTGGTGTGTGGTGTGTGTATGTGTGTGTGAGCGTGCGTGTGTGTGTGTGTGTGTGTGTGTGTGTGTGTGTGTGGTGTGCTGCAATGCGAGTTGCCAGGAATATGCACGTCCCTCTGTGTGGTGTTGTGTTGTGGTGTGTTGTGGGGTGTGGTGTGTGGGTGTGTATGTTGGTGTTTTGTTGTTTTGCCCATATGCGGTGTACACAAGAACGGACATTTTTTTTTGACAAGATCCCATCTTTGGTTCTGCATGTCTTGCGAGATTCTGTGGAAGAGGGGGGGAGGGTATAATTATGAGTTACTTTGTTACCGTTTTGCCCATTGTGGCGTGTGTACACAAGAATCTGGTACGATTTTTTTATGACTCTCACATAAATTTTCATTCGAGAATTTGGTGCTAAATACTATTACATGTTTAGAGACGTTTTTGTTGTTGCCATCGTCATTGGTCAAATTAACGACAACCAGATGATGATGAAGTAAAGCTTCATATCCTCGGATGTCGGTTGACATATTAGGGACATACTGTGACCAATGCCTAAGCACGGTTCAGTGTTGCTTTACGTCCACAGAAACCGTAAGGCTCATTAGGACGGAAAGCCCAGGACGGCCACCTCGACTTCCACACAGCTCCTGAACTCTGACGACGACAACAGCAACATATCCCGTCATATATAATCAACACACCCAAGGGAGTTAATTAGCGCTCGAAAGACGTCACACAAATACAGCAACAAAGACCTGGGTCGCCTACGGTAATTCTCACCTCGCATGCGAGTAAATACGAGGTACACAAAGTCCACTAGAGGTAAATCCCGTCATAGTTTTACTGTAAAATTTGCAAATGCTGTTAAGCTCCGTTTGAAAAAGCAATAGGTTTAACTCTGATCTCTAAAGCAGCCTAATCGTGAAAGAGTTCTGACTTCGTGTACGCCTCAACCTCTTGGAAGAAGATTCCTTTTTTGTTTTTGTCAATATTGCTGTTCCTGTAATATTCAGCTCTGTCTTTCAGCTTATTCATTCTACTTGTGTGCTCTGTGTCGAAATTCTGGTGATGGCTAATTAACGATTTCTTTGGAATACTAACTGTGCTTGATTCAGAGTAGAAAAAAACATATGCGCCCAAGTCAAAAATTGATAGTGAAGGTGAGTTTGCTGCAGCAGTGATGCGTGTATTTTTTATTGCATCAAAAACACACATTCAGTGGCAAATCAGCAACATAGTAATGAGAAATCTACGAATATTATATCAACAACACATCCACGACAAATCAACGGCACGTCAACCAACGATCCAGACTTAAGAGCGGCATTTTATATCAACTATGTTATCTATCAACGGTATGCTATAATAGTTGTAAAATACTGACTCATCCGCGACACATCCACAACGTGTGATCAACGACGTGGGTTTGAGCCACGTTGAGGGCACTCGAGCAGACAATGACTCGTCGCCCCCCCCCCCCCCCCCCCCCCCCCCCCCCTACCCCCCCCCTCCCCCCCCCACCCCCCTCACCCCCACACCCCAACCCTCGGGGCGGAGAAGGCAGATGGAGGCCATGAGAAGCAGAGGCGTGGGGAGGGTGTGGGAGGCGTCCTGGCGCTCTCTGTTCGCGCTCTCTGACTCGTGAAATCTCCACACGGCCCCCAGCCCCGCGATGGCTAATTTGACTGCGCTGTTGGTGAGGATGTTGTCGACTCGCTCGAGGTTCCAGTCTTCACACTGGCGGCAAAGAATGGTGCAGCACCGGCCTACACTGTTGGTGGTTCCAGTCTTCACACTGGCGGCAAAGAATGGTGCAGCACCGGCCTACACTGTTGGTGGTTCCAGCCTTCACACTGCCGTCCTATGCCTTTGGTGGTTCCAGCCGCTATGAATGACCGAGTGAAACTTGGTTTCACTATACTTTGTATATTTACGTATTGTGGTTCGCCCTGGTGTAACCGTGATGGTTGACCGGGCGTAAAACAGCAAGTTACTTACTTACTTACTTACATATTATGTTGTAATTTTATGCAGTCTATAGGCAAATTTCTATGTCCACACATGCAGACAATAAAGATTTTGTATTCTGTACTCTGTATCACACTGCCGTCCCTTGGTGTTGGTGGTTCCAGCCTTCACACTGCCGGCAAGGAATGGTGGACTACCGTCTTACGCTGCTGGTGAGGTTAGACCACGTGTTCCTGGATCCTGGACCAACATTCAAGGAGGAACGGTGGAGAGAAAAGGGGATGGGGGGGGGGGGGGGGGGGGGGACGTTCTCGGCGTGTGCGTGTTCTCGTCTGTCTGTTTTACTCTTGGTCCTGAGGTGATCCTGTGCAGTTGGCGGGACGTCAAAATACCAAAAATATAACTAACGTGTCCCCTGGCTCCGTTTGAGTACAGTAAAAACAGGCAGATTACATTTTTTGAGCCGTGTAATCCCAACTGTATAATTCCTAACAATAACAAAAAAACGTGCGTGGTGTAGACTTCTTTCATCGTTTTAAAATACGCGTACGAGGGCTTCCTCAAAAGTTTCCCATGTGTCTCCTGCCGTCGAGTCTAAGCAACCGATCCACTCACCATACAAATCCGCGTCAAGTGCTTCCACGCGGGTTGGCGCCCTGTGGAGAGGTGTTAAAGACTGATAATCCTGGGGTCTAGAGGGGACTAAGCGCGAGATTGATCGCTGTTCTGTTCCATCTTCCCTTCTGCTGGATTAGCTGTACTTTTGTGTGCAACGCCTGGTCCACAACACAGCCCGTCAAAGGTGACTGTGCTAAGACCCTCGGCACCCTTTACTTAGGCACTCTTCAAGTGGGTTTAGCCATCTGGGAATGGGACTTGGGTCGTCTCTAGTGCCCGCCACAATGGCAATCATCCCGGCGGTGCCGCAGACCTTCAAGGTTTGATTGCGTTTGGTTGCGCTCCTTTATTTGAAGTTCTGTGATCGCTGTAAACTCCTCTGTGTTTTGTTGCACATCAGTGAATCCTCCCGGATCCAAGAGATCGTGGGCATAGGCAACATCGTTAGCAGACAGTGAACGTGCTATGTCCAAGGCCCACGCCGGCTTTGGTCTGAATCTGTCCTCAGACTGACAAGGCTAGGAAAACTCATCAGTGACGGTGGATCGTATAGGCTTTTCCTAGCGCGTATACCATCTCGAATTGAGCTAACTATGCTGCCTCCAAAGCACACAAAGAGTTCAAAAAACAAATAAATGAATGAATAAAAGCCTTTTTGATGGAACAAACCGAACACAAGTTTAGATCTTCGGCATGTGTGTGTGATTCCATACAAGTATCCAGAAAAGGGTTATGTCACAGTGTGGCCCAACTAATATCAATACCCAGTTTTTGCTACAGTCATAGTCAGTGTGTGTGTGTGTGTGTGTGTGTGTGTGTGTGTGTGTGTGTGTGTGTGGTGTGTGTGTGTGTGTGTGTGGTGTGTGTGTGTGTGTGTGTGTGTGTGTGTGTGTGTGTGTGTGTGTGTGTGTGTGTGTGTGTGTGTGTGTGTGTGTGTGTGTGTGTGTGTTGTGTGTGTGTGTGTGTGTGTGTGTGGTGCGTGGTGTGTGTGCGTGCGTGTGTATGTGGTGTGTGTGTGCATGCGTGTGCGTGTATGCGCTGCGCGCGCGCGCGTGTGTGTGTGTGTGTGTGTGTGTGTGTGTGTGTGTGTGTGTGTGTGTGTGTGTGTGTGTGTGTGTGTGTGCGTGAGTGGTGTGGTGCGTGTGTGAGCGTGCGCGCGCGCGCGGTGTGTGTGTGTGTGTGTGCGTGCGTGTGCGCGCGCGCGTGTGTGTGTGTGTGTGTGTGTGTGTGTGTGTGTGTGTGTGTGTGTGTGTGTTTGTGTGTTTCCGTAAAGTACTTTATGTAAATTGTTTTGATAGGACTATGCTCTACATGTGTATAGAATATCATATTTAGGTTAATATGTATCATGTGAGCACTCAGGGCGTTGATGAGCGCATGATAAATGTACATTACTACTACTACTACTACTACTGCTACTGCTACTACTACTACTACTACTACTACTACTACTACTACTACTACTACTACTAATACTAAGGACAATGAAAGGTAGAGAGAGAGAGAAAATGTTTTCGTCGAGAGCTTTTTCTACATAGCGATCGAGTATACTATGTTCTCTCTTCGATTATGTTTTGTTGATCAACTTGAACGTTCAAAATACAAATGCAAATACACATTTTAAAGATGAATTTGAGAGCGAAGGAGCGAACTAAACAAAACAAAACAAAAAATTTTATCCAAGGAAAACTAGGCGAGCATGCACGCATCATCGAAAAACAAAGATACCTGAGATAAGTGGGGGTTTGGAATTTTAGTTCACCCCCCCCCAACCCCCACACATACCTCCCTCTCTGCGTCTCACGGTGGTTTCGGTCTTAGTTTTGATGTCTAATTCTTAAGATGGGACTAGCCTAATAATAATAATAATAACAAGAAGAAGAATTATATAAAAATAAATAAAACAAAAAAGTACACACACACACACACACACACACACACACAACACACACACACACACACACACACACACACACACACTCCACACACCACACACACACACACACACACACACACACACACACACACACACACACACACACACGCATTGGAACACCCCCCAAAACCAATCTGAATATTCCATTTTGTTTATTACAAAGGTTTAGGCTGTATAAAATGTCCAGATTTATGCAAGCATTGTTTGTACATTTGCAAATGGCATTTTTACGCATTCATTTCAAAAACGCGAAAATCATTCAAGAAAAATTACACAATACATTTTTACGCAGCAATTACTTGTCTCAGCAAATAAAAAATAAAAATATCCGCAAAACACCCATCGTCCCATTTTTTCATTTCCACATCACACTTCGTTTAAGAGTAAAATAGTCTTTTATTTTGGTCACCTAAATCACCAAAAGAATGACGTCAAAACAGACAACAGATGAAAATAGAACACTTGCTTAATCAGACAATAAAAAACAAAACATGTGCAAAGTTTCACAGTATACCCCCTTTTCAGGCAACAAATGGACAGATAATACACAAACAAGCAACAAACGGACAGATAATACACAAACATACACAAACAAGCAACAAACGGACAGATAATACACAAACAAGCAACAAACGGACAGATAATACACAAACAAGCAACAAACGGACAGATAATACACAAACAAACGACGTGAGAAACGAAAATCTGTTTTTCATTTGGTAACGGACTGAATAAACAACAACAACAACAAAAACTTCCATTACCAACTGAAAGATGAGTAACGGGTTTTCCCCTCAACAGGAACGGAGTCAGGGAACGGGTAAGTGTGTGTGTGCACTTATCTGATTTAACCCCTTCACTGCCCCAGCCTGTAAAATTTCAAACAGCATAATTATTTTCTGGTCCTGTGACATCTATTTTCAATGCTATGCGTTTTGATGGAGATCCTTTCACATGCCAATGCAAAAAAAAAAAAAAAGACCAAAAAAAAAAGACAAAAGGTTTAGGGTTTTCAAATTTCACACTTTTATGAGTCGTTTTCAAATGACATCATGGCAGTGAAGGGGTTAATGACTACAACTTCCAAGCATAGTTTACCAACTGATTCTTCATCCTTAAAGGCCTACAGCCGTTACAAAGCATAATACCAGCTCAGAAAGAAGAAGAAGAAGAAGAAGAATCGTCATTATCATCACAATGACGATGCAATGATCCTTAGATGGACATTTTTGTTCACATGTTGTGTTTCGTCCTAATAAATAGCGTTATTTTGAACCGTTTATGTGTTTTAATGCAATGATCCGTTTATGTGTTTTAATGCAATGATCCGTTTGCGCGGTTTGTTGCTATCAAATACAGACTATTGATAACGTTGAATTTTCAGTTTTAGCAACGTTTGTGAAAACCCTAAGCAATAAAACCATTTTGCACTCAGCAACAAATGACAACAAACCTTGCTTTAATTTACCGTACTTGTGTAAATAATAATAACGATAATAATAAACAACAAAACACAATTCTTTATTTTGTACAAGCTGTGCGTACGAGCTGTACATTCGTTCAAAGTTTCCAATGGTTCCCAGCATAGGTAATATAATGAAATGTATAAATAAATAGGGCTAAATAAATCAGTAAATGAATCGACAAATAACTAATAAACAAAAGAAGGCAAGAAAGACAGCAGAAATTTTATTTGGCTGGCCACAAACGGAGATTCGTCTGCAAAGCTGATCTCTTAAGCACACAAGAACATAATTATCTCGACAGTCAATGCACATACACTGAACATTTATGTTGACTGCTTCCTGGTCCAGGAAGACACAGACTTTATGATATGCACTCTCGAAGACCACGAGAAAGTAATCGCGTTTAGGGTGCACAGTGTGGTCATGTCGGACTGCTACCTGGTCCACGGAAAAGATGTCATGATGCCCACTCTCATACACCACGACAAAGTAGAGGCATTTGGGTGTACACTCGCCCTCATATAACCGTCCTGGTTGACTGGGCGTAAAAAAAATATTATAAAAAAAAATCGTCACAGGGTGTACAGTCGGATTATGTCTTACACGACACAGTGACCTACCACAGTGCCATCACTTGGCACCGCCCAGTGCAGGTCCAACGTGTCATTCACCGAGACGTGACAAGACAATCGACTTCCGGTCTTGCCCACAGGTGTTACCATCATTTTGATGCACGTGATACGTGCTCCAAGTCTGCGACCACTGTGGCTCGTCACTGCTGCTCTGTGCAAAGCTGAGGACCTTAGTAAAAGAGAGGGAGGGAGGGAGTGGGTGAGGAATGAGAGAGAGAGGGGGGGAGAGAAGAGCGAGTGAGTGAGAGGGAGAGAGCGGGAGAGGGAGTGAGAGAGAGAGAGAGAGGAAGGGAGAGAGAGAGAGGGGGAGTGAGTGAGTGAGTGTGTGGTGTGTGTGTGTGTGTGAGAGAGAGAGAGAGAGAGAGAGAGAGAGAGAGAGAGAGAGAGAGAGAGAGAGAGAGAGCTTAAGTGTATTAAAACAATGAAGGAAGGAAGAAAATAATAATTTTATCTTGGAAAATGGAAGCTTTTTGAGTAATTTGGGATTAGTTCACTTCGTGACGTTCTCAAAAACAGCATCAGATCCCCCGCCGACCCGAAAACCAACGACAACAAAACGAACAAAACAAAAAGACTGCCAGAGTGGCTTCAACCGTTTTCATTCGTTTCGGTTTACTCCTCTACACGTTGCCAGAAGAATGCTCCGGCGATAGTCGCTGCCCAGTTCAAACTGCCTACACTGTAACACACAATCGCATCTCAGTCTCTCTGTCTGTCTGTCTGACTGAAACTGACGAAGCAGCTTTCGTCACACGTGTTGCACGTGCTCGCCTCGCTTGTAGCTCAGCGTGACGGCCTCGTGCGGAGCCACAGGAGACGTCACAGAAGACTGCGCGTGGTGCACGTGCGCAGCGGGATGGTAGGACAGAGGCGCGCAGGTGCACGAAACGCTGGCGTAGAGAGAGGCCTGCCGGGAAGCCCCCCCGTACACGGCGTAGGTCGGGGGCAACGGCGGGGGCGGGGGCGGGGCGGAGGTGACGGCGGAGAGCTGCGACAGGGACGGGATGGAGCCAGGGTGGAACGGGTGATGCGACGCGGCGGCGGCGGCAGCAGCAGCAGCGGCAGCGGCGGCGGCGGAGAAGTAGGGCGACGCCGCGGAGCCCGGCGGGGGCGCGGCGGGGGGTGGGCGTTGCAGGGGGGCGGTGCCGGAGCGGTAGATGTCGTCCAGCAGCTGCTTCATCTCCTCCACAGACTTGCTCAGCATCTGGATGTAGTTCCTCGCCAACGTCAGCGTGGCGATCTTGGACAGCTTGCGCACAGAGGGGCCTGCGTTCGGAAAGATCATTTGTTTATATGAACACTTGACTGGACACGAAAACAACATAGCTCAACCAAAATCAGACAAGTGTCTCAGTTCTTGCATCTCACTTTTCACCGCTTAGCTGTTGTTTAAGTGTCGTTTTGCAGCCTGATAAAGGGGATTACTCCGAACATTTGCAGGTTGTGTTTTGTCCTAATAAAGAGCCGTTCTTTTGAACCTTTCATGTGTTTGGATCTATATGGTTTAAACAAAATTTCGTTCACTCATCGTAATCATAAGTTCAACAAATAAGTACAGGAAACACAAACGCAGTATGCTTATTTGAGTGTTACCTATAGACAAAATGACAATTACACAGACATTTACGATGGCAAGATGGCAAATTGTGGTCAAAAGGTCAGAGGCAACAAAACAAAACAAAGACCAAAGACCCAAACAACAACTAAACAAAAAACAAAAACAAAAACGAAACAAAACAAAACAATAAATAGGCAATAGGCTGGCCATACGGGAAGAGTGTCGGAAAGCGAGGCTTGGAGTTGGGGATAATAGCCCAGCCCCACGGGTTATGTACGTTTTGAAACATTAAAAACACAATGAGCGCCTGCAGCCATCTGGTTAGTTCTTGGCCGAGGTCAACGTGCTCAACGTGGAGACCTTTGTGGACAGACGTGGGTCCGGAAAGGGAGCCGAACGTTGTTATCACGGTGAATCTTTTATAAAGGTCGACATTGTTTCTTTGTTTCTTTGTACTTTATGTGTAGCACCCACGTTTTCCTTTGAATGGAATACTAAAAAAGTACTTGACTTGACACAGCCAACCACTAGCTCAAACACACGCTCATTCACTCACTCACTCACTCACTCACTCACTCATCCACTCACTCGTTCACTCACTCCCTTACTCACTCTCTCCCTCATACGCTCACTCAGTCACTCACTCAGTCACTCATCCACTCACTTGCTCACTCACTGACTCCCTCACTCTCTCGCTCCCTCACTCCCTCCCTCACACGCTCACTCACTCAATCACTCACTCATCCACTCACTCGCTCACTCACTCCCTCCCTCCCGCACTCTCTAGCTCCCTCACTCCCTCCCTCACACGCTCACTTACTCACTGACTCGCTCGCTCACTCGCTCCCTCTCTCCCTCCCTCCTTCACTCTCTCGCTCCCTCCCTCCCTCACTCACTCACCCACTCTCTCGCTCACTCACTCACTTACTCCCTCACTCCTTCGCCCACTCTCTCACTCACTCACTCACCCACTCACTCACTCACTCACCCACTCACTCACCCACCCACTCACCCACTCACTCACTCACTCGCTCCCTCTCTCCCTCCCTCCCTCAATCTCTCGCTCCCTCCCTCCCTCCCTCACTCACCCACTCTCTCGCTCACTCCCTCACTTACTCCCTCACTCCCTCACCCACTCACTCACTCACTCGCTCCTTCTCTCCCTCCCTCCTTCACTCTCTCGCTCCCTCCCTCACTCCCTCACTCCCTCACCCACTCTCTCGCTCACTCACTCACTTACTTACTCCCTCACCCACCCACTCACCCACTCACTCACTCACTAATTCACCAAGCCGCTCAAACAGCAGCAGCAGCATTAGCAGCACCTTTGGCGTAGGGCATGACGTCCCTGAGGGAGTCCATGGCGGAGTTGAGGTCGTGCATCCGCTTCCGCTCCCGCTGGTTGATCTTGGAGCGCAGCTCGTGCAGCTCGTCAGTGCTCAGCCCTCGCAGAGACTGGCCACTGCCCGGCCGTCTGGACCCTGCACACGGCAGGTATGGGGTGGTCAGTCAGCACCGGGAATGTAACGTTTTTCCCAGCAGTTCCTTGGGCAACAGGGGTTCAGTTTTCAGTGTTCCTTTGTGCAGGTGTTAAGGAAAAGTACGAAGGATGGGTTTGGTTATCAGTAAATTATGAAAACAAGATACAAGTGTGGAATTGTTGGTGCGCGGGGGAGTAGATCACACACACGCACGCAAGCACGCAAGCACGCGCACGCACGCGCGCGCGCACGTACGCACGCACGCACGCACACACACACACACGCACACACATACTGACAAACGTGCATTCCCCCCCCACACACACACACGCACGCACGCACTCACATCACCACCACCACCACAAAAAGGCGCTGACGGAAAAGCTTCATTGTGGAACGTCTGGTCCTGAGGTGACCCTACTGGGTTGACGGGTGTTAAATTCCAAGAATTAACTGACTAACTCGTCGACCCTACCCCATAGTCTTCGCGTCCGAGGAAAAGCAAGCAAACATGGTGCTTAACGTCCATAGAAACCACAAGGCTTATTAGGGACGGGGAGAATGGGGGGGGGGGGGTATGGAGGTGGGGGAGAGGGAGATTATATACTATCGCTACGCTGTCACCACCAGGATGACTTCTGCATTAAGGTGGGCAGCGATGAGAGCCATTTTAATGTTTCATAATTGCGAGGGACAAAGTCACAAGACAGTGTCCACAGACCACAACTTTTGAAGTGAAAGGACAGCCGAAGCAGATTCGAACCGAGGGCCCTCTGCTTACCAGCCTAACGCCTTACCGCTAGGCCAAACCGGCTCACTCCGAAATGGTTCAGAGCAAAGAAAGAGAAGAAAAGCCGCCGCCACTTCAAACATACAGTGACTCGAGGTGGGTCATCACCGGCGCATCAGTCTTTTTCTTGGGATCTGAAGAAGTCTGTTTCGGCCTTTAATAATAATTATTGCCTTCGAGGTTGACTGAGCATTACATATCAAGTCAACAATCAAGTCAAATATTTGTTTCAGAAAAATCAGTTGGGATCGATACGTGAAACATCAAAGAAGAACATGAAAGAAGAAACGTTTGACAAATTCCGCAAAACCAGAAATACCAACAAAAAACGACTGGCGCAACAAAAAGCAAATGCATACACCAAAGGGAAGGAAAAATACAAGTACAATAATTCCTGAAAAACTAGTGAGTGGAGAGAGAGAGAGAGAGAGAGAGAGAGAGAGAGAGAGAGAGAGAGAGAGAGAGAGAGACAGACAGACAGACAGACAGACAGACAGACGACGACAGACAGACGGACAGACGACAGCAGACAGACGACTAGACAAGAAGAGACAGAGAGAGAGAGAGAGAGAGAGAGAGAGAGAGAGAGACGAGAAGACGAGACGAGACAGAACACAGACACAGACACAGACGACAGAGACACAGAGACAGAGAGAGACACAGAGACAGACAGACAGACAGAGACAGAGAGACAGAGACAGACAGAGAAGGGCAGAAAAGGAAAGAAAACGAAATGGTTAGTAAGTAAACATGGTGCTTAACGTCCACAGAAACCATAAGGCTTATTAGGGACAGGGAGATGGGGGGAAAGGAGGTATGGAGGTGGGGGGGGGGGAGAGGGGAGATATATACCTATCACTACGCTGTCACCACCAGAATGACTCCTGCATTAAGATGGGCAGCGATGAGAGCCATTTTAATGTTTCATTAATTGTGAGGGACAAAGTCACCAGACAGTGTCCACTAACCACAACTTTTGAAGAGAAAGGAGAGCCGAAGCAGATCCGAACCGAGGTCCTTCTGCTTACCAGCCTAACGCCTTACCGCTAGGCCAAACCGGCTCAGTCCGAAATGGTTCAGAGCAAAGAAAGATAAGAATGAAGCGGCCAGACTGTGTGGTAGACTACCGTAAAGCTACATGACGTAAAGTAATAAAATCAACAGCTAAGAGAGTTAATCAGCACTCGAAAGACGTCCC
This sequence comes from Alviniconcha marisindica, assembly GCA_018857735.1. Taxonomy (NCBI): domain Eukaryota; kingdom Metazoa; phylum Mollusca; class Gastropoda; family Provannidae; genus Alviniconcha; species Alviniconcha marisindica. The sequence goes on from JABMCL010002749.1 coordinate 681,601, forward strand.
ATGAACACGACAACAACAAAGACCTGAAACGCCTACAGAAGTCTACACTGGCATGCTAGTAAACACAAGGCAGGCAATACACAAACTCCACGAACGTTACATCATCTAATGTTGTTAAGATGATGATGATGATGATAATAATAATAATAATCGCTTTTATATAGCGCTATTCTCCGCTGTCGAGCAGACTCACTGCGCTCGCATGTGATTATGCATGAGTGAGTAGCTTTTTGTAGCGTGTTTTTGAATATCCACCGAAGTGGTGTATTTAGAGCGCTGGCATGGCTGGTGCCGCATGAAACTGCTGCCGTCTCGGCGCGTTCTGTGTGTACACACACACACACACACACACACACACACGAACACTACAAATACATGCACTACTGGTGATGGATTGGTACAATGCGAAGAAAACCACAGATCAGTATGGAGAAGATCAGCAAGACAGACAGACAGCCAGAAATCCCAGAGACCAGCCAGTCACCTAAAGATGGGGAATGTGGAAGATCTTCTCTATGTCCCTCCGATCTATACGCCTCATGCTGATACACTGAATAATCGCCTTGAGGACGGCCGCGATGATGGTCCAGCGATGACTGACGATGGTGCACGTGGTGACTGTAGTGCTGAAGGTTGTCGCTGTCGCTGGCATCGTCATGAACACTTTCGCTGTCGCCGTCGTCGAGACCGATGATGTCGATGGCGTCTTTGGTGCTGTTGCTGTTGTTGTTGTCGTCGTCATCGGAAGAGGCAAAGGATAGACGGGGTTCACGAGCGGTCATTGTTAAAGACATTTTGCACGTGCCAGTGCTGTTTTTACCCTTTAATTCTGGGCGAGGCAGTACAAACAAATCAACAACAGATTATCGGGTTGGCGTGGAAGAGAACGTGTTTCCGATCACTTTTGTGAAACTCGGTCACTGGCTGTCTGAATTAAAGTGGGGTTCATATTAACCACTCAGTCGATCGCAACGCCGTCTAAAACGTCTCTACGCCCACAGACGCTTACTCCAAACAGTACAGACGCGGATCCCTCACCACCACTGAAAAAATCCACCAGCACGACCCAGCACGAGCTGTTGAACCCACTTGGCTTCATTCAGTAGTTCGATCTGACCTCGCTCATCGGCGTCGTCGCACCAGAAACTACCACAAAAAAAGTCCTTCAAGGTCCAAAAGTCAATTTGACAAGTCACCGGAAAACCGACTGTTGGTCAGGTTGCGGATCTTCGCGCAGTCCGTTGAGTGTTGCTCGTGACGTGAACTGGCAGACAAGTTGATCAACACCTGGGCCGATGTGTGAGGTGAGTGTTTAAAGGGGTGGAAGAGGGCAGGCTGAGCAGCGGCAAGGGTGGATCACAGAGCGAAGGGGCGGAGCCAGTGTGAAAGGTCTGATCCCTACTTTGGCAACTCAGTCAGAGGAGGTTTAGGCGGTTCTGACCGGTGTCAGCTCTAATTTGTTCACCCTCTGATTCGACTTATTTATTTGTTGTTGTTGTTTTTGTTGTTGTTGTTGAATTTTGTATGTTCTACAGTTGTTGCTTTTAGAATATTTTATTTTTCTATATTTATTTACACAAATTTTCTCTCTGTTCCCCCCCCCCCCCCTTCCCCTTCCCCGGCCAATTTTTTTATATAAATTTTTTATGCGGCATGAGTGATGGTGATGGTGGGTGATGGTGATGAATTCATAATTTAATTGATTAGGTTGGTATTACTGATAAGTACTTGCTCTGCAGTTGATTCCACGGGGCTAAATTCCGATGGACAGTTCGAGATCCCCAAGGAAAGTTAGCATCAACAAAGCGACGCCACCCAGTCTGGAACTGAACTTGGCCTAAAGAGCTCAAAACTGTAACACATACACACAAACACACACACACACTCACACAAGCGGGGGGGGGGGGGGGGGGGGCGGGGTACTTTTTGGCATAAAGAACAACCAGATACTACACCTTCAGTTGGAAATATCTGAATATTTTCTACGTTTGCAGTCCAACTTGAGTCTTCGTTGGGTTTCACTTCAGGTCCAACTCATCCAAGGTGGCATGCCTTTGGATTTGTGCCCGCAAATAGCGCTTCGTGCTCCTCAACACTTCGCATCTGTTGAAACACAGGGCTGTGGGTCAGAGCAAACATCACAGGTGTCCTTTGCGACTTTGAGGATGGCTGTCGATCACTTGCACATGCCGGGATGAGAGAGGATACGTCCGAAACAGGTCTGACCCATGTCTTAATTTCTCACAGTTGTGTGGGCACTGTACGTCAGCTTCTGCTGCAGTTCGTGGGGTTATACGGGATGAAACTGTTTCAAACTTACGAAGGCTTTATTTATTTATGTTTGTTGTTACTCTCTCTCTCTCTGTTTCTGTCTCTGTGTCTCTCTCTGACTCTCGGCCTGTCCCTGTCTCTTCCTGTCTCTGTCTCTCTTTGTCTCTCTGTCTCTGTCTCTGTTTCTCTGTCTCTCTCTGTCTCTCTCTGTCTCTCTCTGTCTCTGTCTCTGTCTCTCTGTCTGTCTCTGTCTCTGTCTGTCTGTCTGTCTGTCTGTTCTGTCTCTGTCTTCTGTCTGTCTGTCTGTCTGTCTGTCTGTCTGTCTGTCTGTCTCTCGTCTCTCTCTTCCTCTCTCTCTCTCTCTCTCTCTCTCTCTCTCTCTCTCTCTCTCTCTCTCTCTCTCTCTCTCTCTCTCTCTCTCTCTCTCCACTCAAGCTAGTTTGTGTATATTCATTACGTACTGTGACAATTCTGGATATACTTGTGATTACCAATTCATATGATTTACATGTTCCTCTGAACACTTTGCTGAAGTACAGTTTGCAACCATTAGTTTAACCTTTGTGAAGGCCACGGGCCAGTCAAATAAACTTTTGCGTCTCTCTCTCTCTCTCTCTCTCTCTCTCTCTCTCTCTCTCTCTTCTCTCGCTCTCTCCTCTCTCTTCTCCTTCTTCTTTTTTCATAACAGGCCCATCTCTTGGAAAAGACACTCTCTCTCTCTCTCTCTCTCTCTCTCTCTCTCTCTCTCTCTCTCTCTCTCTCTCTCTCTCTCTCTCTCATAATATGTAAGTATAAAAGAAGAAGCTGACGTGGGGATCTGAGCTGCGAGAGACGCAGAAGTCTGCAGATGACGGTGATGAATGTGTTGGGGCACGGGGCCAGAGGTGTAACCGGCAGCCTAAGACGGGTGGATTGTGCGGGTGTCGGCCTAATGGCTGGTGTGGGTGACACCCGTTTGTGGCTAGGCTCCGTGATTGACAGCTGTAGCGAGGCAGGCCGTGACACACGGCGCGCTGTCCGCACGAGGAACTCCAGTTGATACCAGTCCATTGGAAATCTCCTCCTCTTCCTTTTTCTCCTTGGGGGTGGGGGCGGGGGTGGAGGGTGGGGGATGGGGGTTGAAATGAGAGGGTGGGGGTGGAAGGATGGGGGGAGGGAGAGACGTGCACTTTTATTTGGAAATTTTCCATTTTCCCTCTCTCCATAACTCTCCCTGATATATAACCGTAATTGTTGATTGGGCGTAAAACACCAAGTTACTTACTCACTTACTCTCCCCGTATGTTTTCATTTTGATGTAGTCATTGCATTTAGAGTCTTCTGGACAAAATTGTGAAGTTGTGGAAGTGCATGTTTTTTGTACAGGTTGCTGAAGAGACAGGACAGAGAGGGGGGAGGGGGGCCAATATATTCTCCTGTTTCTTCTGATTACAGACCACGGATTAAGTAGCTAAATTGCAAAGTTACTGAAAGGTGAAGCAATATATTGATAACAACACACAGATCACAATTTGACTCCACCTGCAGCCCCAACGCCATCGCCTTACAACAACAGTTCCTTGCTTTTCTTTTCCTTCAAAGAATATTCATTATTCATCCAGTCAACAGAGTAGATTAAGTTAGCTGGGGGAAAAACAACAACAGCTTAAGAACATTGTCCCGTATGAGAATGAACAAAAAGTCAGAAGTTTTCGTTTTCCTGAACTTCGGGTGCATTTAAATAATCCAGAGGCATAGGGGCTTGTGTGTGTGTGTGTGTGTGTGTGTGTGTGTGTGTGTGTGTGTGTGTGTGTGTGTGTGTGTGTGTGTGTGTGTGTGTGTGTGTGTGCGTGTGTGGTGAATATGTGTGTGTGTGTGTGTGTTTGTGTGTGGGTGTGTGTTGTGTGTGTGTGTGTGTGTGTGTGTGTGTGTAGTGCGTGTGTGGTGAATATGTTGTGTGTGTGTGTGTGTGTGTGTGTGTGTGTGTGTGTGTGTGTGTGTGTGTGTGTGTGTGTCTGTGTGTGTGTGTGTCTGTGTGTCTGTGTCTGTGTGTCTGTGTGTGCGCGCGCGCGTGTGTATCTGCGTGTTTGCATAGGTGCTAGCGCGTGCGCCTATGTACTCAAAAGAACAAAAGCAGAAACAGACAAGCAATATCTCAGCGTGCTTTGAAACGTTCTCTGGCGGGCCGGCGGTGCTGTGGCCAACATCAATGATTTTGTAATTAAAGCCGCATTCTACTCTCTGCTGAGGACAAAGTCAAGGCACACCCAGCTATCGATTGCAATTGTACAACAACAGAAATGACATCGTCCCCTTGTAATATTGTTTTCTTCTCCCTTTGCAACTAATACTGTCAAGTGGTTTTTAATTGCAAGTACAGAGTCCAGGGTTTTAGGTAATGAAGATTAGCCCACCCTTTCCATACCACTGCCAGGCGCCTGCCAGTCTTCGCCACGCCCACAGGATACGGGAAGCAACTCAGGCTGTACACTGGTCAGTGCGAACGGGGAGTTATAATAATTGATGATAATACTACTAATAATAATAGATAATTTATTGCGTCCTATTTCGTAAAAGCCCAGGGCGCTTACAAAGGCTCACATGTGCGGGCACTCATCACATTTGAACTCTCTGTCTCTGTCTGTCTGTCTGTCTCTCTCTGTCTCTGTCTCTGTCTGTCTGTCTGTCTGTCTGTCTGTATCTCTCTCTCTCTCTCTCTCTCTCTGTCTGTCTGTCTGTCTCTGTCTGTCTGTCTGTCTGTCTGTCTGTCTGTCTGTCTGTCTCCTTCTTCTCTGTCTCTCTCTCTCTTCTCTCTCTCTTCTCTCTCCTCTCTCTCTCTCTCATCTCTTCTCTCCACACACACACACACACAACCACACACACACACACACGAATACTCTCTCTCTTACACACACACACACACCACACCACACACACACCACAACACACACCACACACACAACACACACACACACACACACACACACACACACACACACGCACGCACACACACACACACACACACACGCACACACACACACACACACACTGTGACAAACAGCTTCGCAGCGGTAACGCAAAATCAGACAAGATGAGTCGAACCGGGTTCCACTGAAAACTGTGTCCATCCTCTGATCAGCCTCTTCCCTTAAGGCGCTGGTACACAAGTCGTTTCCGCCGTACTGTTGAGGAGAGCCGCCCGAACCACATCTCAAATGGATCGTGTGTCAGCATAGCCGTACGATTGTAACGGCCCAGAACATCGGTTTCAACCTGTCCTTTCCAAATACAGCATGCGTTGTTCCAAATGGTTGACCCGCACCCGCCAGCCAACTAGCGGCCGCCGTCTGGACTAAATGAAGGCCAGATAAGTCCTTTTCTTCTTCTTCTTCTTCTTCTTCTTTCTTCTTCTTCTTATTATTATTATTATTATTATTATTATTATTAAAGGCTGGATGTCAAAAGGGAAGGAACTCTCCAGTAGCGGATAGGTTGAAATACGTCAGCCTTCCCATTGCCTTAAACGCATCAGATCCGGCTGTATCGTTTAAAACGGACTGGTCCGACTGCATGAGGTTCGAACGCTCCTCCTCAACCACACGGCCAAAACGGCTCCTGTGTCAGCGTCTTTACCGCTAGGCAAAAGCGGC
>JABMCL010002749.1:692500-695000 GCA_018857735.1 Alviniconcha marisindica
GCTCTCTCTCTCTCTCTCTCTCTCTCTCTCTCTCTCTCTCTCTCTCTCTCTCTCTCTCTCTCTCTCTCTGGACCTTTCTGATACATCGACCATATATTTGTTTGGTTGACACATTTGCATATTTCGTTGTTCCTTTTTATTCATGAAAGGAAAAGCATACTATTGTTATGCTTTTATAAGCATACTGTTATCATTCTATAATAATAAGCAAAACAGACTGCAGATCGATAGACTGAGATCAGAAACCAAACTGTAAATTGATAGATACGATTAAGAAAGCAGACTGCAGCTGGTCAAAATTTCACGCAGTAGATTGACAGACTGAGGTCAGCAAACCAGACTGTAGATTGGTAGACTGGGGTCAACAAACCAGACTGTCGATTGGTAGACTGGCTGTTGACTGGTAGACTGGGGTGAACAAACCAGACTGTATGCTGATAGATTGAGGAAAAACAAACCAGACAGTAGTTGATAGACATAGGTCGGACAATCAGACTGTATGTAGTCTGAGGTAAACAAACCAGACTGTAGATTGAGATAGACGGAGGTCCAACAGACCATACTGCAGATTGAAACAGACGGAGGTTCAGTAGACGATACTGCAGATTGAAAGAGTGGAGTCAACAAACATGCCTACAAACCTACACAGTCAGTAGGTTGATAGAGGTAGGTCAGAAAGTCAGGATATAGACTAATAGACTGAGGTACACAAACCAGACGGTAGGTTGATAGACATAGGTCAGTAATACAGGCTGTAGACTGGCAGACTGCGGTCAACAAACCAGACGATAGGTTGATAGACATAGGTCAGTAATACAGGCTGTAGACAGGCAGACTGCGGTCAACAAACCAGACGGTAGGTTGATAGACATAGGTCAGTAATACAGGCTGTAGACAGGCAGACTGCGGTCAACAAACCAGACGATAGGTTGATAGACATAGGTCAGTAATACAGGCTGTAGACAGGCAGACTGCGGTCAACAAACCAGACGATAGGTTGATAAAATCGGATGTTTGTGAACACGTTGTCCTACCGGGTGGTAAAGCTGGTAAAACCTGAAACTGGAGACCCCCCAGACGATGGTTTTCTAGACATTCTAATACATTAGACACTGCGACTCCCGGTAAAAAACCAAAGAGAACAGTTATTAGTTAAGTTTGCTGATGACAGTGCTTTACTTTCTCTCCTTCGGGGAACGCAGGATGGTCATGGTGCGGCTCTCGATCATTTCAAAGAATGGTGTGATGAGTCGTACCTTGAATGTGGGCAAAACTAAAGAGATGATAGAGATCCAGACACACGATGAAGCTGTGGAAAGAGTCCACTCATATAAGTACCTTGGTACAATTTTTGAAGACACTTTAAAGTCGGATTTAAACAATGAGGCAATCACAAGGAAAGGGCCCCAGCGACTCCATCTGCTGCGGAAGCTCAAATCTTTTAAAGTTGATCCAGCTATTTTAAAGCTCTTTTATAACTGTTTTATTGAAAGTGTTTTGACTTTTTCCTTATTTGCTGGTTTTATAATCTTAAGTTTAAGCATTACGAAGAATTGCAAATTTTAGTTCCAAAATCATCTGTGATAAAGTTAGAAGTTTGTTTTTGTTCTGTGATCAACAAATGCTGCTCAAGGTATACACTTTGTTATGAAGGACCCTGACCATGTCCTGTGTGGGGAGTTGGAACGCTTGCCCCATGGACGTCCTGTCCGCTCCCTGGTATGCAAAACCAACAGGAGAGGGAACTCGTTTGTCCCCACAGCAGTTCGACTCCTCAACAGGGCATGATCAGCCCTCTGTGCCAGCTGAACTAATATGTATACTGTATCTAGGTTGTTGTTTGAATGTGTGGTGGGTTGTCTGATTAGGTTTGGGTAGTGTGTATGTGTCCAATTGATGGCTGAGTGTATCTGGTTGAGTAGAATTAATATTGGTGTGTGTGTGTGTGTGTGTGTGTGTGTGTGTGTGTGTGTGTGTGTGTGTGTGTGTGTGTGTGTGTGTGTGTGTGTGTGCTGGAGTGACATGAGTACGCACCCCTTTACAATTTATCTGATTTTTTATATTTGTATTATGGATAATTTGTCCAGTATAACTTCTTTATGTTTGTCGTAAGCGTAAATGTTTTAGCGTTCCTTTTACGTGTTTTTAAATTAATGAGCCTTATATTAGTTAGGCTGAATTGCCCTGTGAGGGATAATTAAAGTTTTTTTACTTGACTTTGACTTGACTTAACAAACCAGATGTAAGTTGATAGACTGACGTCAACAAACCAGATTCAGGTTGATAGACTGAGGTCAACAAACCAGACAATAGGTTGATAAAATCGGATCAACAAACCAGATTTAAGTTGATAGACTGTATTCAACAAAGCAGATTTTGTATGAGGTCAACAAACCAGATTTAGGTTGATAGATTGAGGTCAATAAACCAGATTTAGGTTGATAGATTGAGGTCAATAAACCAGATTTAGGTTGATAGATTGAAGTCAATAAACCAGATT
>JABMCL010002749.1:702500-705000 GCA_018857735.1 Alviniconcha marisindica
AATCAATCAAACACGGGACGGATCGACATGTGTCTTGTTTTGTGTCCCGTCTTCTTTCGTATTAACAGATAATAAATGCATTTTTTCATGCGCTATTTCTCCTATTGGAGCAAATAGCCCATTGAACAAAAGCAACGAAGAACTGAGAATGAAACAGTAGTGTTTACATTTTCATAGTTCTTTTCCGTTTTAATTTTTTAATTTTTTATTCTTCTTCTCAAGATTATGCAATCAAAGCAGAGATAGATTTGGAGTTACTACCATTTATCTTTGGAGAACCAAAATAGAAAGAAAGCTTAGCTCCATTGGCAAGACTGAGACTAACAACGTAGAGTACAGGTCGCGGCTGGTAAACCTGGATGGTGAAGTGGAGAGAGCTGTGCACAAGTTTAGACGTCTGCGATAGGAAACTGGCAAAGCTGTTACTGGACACGTAAAAGGAAAAGTTCTTGATACTTAGGGAGTAGTCAACCGGAACCATACGTTTAAATATTCTGCTACTACCTGGTTGCGTAATGTGTGTGTTTCCGGCATGCAGCCGGCCGATTTAATGGTGTTTGAAATGTTTCCTGTAGTGGCATCGGATAAATACGCTGAAAAATTCGTCACCCAACATCATGCTCGTCCATGTCCATCGCTGAGCTTGACTGGTAAACGACAGTTACCGGTCTCATCCGCTTGAGGTACACATTGCACGATTAGGAGATTTCTTTAAAGAAATATGTAAAATTAAGCACACGTAAACAGTTAACTAGCCCGACAAATTATTAAGCCTGAGCAGATTACGTGCCTGAGACACAGACATTGAATAACAATGTCTGTCACTCCGTGTCCTGAGACGACGCCATTGTTTGCAGGCCGAGTCTACAAAAACATGTGCAAAACAACAAAATGTAATGACGTAATACCCATTCCGTAAATAGAGCCCCAATCTATTTTTAGACCACTACAGTTAGTCTTAAATTGGCGGATTTCAAAAGAGCTAATGCAGAAATTAATGATACAGAAAAATCGCACCTAAACAATAAAAATTCATACCAAAAAATCTTTTTTAGCCAAATCTGCGTGGGTACTTCCTTTAAAAATGACATGATATCATGTCATTAGACATTATAATGCAAGCATTGCACATAAAAATATTCTTAATTTGTGTCTGTCTCCCAAAGTTGAAGTGTCTGTCTCTCTCTGTGAGAGGTGTCTGTCTCCCTCCATTTGAAGTGTCTGTCTCTCTCCATGAAAAATGTCTGTCTCTTGAGGTATATGTCTCCATCCATGTAAAGTGTCTGTCTCTCTCCATGTGAAGTGTCAGTGTCTGTCTCTCTCCATGTGAAGTGTTCTCCCCTCCATGTAAAAGTGTCTGTCTCCATCCTTTAATCGAAGGTGTCTGTCTCCATCCATGTGAAATGTCTGTCTCCATCCATGTGAAATGTCTGTCTCCATCCATGTGAAATGTCTGTCTCCATCCATGTGAAATATCTGTCTCTATCCATGTGAAATGTCTGTCTCCCGTCCATCTCGAGAATCAGTCAGTGTGAGCAACATTAGAACTGCCGTCTCAAAGGCAGCACCGTTGATTGTGTGGAGCGCATAAATTGAAGACTATGTTCAAAACGGGCTAGGCCTGGTACAGTTCAAACCTGGCAGTTTAGGAAAAACTATGTCACTTAACGGGCGAGTTTCGTTTACGGAAACATACGCGCGATCATGCCTCTTCTGACCACGACTATTGCGCTGGGGTTGATATATCAAGGGAGACAACTCAGCCAAATGACTATTTGACAGGTCGACTACAGTTATTGTCGCTGGATAAAGCATCGCTAATAACGTTGATGTGGCTCAAAGTCATGTAACTATGATTTAATTAGCCAAGTTAAAAAATAACAAAAAGAAAAGAAAGACATATAAAGTCGGTTGCTACTGTTCAGCTTGGCTCTGCTAAGAAAGTAAATGTTTTTTGTTTTTTTTACATGACCCCCGCCCTCCTAAGAGAGAGAGAGAGAGAGAGAGAGAGAGAGAGAGAGAGAGAGAGAGAGAGAGAGAGAGAGAGAGAGAGAGAGAGAGAGAGAGAGAGATGATTTACTCTGAATGCGAGGCAGTGGGGTGGGGGTATACATACAGAAATTTGAACATGCATAACATCAAAAATAGCGGAACGTCTTACAGATAACGTCTTGCATTCGTTTGCTTAAACGTGAGCCAGTCTTCTCCGAGATTTTGTGGGAACGGAGTGCTGAAGAAATTTCCAGCAGAGCTTTGATAGTAAACAGCCCGTCCTCCTGTTCAATGTATTTTCTGCAGCGTGTTTTTGTCAAGTGGAAGAATACGCTGGACAATAAAACAGAAAATGAGCTTCGTCTTTGAGATGCCTGTTAACAATGTTTCCGAGACGCGGTGGTGGGGGTGGGGGTGGAGGGGGGGGGGGGCATTGATTCAACACAAGTCCTATGCAGTACACTAATGACCGTGTACACAACAAAACAACAACAACTTGTGTTTAATG
>JABMCL010002749.1:712500-717500 GCA_018857735.1 Alviniconcha marisindica
AAAGCTATATTGAACCATGCTTCGGCATTGGTAAGTAAACATGGTGCTTAACGTCCACAGAAACCATAAGGCTTATTACGGACGGGGAGAAGGGGAGAAGGGGGTATTGAGGTGGGGGGAGAGGGAGATTATATACCTATCGCTACACTGTCATCACCAGAATAACTTCTGCATTAAGATGGGCAGCGATGAGAGCCATTTTAATGTTTCAGTAGGAAGTGATGGACAAAGTCACAAGACAGTGTCCTCAAATCACTACTTTTGAAGAGAAAGGAGAGCCGAAGCGGTATCGAACCGAGGTCCTTCCGCTTACCAGCCTAACGCCTTACCACTAGGCCAAACCGGCTCACTCGGCATTGGCCTCAGCTTGTCCCTAATATGTCAACCGACATCCGAGGACATTAAGCAACATAACAGCAGCAGCAGCAGCAGCAGCAGCTGTGGACGTCACAGAGCTCAGGAGCTGTGTGAAAGTCGAGGTGGACGTCCTGGGCTCCCGTCCCTAATAAGCCTACGGTTTCTGTGGACGTAAAGCAACACCCAGCCTGTGGGCGTTCAGCCCCACATCAAAGAGGGGAAACAAATCTTTGCCTACATTTCTTCCTTCTGCTATGCGCGGCCGCGTCACTTTCAGAGCTCAAGGGCTGTGTGAACCATGGATGTATATATTATTTATATACAGGTCCATGGTGTGAACGGGGAGGTGGAGCTGAGCTCTCACTCCCTACTCATACCCCTCTGCTCCCGACCGGCTTCATAAAGTATAATGATGGTCTCCATGGACGTTAAGCATCATTGAAGAAGACAAAATGCTGTGCTCCTGTGGCGTCCTTTCGTTACCGCAGACAAAAACTGAGGATACGTCATACGTTGTGAATATGATCGCACAACAAAATCACAGGTCGCAAAGCATCCTATGGCTTTATTAAATAGCATTAACCCGCTAAACCCTGGCTGTCACCAGACCCCTTCGCCCTGATTAACCGTCCTGGTCGACTGGAAGCAAAAAATCTGAAACAGAACGAGGCCCAGAGCGCTCGTGCAGAATCAACACACAAGGGAGTTAATTAACGCTCGAAAGACGTCACACACGTGTAGAGTGTACATCCTTCGACCATCGCCTGGTGGAGTTTATGTACCCTGTGTTTACACGCATGCCAGGTGAGAGTTACGGAAGGCGACTCAGGTCTTTGTTGTTGTGCTTGTGTGACGTCTTTCGAGCGCTGAGTAACTCCCTTGTGCATTGGCTGGAAGTAAAATCAGAGTTCAGAATCTGTGTGTAAGTCGAGGTGGCCGCTCTGGGTTCTCCGTCCTTAACACGCCTTATGGTTTCTGTGGACGCAAGGCACCACGAAAGAAGAAGAAGGATGTAAAATATCAGCTCAGGAGCTGTGTGAAAGTCGAGATGGCCGGTGACTTCCCGTCCCTAACAGTCCTTATAGACTCTGTGGACGTAAAGTGACATTGAACTTGAACTGGACGTAAAAGGTTCAGTTCATTTTGCTTAACCCCTTCACTGCCATGATGTCACTTGAAAACGAACAATAACAGTGCCTTTTTGTCCTTTTTCGCACTGGCAGGTGAAACAATTTTCATCAAAACGCATAGCATTGAAAGTAGATGTGTTAAAGGACTAAAACTATACTGTTTGCAGGCGCGTCCGCGCGTCTTTCAATCCCGGAAATTTTACAGGCTGGGGCAGTGAAGGGGTCTATGTGGACGTAAAGCGACATTGAACTTGAACTGGACGTAAAAGGTTCAGTTCATTTTGCTTAACCCCTTCACTGCCATGATGTCACTTGAAAACGACCAATAACAGTGCCTTTTCCCCTTAATGTCCTCAGATGCTAAAGAGCATATTAGGGACAATAACGTAAAAAGTAAGTAAGTAAGTAAACATGGTGCTTAACGTCCACAGAAACCACAAGGCTTATTAGGGACGGGGAGAATGGGGGAAGGGGGTATGGAGGTGGGGGAAGATGGAGAGTATATACCTGTCGCTACACTGTCACCACCAGAATGACCTGCATTAAGATGGGCAGCGATGAGAGCCATTTTAATGTTTGATTAATTGTGAGGGACAAAGTCACAAGACAGTGTCCACAAACCACAACTTTTGAAGAGAAAGGAGAGCCGAAGCGGTATCGAACCGAGGTCCTTCCGCTTACCAGCCTAACGCCTTACCGCTAGGCCAAACCGGCTCTCAGCGCGTAAAAGCCCAAGTCACTCGCTTTTCTACTCCGGCCCTTTCCGTGCAGGATGGCTGGAACTACGGGCTGGCCGGAGGCGTGGCTGGACTGAGCATGGCGCTGGACGCCGCCTCCCGCCACAACCCCATCGCCTTCTTCGCCGCCGCTCGAGCCCTGGGAGCAGGGGCGACCACTCTCGTCACCCGCGGCCACGTGACTTCCGTGCCTCACGCGGAAACGGTGGCGTTCTGCGTGTGCTGCGCCGTGCTGCTGCCGTGCGTGTGCCTGCACCCGCAGCTGCTGCCGACGGGCTACTACCGCTCCGTGGTCCGGTGGTCCCGCGCCTACAGCGAGCCCATCCTCACGCGCCTCTTCCGCACGCCCGAGGAGCGGTTCCTGACCTGCCAGGAGGTCGGGCTACACGAGGGCATGTGCGCGAGCCACGCGCTGCAGGACCTGGTGCGCGGTCTTCCTTACTTCGCCAGGCTCTACTTTCCCATCCACCTGGCGCCGGTGCTGATCTTCAAGAGATCCATGCTGAAGAACAGGTGACGGACGTCTCCGTGTTACTGCTTGTCTACGTTTTCGCTGACGGTGTTGGGTCATGGTGATCATGATTGTCTGTGGTGGTGGTGGCGGTGGCGGTGGTGGTTTTGAGGATGAGGATGAGGATGATGGTGATGATGATCGTGGTGGTTGTGGTGGTAGCTTTGTCTGTGGCGGTGTTGAGGTTATTTAGTACGTTGGTGCGTAAAACCCGATGGAATACCTCACTAGACAGTCTTTTAATGGTTCGTTTTATTTGTTAGCCTATTATAATGATTACTATTTGTCATTTGATCAGCATTCACCACATGCCGACGTCACGTTGTTCTGAAATCAAGACCCATTAATGCATCCTGACGTCACTCTGTTCTTAGATCACAACCCATCAGTCCGGAATGACGTCACGCTGTTCTTAGATCACAACCCATCTAGTCCGGAATGACGTCATGTTGTTCTTAGGTCACGACCCATCAGTCAGCCCTGACGTCACGTTGTCCTTAGGTCACGACCCATTCGTAGATCACGGCACGTCAGTTCTCCTTGTTAACAGGCGTGACGCTTGCGTTTCAGGCCTTTGTACGTGGCGAAGTCGCTGGCGAGGAACCTGACCCACTCATCACTCTTCCTCGCCACCATGGTGGTGGTGGCCAGGTACGCCATCTGCCTTCTGCGCAACGCGGCTGGAAGGCCTCCGCCCCTCCCGCTCTACATCCCCGTCGTGGCAGGGTCACTGTGCGGCCTGTCCGTGCTGTGGGAGCGGGTCAGCCGCCGCAAGGAGCTGGTGCTCTTCCTCATCCCTCAGGTGCTCAACGTGCTGCACGTGCTGACCCGAGACTCGCAATGGCTTCGAGGCCGGCGCGTGCCTCGCGGTCACGTGCTCCTCTTCGCCGTTGCCATGGGCGTCGTCATGCACGCGTACGAGCGCGAACCTGCCTCGCTGACCCCGCTGATGACTGGGGTCCTCCGCTTCCTGGTCGGGGGTCGCCGGGAGAAGGGGGGCGGGACTGAGGGTCCGGTGAAGAAGATGGTCGTGGCTCGACACAGTTCGGAAGCGTGATTTGATGGCAACAAAAATTCCATGGCAAACTCTGAACACTGGTTTACCACATCCATCGTCCCGCCACAGCCGTAACTGGTTACGCCATAGGTATTTTCTTCTGGTGCTCAAATGGTAGTAATTAGTTTGTAACAGACAGTTCAGATTGAAGTTGAAGTGTTGCTTTACGTCCACAGAAACCGTGGGCTTATTAGGGACGGGAGCCCAGGACGGCCACCTCGACTTTCACACAGCTCCTGAGCTCTGAGTTCAGATTACACCTGGCGTTTCTTTTATAACCGCCCACATTGCTTACGCCCCGATTTAAAAAATAAATAAATATATATATATAAAATATATATAAAAATTATCGTTTGAATCGCGACGGAACTATAATTTATTACCTGTGGCGGACGCGATTTTAGTCTGTAAAGCTTCCGGAACGTGAGGAGGGAGTCGATTTCAGTCAGTAAAGCGCCAGGAACGTGACGAGGGAATCGATTTCAGTCAGTAAAGCGCCAGGAACGTGACGAGGGAGTCGATTTCAGTCAGTAAAGCGCCAGGAACGTGACGAGGGAATCGATTTCAGTCAGTAAAGCGCCAGGAACGTGACGAGGGAGTCGATTTCAGTCTGTAAAGCTTCGGGAACTTGGTGAGTTAGTCAGTCCTAGCTCGCCACACTTCAGGGGCTTCATGAAAGAGGCATCAAAGTTTGTCACGTGTGCATGCGTACGTGCATAGTGCGTGCGTGTGAGTGTGTGTGTGGGGTTGGGGGGGAGAAAGAGAAAGAGAGAGAGAGAGAGCGTGTGTGTGTGTGTGTTGTGTGTGTGTGTGTGTGTGTGTGTGTGTGTGTGTGTGTGTGTCTGTGTCTGTGCGCGTACGCGCGTGTGTGTGTGTGCGCGCGCACGCGTGTGTGTGTATGTGTGTGTGCGCGTGGAAATCAAATACATTTGAATCACATTTGGCCGTTACGGACGGTGCCCGTCTTTTCTGACCAGGTCTTGGAAACAGCGAATGATTGCATTTCTGCCATCTTAGAGTGGTCAGGGACACGCTGCTGTCACGTTCAGAAAGTTTTCTTTTTCCTTTTCAATAAAGAAATCCTTCTAACTGAAGCTAATAAAGAGGATTATCTCCCTTCGATAATAATAATAATAATAATAACTCTTATATAGCGCCATACCCCGTAAAGATTAACAAGCTCGCGGCGCTGTACATTATCAACATCA
>JABMCL010002749.1:730000-732500 GCA_018857735.1 Alviniconcha marisindica
GGTGGCGGGGGGTATAGGCGGTAAGCGGAGGTGGTGGTGGACTGGGAGGTTGGGGGGGGGGGTATAGGCGGTAACGGGGGAGGTGGGGGGGGGGGGGTATAGGCGGTAACGGGGAGGTGGTGGTGGACTGGGAGGGGGGGTGTATGGGCGGTAACAGGGAGGTAGTAGTGGACTGGGAGGTGGTGGTAGGCTGGGAGGTGGTGGGGACTGTACAGGCGGTAACTGGGAGGTGATGGTGGACTGGGAGGTGGAGGAGGTGGTGGGGGACTGGGAGTTGGAGAGTGTTTAAAGGGCAAGCAAAGCAAGGAAGCATTATGAGCCGTGGTTAATTTGTTAGAGAAATAGTTAATAACTGTTTGTTTTTTCATGGATTAATTGTGTGACTGTTATACTGACCACTAACTGATAGCTTGCTTCACTTCATAAAAAAAAAAAAAAAACGAATTAATTGATTGAGTAATTATTTACTGCTTTGTCTATTTTGAAAGAATTCGTCTCACTCTGTTCTGGATTTGAAGCACTTGTTGTTCCCCTTGTTCGCCAGGTTCGCACTGCAGGAGGAACTGTGCGGGCTGACGTCACGAAGGAACACGTCACTGAGCAGCTCAGTGGTCAAGCTGACCTACATCCCAAGCTCCACCCACAAGGCCACCAACGGCTTCCTGCTCAGGATCCAAGGTCGGCCACTCTTGTCTCTTTCACATAAGGGAAGAAATAAGAAAACAAAAGAGGAGAAAGACGGGAGGGGAATGTGTGTGTGTGTGTGTGTGTGTGTTTGTGGGGGGTACCTGTAGCAGGAGGGATGGATGAAAGAAGAGAGAGAATAGAGAGAGGGGGCGGAGGGGTAGTGGGAGGAAGAGAGAGAGAGAGAGAGTTAGAGAGTTGTGTGTGTGTGTG
Organism: Alviniconcha marisindica; assembly: GCA_018857735.1. Classification (NCBI taxonomy): domain Eukaryota; kingdom Metazoa; phylum Mollusca; class Gastropoda; family Provannidae; genus Alviniconcha; species Alviniconcha marisindica. The sequence continues at coordinate 730,898 of JABMCL010002749.1, forward strand.
TGTGTGTGTGTGTGTGTGTGTGTGTGTGTGTGTGTGTGTGTGTGTGTGTGTGTGTGTGTGTGTGTGTGTGTAGGTGTGTTGGGGGGGGGGTACATATATAGTAAGTAAACATGGTGCTTAACGTCCACAGACACCATAAGGCTTATTAGGGGCGGGCAGAAGGAGGGGAAGGAATGACACTTGAATGACCCCTGCATTAAGATGGGCAGCGATGAGAGCCGTCTTAATGTTTCATTAACTGTGTGCGACAAAGTCACAAGTCAGTGTCCACAGACCACAACTTTTGAAGAGAAAGGACAGCCAAAGAGCAAAGGCTCAGCTACAGTTTGTGTGTATTACATGATATGTTACATGGTGTTACATGGTGCCACATGGTGTTACATGGTGTTACATGGTGCCACATGGTGTTACATGGTGCCACATGGTGTTCCCCGGTGGCAATGACCCCGTCCCAAAGGAATATAGTTCCTTCCACTAATATTGTGACTGTCACAGTTCAGGGGCTGTGTGAAAGTCGAGGTGGCCGTCCTGGGCTCCCCGTCCTAATGAGCCTTATGGTTTCTGTGGACGTAAAGCAACACTGAACCATGCTTACGCATCGGTCACAGTTTGTCCCTAATATGTCAACCCGACATCCAAGGACATTCAGCTCCACATCATCATTGTCACTGTCAGAGTTCAGGAGCTGTGTGAATGTCGAGGTGGTCGTCCTGGGCTACCGTCCCTAATAAGCCCACGGTTTCTATGGACGTAAAGCAACACTCAACCATTGTGACTGTCAGAGCTCAGTTGTGTGAACAGGGAGTCGGGCCTAGGATCTCATTCCAGTCCCTAACAATTTAGCCATACGGTTTCTGTGGCGGTAAGGCACCATGGAAGGAGAAGATTGTCACTGTTGTCGTTGCAGGCAAGCCCGACGCAAAGGCCAAGCTGCAGGTGACATGTAGCGTGGTGCCTGCCGACGATGGCCCCGCCCCCCAGGCAGCCGGCCCACCCCCTCCCCCACCCGCCCCGCCTTCCGGGGGCTCGGCAGCTTCAGCCACGGCCCAGGGGGGTCAGCGACCCGGGCTGCCCCTCAACTTCGACATCAGAAACTATCCGGGTGAGACTGGGAGTTTTGTGCCGGAACTTGCACTGAAAAAACTGCTAGATATAATGAGTATTTATTTGCACAATTGACACGGTCAGCAAGTACTTATTTGCACCATTGACAAGAGGTACTTATTTGCACCTTTGACAACAAGTAGGGCCTATTTATTTACACCGTTGACAGTAAGTACTTGTTTGCACTCTTGCTAAGAAGTACTTATTTGCACCATTCACAGTAGCATTTGTTTACACCATTGGCAATAAGTACTTCTTTGCACCGTTGATCATAAGTTATTTATTTTCACCACTGACATTAATTTTTTATTTGCGCCGTTGATAGTGTCACTGTAATTTTATGATTGATGTAGTAATTGTAAAAATGCGTGAATACCGTACTTAGTATGTCATCGATATTAAGTATTTGGTTGCACCATCGACAATAACTGAATATGTATTTGTTTGCACTAATGACAGTAAGTATTTATTTGCACCATTCATAATGAATATTTATTAG
>JABMCL010002749.1:747500-753585 GCA_018857735.1 Alviniconcha marisindica
ATCGTTTGCTTCGTTGTGAATGACTGAGGACGGGGAGCGAGCACGCAGTGCATTACAGACTGAAATGACGACCTCGCCCTGTTTTATCTTGTCTGACTTCTTCGCCCCAGTCGCTGCTGTTCAGGCTTAGTTAGGCCTGCGCTCGACCTCCGAGTTGGAGTGTTTTGGGGCCGGGAGAGATGGGCGGTTAAAATGAGGGCACGAGGCTGGAATTGCGGAGCGGTCGTCTGCTTTGTAGCCGTCTTCACACTCCCGTGTGCCGTGTGCCAAGGTAAAGCGAAAAATGATGCGTGTGCTCGTGGTGTGTGTGTGTGTGTGTGTGTGTGTGTGTGTGTGTGTGTGTGTTGTGTGTTGTGTGTGTGTTGTGTTGTGTTGTGTTGTGTTGTGTTGTGTTGTGTGTGTGTGTGTGGGGTGTGTGTGTGTGTGTGTGTGTGTGTTGGGGGTTGTGCGTGTTGTTGTGTTGTGTGTGTGTGTGTGTGTGTGTGTGTGTGTGTGTGTGTGTTTTCGGTTTTCTCGAATGGTGGTCTTTGCTTGCAATTCTCGGTTTTTGGCCCACCCCCTTTAGTTCTCTGCGGTTAAACGGCACAGGGCCCCTTGTTGTTCTTGGCGTTTTTTACATCACATTTGTTGTTTTTGATCAATGGTAGGTTTCTGCTCTCTGTTTTCTCTCTGTCTGTCTGTCTTGTCTGTCTGTCTGTTTTTGTCTGTCTGTCTGCCCTTCTCTCTCTCTCTCTCTCTCTCTCTCTCTCTCTCTCTCTCTCTCTCTTCTCTCTCTCCTCTTCTCTCTCTCTCTTCGGAAAGAGAAAAGCAGGGTGGAAAGGGGATTTCGTTTTTCAGGGGAGAGAAAGTAGCGAGAAATGAAGCGATGCGAACTTTATTTTTCAACGGTAAAGATTGTGGCATATGGTCATCAGTGTACCTGCCATTGCTAAATTACGACAGAGGAAACGCGGTATTATTTCATAGTTGAAAATAAGCACGCGCTGTAAAAACAAACAAAACAGATTCGTTTCATGATGATGTTCATAAGGTGAGTAGGTAATTGACAATACCGATGTTATTATAAACTCATGATACAACACAATGTATAATATGAGAGTAAACAGTAAAGACAGACATTATCGTTCATTTCAAGCACACACATATCATGCTTATTATATTCACGCCACCAATATCCCCACAGATCGGCTGAAGACAGATAAAGAATAGTAATCGGGCAAATTGAGTGGAAAACGACTCTGCCAGTGCCAGTACAGCAGTAAAAGCTGAATTAGTGAAATATTGTGGAATATCGAAGGCCTTGGAAATATAGATTGCAAGTGGAAAGGATAGTCTTGTATCTGCTAACAGGATTGCCACCTTAAAAGCAGAAGGGCGGTTATAAAACTTAGAAGGCAAATAAGTTTCTGTTAGCGTTTTATATTTTGGCATACTAACAAAAAATGAATTTCTGATTCGTTGGTGTCGCAAAATGGACAGGTAAAAATGTCTGGTGTTTTTTGTGAATATCGCAGACGATGTGTTTTTAAAGGGGATACGCCTAGTCTGAATCTGACCAAATGCTTTCTTAAAACAGCTTTTTTAACAGTAAACAAATAATCTGCAAGAGAAATGACTTTTTAAAAATGTGGAATAGAAGGCAAGACGATCCTTTGAAGCCATGGCACTGTACCAGTCTTGAAGACAGGGAGAGAGAGAGAGAGAGAGAGGAAGAGAGAGGGAGAGGGAGAGAGAAAGAACTCAGCAGAGAGAGAAGGGGAGAGAGACAGAGACAGAGAAAGACAGGCAAACAGACAGACAAACAGGCAAACAGACAGACAAACAGCTTAAATAATTGTGTACTAAACTGGGCAGCAGTGTGGACCTTTGTAATATTTCAACGGGGCTGGTAAAGTCAGACAACAGTAACCACACACCACACATGTTTTCTGAAGAGAAAAAGGAGCCGAAGCGGAACGGAACAGAGATCCGTCAACCTCTTACGACTGGGCCAAAGAGGCCCACAATCCGTCGGTGACAGTGGACCGTTAGGTCCAGGACCCCTCTCAAGTATGACAAAGAGACAAGAAGGGGAACTGTCTTTGACGGGCCCCTGGAAAAGAATAAACTAAAGGAGAAGCGAGTAACTAAGGGTGACGACATTTACTATAAGAGAAAGAACTATGTAAAGGAGAAAACGCTGAGTAAAGGGAAAACTAACCCAGGGAGAAAACCCTAACTACAGGAGAAAATCAAGCAAAAGAACAGTAGGAGAAAACAGAGGAGAGAGACCAAGAAAGGTGTTCCTGTACTGACAGAAAACGACGCCGAAATGACGTCAAAGGGAAGACTGCGGAAATCAGGCCCGAAAAGCACCAACTGATGGAGAAAGACAAGAAGACTGGCACTCAGTAAGCACTGAAACAAACCCGCCCCCCGGAAAATTTTGTGAGAAGGAAGTGGTGTGCAATTGGTGTGTGTGTGTGTGTGTTGTGTGTGTGTGTGTGTGTGTGTGTGTGTGTGTGTGTGTGTGTGTGTGTGTGTGTGTGTGTGAAAAGCTCTATCGATGACGTCCTACGACGTCCTCGTGGCAAAGAAAGGGTTAACATCGGTCGTCGGCGATCCTCAGTGTAAACTGTTCACAGCGTAAGAGGGATATAGTGTGTATGATTTTATTGCAGCTGCTTGACTTGAAAGAGAGAGTTGCAATGTCATAACCCCTCCCCTCCCCCTCCACTCCCCCCGTCCTTTCATCTTAATGTAGGCTATGTCACGTCTGTTTCGCCGCCCCTACTACCTTTCAGTTTTGATGCGTTGCCAACGTTTTGGTTCCCTTTCTTGTACGTTGTCAGTTTGAGCATTGATGAGTATTTTCTCCAGATGGGTAGAAAGGTCCCTGAGACCATCATTGGTCATCAGTCATGATCCACTCCTTAGTACTGTCATACCTGTAGGCTTTCTAGGGGTCGTTTGCACCTGCCCTTATTAATATCTTCCGATTTCGTTGGTTCAGAGATTGTCATTGTGATATGTGTTGAATGGACGGAGGGAGATGTTTTAAAAGCCCCGCATACATGATGACAGTCAAGATGACCACTAATCAATCCCTCCTCTCTCTCTCTCTCTCTCTCTCTCTCTCTCTCTCTCTCTCTCTCTCTCTCTCCTCTCTCTCTCTCTCTCTCTCTCTCTTCTGACACGCACGCACGCACGAATGTACGCACGCACTCACACACACGCCCACCCACCCACACCACACCACCCACCACACACACACACACACACCACCCACCACACACCACCCACACACACACGCACTCACGCACGCACGCACCACGCACGGCCCCGACGCACACGCCCCACACACACACACATCCCGTCGCACGCACACGCACGCACGCACGCACCCCACACCACACACACACACACACGCATACCGCTCGCACGCACGCACCCGCACCCACACACACACACATCCCGACGCACGCACCCGCACCCACGCACACACATCCCGTCTTCATAATATACAATAACAAGGACTGGCTGCTATCACCTTCATGCTTCTGTTCCTTCAGAATTAACTTTCAAGAGTTAACTCTCTCTCCCTCTTGGTCTCTGCTCCGCCCTGCCCCTTCCACATCTTTTCCTCCCTGTCTCGCTCCCTCTCCCTCGCTCTCTGTCTCTGTCTCTCCCTTAGTCTGTCTCTTCCCCTCTCTCTCCCTCTCTGTCTCTCTACCCCTTCACCACCTCTCTCTCTCTCTCTAGTCTCTCTTTCTGTGTGTGTGTGTGTGTGTGTGTGTGTGTGTCTGTGTGTCTCTCTCTTCTCTCTCCTCTCTCTGTCTCTCCTCCCTCTCCCCCCCCCCCCCCCCTCCTGCAGTGCGAATGGGGTTTAATGTCCTCAGGTGTCTGGCTGACGTATTAGGGGCACCTCTCTCCCCACCCCCTCTTTCTGTGTTTGAAAGCGCGGAAGCTAGTGAGTGTACATCTGGTCATCCAGTGTTCACGTCAGTCGTTGTACTAGAGGCGGTGTATCAGGCCGCCAGTAAGGGTCACATAGTTCAGGAGCTGTGTGAGAGTAGAGGTGGCCGTCCTGGGCTGTCCGTCCTAACGAGCCTCGTGGTTTCTGTGGACGTAAAGCTATATTGAACCATCCTCACGCACTGGTCTCAGCTTGTCCCTAATATGTCAACTGACATCAGAGGACATTAAGCATCACCTGAAGAAGGAAAGATGTTTATGGCGCCCATCTCCGATGGCCTCAAGGCGCTTATGAAAAGCCGGCACTGAGGGTTAGTGGGGCGGGGTGGGGGTGGGGGGTGGTGGGGGGGTGGAGAGGGTGCTGGGGGGGTCGGGGGGAGGTGGGGTTGACGTACAGAGTGGAGTACGTACGCATTAAAGGTTTGATACAACTACACCATCAACCATAGCCGTATGTAAACACTTTAGGTCATTGAACAGCAAACCCACGCTCTACATAAACAACTTAGGGGCACGGGATGGGAGGTATACACCCACAATCCCAAATCGTTTTATCCCCCCCACAACACACACACATTTACAACAACACACACACACACACACACACACACACACACACACACACACACACACACACACATACACACACACACACACACACAGCTTCGGGCTCACGTTAGGTGTAAGCGCCTTACAAATACCCTCCTACATTACATTACAAATTACACATACACACAGAGATGGACTTGGATTTGGACTCGGCTAGGCCTATTGCACTTCAAAACTAGCAGAAGAGGTGGGTTTTTAGCTGAAATTCGAAACTCGACTGGGTTTGAGCAATACGACCAGAAAATGGGTGTGTATTCCATACGACAGGGCCAATATCAGATTTGCTCTGATTATGACTTGAATCACCTCCGCTCCCTGTGCCTTATTTTGTATTCGGCCTTTAGGCTGTTTTCTCAGTCGCTGAAACGGTTACAAACACTTTCATGTTTGTGCCTCGCCGCGGTTAGGTGTCGAGCGAAAGTTTGGATTGCAATCTTCAAGGTCAAGATCACAGTTATTGTTCAAAACCTCAGATACATCCAAGCACACAAAAGATTAAAAAACAAAAAACAAAAACAAAAGCAAACAAAAAACAAACAGAAAACGCTGATTTTAATAGGACTACAGAAAACATGCAGACGTTTTGAGGGTACCCCCCCCCCCCCCCCCCCCCGCATCCCCCCTCCCGCTTCAAGCAACAGACAGACAGATGAACGATGATAATCAGTTATGTGACATGTATGTCAACTAGCAGTCAACCTTGTTTCCCATTAAAACCGAAACCAAAAAACAACAACAACACAACACGACTGTCGATGACATTACAAAATTATGCACGAACATTATGAGGCAGAACAAATGAAACCTAGACTAAACGAGTAAGTCAGTGAGTCAATAATTTGTTTTTAACACCCGGGTGGACCAAGGTCATATCAGGGCCAAACGCGTTATATCAACATCAAACACTGCTGCGTAAAAACTACCCAAACAGTCCAGAATCCAACAACCTAACTTGATGTTAAGTTCACACGGTTTCTGCTGATTACGCCAGACAACGGTTTATTGCTTTACTTGTTTTTCAACAAACAAAGGGAGTTAATTAGCACTCGGAAGACCTCGCATAAACACAACAACAAAGATCTGAATCGCCTACGATAGCTCCCACCTGGCATGCGAGTAAAAAATACAAGGTACTCCGTTTGCGTGAGTCTTTTAAAGTGCGCGGAAATACAAAGGGGGGGGGGGAGGGTGTTTGTGTGTGTGTGTGTGGGGGGGGGGGGGGGGGGGGCTGGTTTGGGTAAAAGAAAGGGCCCTTCAAAGCAGGGGGTTCAGGTAAACTACGGCATCTTTACCGTGCCTAATGGTCGTGAAAACGTTGCGCTGAAAGACGGAAGAAACGGAGATGGTTTGATGTTTGTATAAAAGTTGTTGCTATGTGCGTGCGGCGAAGCTGTAACCCCAGCTGTTAGACTCACTCACAGGCGATAGAAAATGTTCTTGAGCTTATGCCCTTGCTTGCGCGCCTGTAGTAATAACGCGTATGCATTGACACTTGAGCGCGCACGCACGCCCCAAAAACGCA
>JABMCL010002599.1:0-15000 GCA_018857735.1 Alviniconcha marisindica
GAAGGGGGGGGGGGGTGGGGGGGGGGGGGGTGGGTGGGGGGGGGGGGTAGTGGGGGGGCCCGGGGGGCTTTACGGACATGTGAAAGAGTCTGCACTGAAACCCGACTCGGGGAAAAAAAACCCTTGCCGCACGGGGACTCGAACCCGCGTCGTTTTTTTTTTTTGGGGTTGTGTGTGTGTGTGTGTGTGTTGTGTTGTGTTGTGTTGTGTTGTGTTGTGTTGTGTTGTGGTGTGTTGTGTTGTGTTGTTTTGTTTTGTTTTGGTTGTCTTTAAGGTGTGGGTGGTTCACGGAAACCGGACAATGAGTGCAAGCGGTCAGATACACTGCCGGTCTGTAGATACTACCACTGCGGCTCTACTAGCTAATACCCTGCCCCCTTTCCCCGGGAAAAAACAACACACACACACAAAAACACACACACACACACACACACACACACACAAAATGCAAAAATCTACACACACCCAACCCCACACACACACACACACATCTACAAACACACACACACACCCAACAAAACCTACACAAAAATCTACAAACATAAACACGTCCGACACCACCACTATACCCCAAACACACACACACACACATGCACACACTTACACACCCCAAAACCCCAACACACACACAACATTACAACCCACACAACACACACGTGTCAAACAACACACACACACACACACCCCAACACACATCTACCACCACATCTAACACACATAAAAAGGCGCTGCACACGTACACATCTACACACACACACACACACACCCACACACACACACACACACACACACACACACACACACAAAAAAAAACAATTCACTTTTCCCCCACGTTTTTTCTTTTTTATTTTGCCTCAAAAAAAATTAAAAAGGGTAGGGTACATTGCCGCTGGGGTTTTTTTGCCGGTTGAAATTTTGCCGTTTTTCCCCCAAACAACCTGAAAAAACCCGCCCGCCCGGTCACCCCAGATGGTCGAAAAATTTCATTCACCTCCGAACCCGGAAACCCCCAAACTCTCAAACCCGTACCCAAACCCCCAGTTTTTGAAAACGGGGGAAGGGGGGGGGGGGGGGGGGGGAAATTAAATTCCAACACATTTTCACACAAACAACGCCTTTCATCATGACGTATAACCTCGGTGCCAGTGATAACGTCTGAGACTCGATGACCTGAACAAGATAAGGGCTGCTTTTCTTCAGACCTCAGAAAGGGCGAGTTGGGGTGAGAGGTTAGAGGGTCTGGGACAGAGGGGTGGGGGAGGAGAGAGAGGAGAGGGGATAGAAGGGGGGGGGGGGCACAGAGAGGGGGGGGCAGACAGAGAGAGAGGGGGGGGAGAGGGATAGAAGGGGGCACAAGAGAGAGAGGGGGGGGGCAGACAGAGAGAGAGAGAGGGAGAGAGGATAGAGAGAGGGGCACAGAGAGAGGAGGGGGGCAGACAGAGAGAGAGGGGGGGAGAGGGATAGAGAGGGAGGGCAGAGAGAGAGAGAGGGGGGGGCATACAGAGAGAGAGAGGGAGAGAGGGATAGAGAGGGAGGGCACAGAGAGAGAGAGAGGTGGGGGGGGGGGGGAGAGAGAGAGAGAGAGAGAGAGAGAGAGAGAGAGAGAAGAGACGAGAGAGAGAGAGAGAGAGAGAGAGAGAGAGAGAGAGAGAGAGAGAGAGACAGACAGACAGACAGACAGACAGACAGACAGACAGACAGACAGACAGACAGACAGACAGCGAAATACATGTTGCAGTTTCCATGCAACAGTTCAAAAACAGAAGAAGAAGAAGAAGAAGAAGAAGAAGGACTCGGGCGTGGGGGTAGGGGTGGTAGGGTGGGGTGGGGTGAGGGGGGGGGGGGTGTCAAAAACCGGAAGACGTGTAGTTTTCCCATGGAACCCTGCAAAGAGCGGAAAAGAGAAAACAAAGAAGAAAACAAAGAAGAAGAAGAAGAAGGACTGCAGAAGAAAGACTCGCGCTTCGCCTGCAACCGACACGTAGGTAAGTAAAGGGGAAGGACACGAGCGAGGACTGGAGCCGGATGGATGGAGGTGGCAAGGAGGGGGGAGGGGCGAGGGGGGCTGGGGTGGCGAGGGGGTCTGCAATGAAAATGAAGATAAATGAACGCCGGAGGGGAGGTAGTCATCCCTGGCGCAGAGTGGCTGTAACGTATACTGTCGTCTGCCGTTGGTCTGGCGCGGCATGGAGGCCGTGCTGCACGCGGCTGCAACTTGCCGGAGAACCTGCACGGCAGCTGAGCAACAGCTCCGCTGGGAGGAGTGGTGGGGTGGTGGGGTGTGAGAGGGGGGGGGGAGGGGGGGGGGGGGGGGGGGGAGGTGCGGCGTTAGCTGCTTATATAATCATGGCCGAGGATTATCTTTTGCTGACCATCGCAAAATCCGAGGTTGCCCAGTTTCTTAGCATCAGCAACGTGGCTGCGACTCTTCGACCCGTGTCGACAAGTAGACAAACATTTTTTTCTTTTTCTTCCGTCGATTAGCACGTGCAGCAACGAGAACCCGTGGAAGTGGAGCTGCTTCGATGGCAATCCGTCGAAGTGGAGCTGCTTTGCCGAAGGGAACGCGTCGAAGTGGAGCTGCTTTCAAGGGAACCCGTCGAAGTGGAGCTGCTTTGATGGGAACCCGTCGAAGTGGAGCTGCTTTGAAGGGAACCCGTCGAAGCCGACCTGCTTTGAAGGGGAACTGCTTGTGGCCGAGAATTAATCCTCTGGTGACCATCGCCAACCCGAGATTGCCCAGTCTCCCAGTACCCCCCCCCCCCCTCCCCCCCTCCCTTTTAGCATCAGCAACACGCGACTCTTCGACCCGTGTCGACAAGCAGACAGACACTACTGTCTCGTCGATTAGCACGTGCAACATCGGGACCGAGCTGCACTGAAGGGGGGTTGCTTGTGGCCAAGTATTACCTTCTGGTCAACATCGCCTACTTGAGATCGCCCAGTCTCTTAGCATCAGCAACACGCAACTCTTCGACCCGTGTCGACAAGCAGACAGACACTACTGTCTCGTCGATTAGCACGTGCTAGAACGAGAACCCAATGTAGCCGAGCTGCTTTGAAGAGGAGTTTGCTTGTGGCTGAGTATTATTTTCTGGTGACTATTAACGAAAAATGTTGGAGAATGTTTTTTTGGGGGAAAATGCCAGGAGAATGGACCCGTAACAGAAAAACAAGACAGAAAGAGTAGAAGAAAACAAATGGGAAGAAAAAGGAGAGAGGAGATAGGAAAGAGGACTCAAAATGCAGCCCTGAGATTCCAGACAGCAGGAGGATAAAAGACATCAGACACCCGTGGCCTCCATTCGGGGTGAGAGGTGTGTGTGGACAGCACTGTCTCGGTGAAAACTGTCGGCTAACGAGCAGTGTTTTGTTGCTGGCGCTCCAACGGTAGTAAGTTTGTTACAAAATCTGGAGGAAGGTGCCGGAAAGCGATGCTGGGAGTGTGGAGTCACAGACTCCAAGCGTCGGTTTACGACATCCTTCCGAAGGTGCCGGAAAGCGATGCTCGGCGTGCGGAGTCTGACAAGTGTCGACACTAAGCGGGCTGCAACAACAGAAGTTTGTGGCAGCTGCATGCTTTGGTGGGGGGCGCTGGCTGATTCTCTGCGGCAAGTACCGTCGCCACGACCATCAACTACCAGATTCACCGTTAAACCCAACAGCCAGTCAACCTCATCTCCTCTCGATCCTCGGCAAAGCGTGACGCTTGATTTCTCTCGCCCATCAGCGCAACCGGTCTTCTTCTTCTTCTTCTGTCATGGTACTTTACGTCCGCAGACATCGTATGGCTTATTAGGGACCGGGGGGGGGGGGGGGGGGGGGGGGGGGGGGGGAGAATGGGACAGGCCCACCTCCCTGTTCACACAGCTCCCTGTTCACACAGCTCCCAGTTCACACAGCTCCCTGTTCACAGCTCCAGAGCTCTGCACACAGTCTTCTTCTTGCACGGTGCTTTACGTCCACAAACACCGTAAGGCTTATTAGGGACAGGGGAAGATTGGGATGGGGAATGAGACAGCGCCCAGGCCCACCTCCCTGTTCACAACTCCCTGCTCACACAGCTCCCTGTTCACAGCTCCAGAGCTCTGCACACAGTCTTCTTTCACGATGCTTTACGTCCACAGACACCGTAAGGCTTATTAGGGACAGGGGAAGACTGGGATGGGGAATGAGACAGCGCCCAGGCCCACCTCCCTGTTCACAACTCCCTGTTCACAGCTCCAGAGCTCTGCACACAGTCTTCTTCTTTCATGGTGCTTTATGTCAACAGACACCGTACGGCTTATCAGGGACGGGGGAAGACTGGGGCAGGGAATGAGATAGCGCCCAGGCCCACCTCCCTGTTCAGCTGTGTAGCTTAAGTCACGACTGTCGGAGTGTTTCAACCAACGGCCAGCGTTGCTCGATACACGATGCGCTCCGATGAAGCGACACCGACATCGACTGACAGCCCCACCAGCAAGGGCGTGCGCAACGACCTCAACCGCTGTACACCAGTCGCAGGCCTTCACCCCTACCATCACCACCCCCCCCCCCCCCCCCCCCCCCCCCCCCCCCCACCGCTGGTTTTGTTGTCTAGAAGTAAGAAAAAGAAGAAAGAAAATAAAAGTACGGAAATCATATTTGTGTTTCCCAATGTGTGTGTGTGTGTGCGTGTGTGTGTGTTGTGTGTGTGTGTGTGTGTGTGTGTGTGTGTGTGTGTGTGTGGTGTGTGTGTGTGTGTGTGTGTTTGCGTGCGTGCGTGAGCTATAAAAATAAATAATATTATCATCATTTTTCTTCCAAACATTGGACACCATAACAACACAACACAAAACAGCTCAACCAAAATCAGACAAGTGTCCTACATCTCATTTTCACCGTTTTATCTGTTGTTTAAGCGTTGTTTTTGTCGCTTGAAAAAAAAAAAAAAAAAAGGGGGGGGGGGCTTACCCCGAATATTTGCCTGTCGTGTTTCGTCACAATAAAACAGCGTTCTCTTTAACCTTGCGTGCGTTTGGATATTATTATTATTCTTACGACTACATTTCTGCACTATTTATTTTTTTCCCCCTCCTTCAGCATCCCCAACAGGGCCCCGAACCCGACAGCCGCGGCATCATAAATTGTGTCGTTGTCATGGGTTGCATCTTAGCAGCTGCTGGGGCCCGCTAGGGGCCTCGTATGTTTTCATTATCTCCTCTCGCCCTCCGCGGGTCCTCCTTCCGCCCCTCCTCCGCTGGAAAATAAGGCAGGAAGTTTAAAGGTGCCCCAGACAAAGAGCTCAGTCCGAAGTCTGGTGCAGCAAGTAAGTTCAAGTTCAACGTGGCTTTGCGTCCACGGAGACCACCGTAAGGACTGTTAGCGACGGGGAGCCCAGGACGGCCATCTCGACTTTCACACTGGGCTCTGCCAAGTGTTGTTCAAAGTTGCTTTACGTCCACAGAGACCATAAGGACTGTTAGGGATATGGAGCCCTGGATGGCCACCTCGACTTTCACACAGCTACTGAGCTCTGATCTCCCCTAGTTCAAAGTTGCTTTACGTCCACAGCGACCATAAGGACAGCTCCTGGGCTCCTGGGCTCTGCCAAGTGTTATTCAAAGTTGCTTTACGTCCACAGAAACCATAAGGACTGTTAGGGATATGGAGCCCAGGACGGCCACCTCGACTTTCACACTGGGCTCTGCCAAGTGTTGTTCAAAGTTGCTTTACGTCCACAAAAACCATAAGGACTGTTAGGGATATGGAGCCCTGGATGGCCACCTCGACTTTCACACAGCTCCAGGCTCTGCCAAGTGTTTTCAAAGTTGCTTTACGTCCACAGAAACCATAAGGACTGCTAGGGCATGGAGCCCAGGACGGCCACCTCGACTTTCACACTGGGCTCTGCCAAGTGTTGTTCAAAGGTGCTTTACGTCCACAAAACCATAAGGACTGTTAGGGATATGGAGCCCTGGATGGCCACCTCGACTTTCACACAGCTCCAGGCTCTGCCAAGTGTTGTTCAAAGTTGCTTTACGTCCACAGAAACCATAAGGACTGTTAGGGATATGGAGCCCTGGATGGCCACCTCGACTTTCACACTGGGCTCTGCCAAGTGTTGTTCAAAGTTGCTTTACGTCCACAGAGACCATAAGGACTGCAAGGGACATGGAGCCCAGGACGGCCACCTCGACTTTCACACAGCTCCAGGGCTCTGCCAAGTGTTATTCAAAGTTGCTTTACGTCCACAGAAACCATAAGGACTGCAAGGGACATGGAGCCCAGGACGGCCACCTCGACTTTCACACAGCTACTGAGCTCTGATCTCCCCTAGTTCAAGTTCAATGTTGCTTTACGTCCACAGAGACCATAAGGACTGCAAGGGACATGGAGCCCAGGACGGCCACCTCGACTTTCACACTGGGCTCTGCCAAGTGTTGTTCAAAGTTGCTTTACGTCCACAGAGACCATAAGGACTGCTAGGGTTATGGAGCCCAGGACAGCCACCTCGACTTTCACACAGCTCCTGAGCTCTGCAGTAAGTAAGTAAGCAAGCAAGTAAGTCAGTAAGCAAGCAAGTAAGTAGTAAGTAAGATTTTAATGTTCTGTCAACCACACAGGGTCACCGAAGGCCAAGTCTAGCTGGAAACGATTGTCTATCAAAAGACAGACGAGGAGGAAGTAAGTAAGTAAGTAAGTAAGTTGGTGTTTTACGCCCAGTCAACCGGTACGGTTATATCAGGGCAAAGACGAGGAAGAAGGTGACGACGAACGAAAGATTCCGAAAGTTGTATAATTTAGTATGCACACTTGAAACAAGCAGTGGCCCTTTCGCAGTTTCTGTAGAACACGATTTAACTTTCCTTCATCAGTGCAATCATACCGACACTGGGCAATAAAGCTGTATTGTACTGTATTGCATTGTATTGTATCGGTTTACGAGACTAACGGTCCCCTCGAAACGAGCTGACAGCTGGGAATAAAGTTGTACTGTATTGCATTGTATTGTACTGTATTGCATTGTTTTGTACTGTATTGTTTGTACTGTATTGCATTGTTTTGTACTGTATTGCATTGTTTTGTACTGTATTGCATTGTATTGTATCGGTTTACGAGACTAACGGTCCCCTCGAAACGAGCTGACAGCTGGGAATAAAGTTGTACTGTATTGCATTGTTTTGTACTGTATTGCATTGTTTTGTACTGTATTGCACTGTATTGTATCCGTTTACGAGACTAACGGTCCCCTCGAAACGAGCTGACATTTGCCAAAAAAGTTGTATTGTACTGTCTCGCATTGTATGTATTATATCGGTTTACGAGACTAACAGTGTCCTCAAAAAGAGCTGACACTTGACACTGAGTTGTATTGTACTGTACTACAATGTATTACACTGTGTTCTATTGTATCAGCTTACGAGACCAACAGTGCCCTCGAAACGCACTGAACAGGCGACATCATTCCTGGTCAGTTGTTTGTAGACAGAGCATAAAACGATGGACCCGTTCTTGCAGTTACGATCTGATTATTATTTTCACAACTGGACAAGAGGGAAGGTGCCTCGAGACACTGCTTCTTTAAGGTTAAAGAAGATGGACTGTACGTCAGCTACGAAAAGAAAAAGAAAAAAAGAAAAAGAAAAGAAGAAGTGGGGGGGGGGGGGGGGGGGGGGGGGGGGAGAGGGAGGATGACTTCGGAAAGGATGGGAACAGAACTGGGAAGGAAGAGGAAAGGGGTGGTGGTGGGTGGGTGGGAGAGAGGGAGAGGGTGCCTGAGTGAGTGAGGTGAAGGTGAATCACTTTGTTAAAACTAATGGCCAAAATAGATGAGCGCGGAACAAGATGAAGGAGGGACCGGGAAAGCGAGAGACCCGGTCGCTGTCCATGTGCAACCCGGCCTCCGCGCTGCACGTGCTAACAGAGATTGCCTGTTCATTAGCGGCGTTGTGAAAACACATGGCGTGCAACAGGAAACAGCGAGGGCAGACACCGACCGACGCACAAACACAAGCCGTAATTCACAAATTTATCATATGACGGGCCTGTCGGATTGGAAGGAAGAGGAGGCTGGGTTAAAAATAGCTTTCGCGAACAGACCAGCTATTCAAAGTCGTCTTCTTCTGCCCGTGGTGACCCCCCCCCTTTCCCCCCCCGCGCCACCCGCACACACACACACACACACACACACACACACACACACACACACACACACACACACACACACACACTCGCCTTCCCCAACCTACGGTTTTCAAGGATTAAAACCAATAGTTACTCCCGTCTTATTTCGGCCATCAAACAAAACTGAGCGCACGAAATTTAATACTATCGATTGTGGGGTGGAGTGTGTGTGTGTGTGTGTGTGTGTTGTGTGTGTGTGTGTGTGTGTGTGTGTGTGTGTGTGTGTGTGTGTGTGTGTGTGCGCGCGCGTGCGGAGGGGGTATGTCACTGCCTCTCAGAGTTTCACTTTGATTATGTCATCTTTCAAGCCATGCCTTTTTTGTTTTCTTTATTTCGCTGATTTCATTTTTTTTTAAACTAAAAATCATTTAAACATAAATTCACCTATAACAATAACAATATACTTTATTCATCCCAGCGGGAAATTAAAGCTGTCGTTCGACCGCACAACGAAGAACATATCTCAGTAATTCTAAATCATGAACCACACGCATATATATATACACACTCTTAGACATACGCCCCCTTTCTCTCAATCTGCATACACGAATACTTAGTTATAGCAAACCCAAAATTACCGGGAATAATGCTTTCTCTGTGTCAAACCAAAACTTTTTTTTTTTTTTTTTTTTTTTTTTTAAACAAACAAAGAAAGGTTTGTCTTAGAAATAAACTTGTGTCCGCTTATTCGGTCATCTGGGGTTTATGTGTTTTGTTGTCATTGTTGCTGCTGAAGTTCTCTTAGATTAATAAAACAAACAGTATTTATTTAGGCCACCAGCCAATCTATCTGTCTACCTAACACTTTTCTTTTTTTTTCAACTACAATTTGTTTTGACTGTTTTCTAGTGACTGTTCGTATTTTTGTGTTTTGTTATTGTTGTTTGTTTGTTTCTTTTGTTTTTTTGTTTTTATTGTTGTTATTTTTTTGTCACGTCTCATTTATTGATAGCGAAGTGAAATTGTTCGTCCGCCATACATTGTTTTTTTTCCCCCAACTGCATGAGCTCATCGCCTATAAGCTATAACTTGTTGATGAGCACATAATGATTTTTTGTATGTTTATTTCGTCTCGAATAATTTTTTGTTTAAACCAACAAAACAAACAAACAAATAACAACAAAGAATTTATGCTCTTGACACACGTTTTAAACAGGCACTGACAAAAACCAGCAGAAGTAAGTAAGTAAACATGGTGCTTAACGTCCACAGAAACCATAAGGCTTATTAGGGACGGGGAGAATGGGGGGATGGGGGTATGGAGGTAGGGGGAGAGGTAGAGGCAGAGTATAATATACCTATTGCTACACTGTCACCACCAGAATGACCTGCATTAAGATGGACAGCGATGAGAGCCTTTTTAATGTTTCATCATTGTGAGGAACAAAGTCACAGGACAGTGTCCACAAACCACAACCTGTTTGAAGAGAAAGGAGAGCCGAAGCGGTATCGAACCGAGGTCCTTCCGCTTACCAGCCTACCGCCTTACCGCTGGGCCACACCGGCTCTCACCAGCAGAAGGTTCATAGCGGCCAGTAATTCCGGAAGCTATCCAACCCGTTCCCTCAGTACCCAACGGACTGAAGATAGGTAGGTAGTGTTGCTTAATGTCCTCGGATGTCGGCTGACATATTAGGGTCGAGCTGAGACCAGTGCCGAAGCACGGTTCAATAAATCTTTACGTCCACGGAAACCAGAAGGCTCGTTAGGACGGACAGCCCAGGACGGCCACCTCGACTCTCACACAGCCCCTGAACAATGCGGACTGAAGAGTCTCACTACGACCACTAATTCCTGGAGCTATTTACCCGCCCCCCCTCTCCCCCCCCCCACCCCACTCCCCCACCCAGACACCTCCTTCCCCACCGACCCACCTCCAACTCAGTACTCAACTGACCGAAGAGTCACACCGCGACCACTAATCCCCGGAACTATCATGCCTTTCCTTCCTCCACCCTCACCCTCTCCTCCTCCCCCCTCACCCCCCCCCTCACCCTCTCCTCCTCCACCCTCTCCCCTCACCCCCCCCTCTCACCCTCTCCTCCTCCACCCCCTCCACCCCTCTCCCCCCACCTTCCTCACCCGCTTGCAAACAAAGCGACACCTTGCCCCAACGCCCCCCTACAACGGCGACACTACCGAAGCCAGCGGCAGCGACACAACTCCCGGAGGAGGAGGAGGAGGAGGAGGAGGAGGATCCCCACTCCTCAGTCCCCGCGGAGCCCGCGCTTGGCATGTCGCTCACGGAGGGATGAACGGGTAGCCGGGTGGATTCTACCCGCTTGTAATTCTACACGCGGGATCGTGCGGCCGGCGACCGCATCTTCAACAACCATCTCTGTCCTGGGCTTCAAAGAGACGGTCGAGTGGGTGGGTGGGTGGGTGGGTGGGTGGTTGGGTGGATGGTGGTGGTGGTTGGGGTGGGCGGGTGGATGGGGGTGGGGTGGGGTGGGGTGGGTGGGTGGTGGGGGGCTTGTCCTCGTTACTGTGGTACGAGGGACGGGAAGGAGCCTGAGGAGAAGGGGGGTGGCGTGGGGTGGGGTGGGGGTTCAAATCTAAGGTCGAAAAACGGGGCATTCGGTTCCGTGAAGTCACTTCCGTCCCGCTCGCAGACGTCCCAAGAACGGTGTCAGTGACGTCGTAGCCAAAAAAAAAACGGGTCAATGATGACGTCGCCTTCGTCACAGGCACTGACGTCGTCGCCTTCGTCACGGACACCCGAAAAGCCGTTCAGTGATGATGACGTCGCCTTCGTCACAGCCCCCCACCCCCCAACCCCCCCCCCCCCCCCCCACACACACACACCCCCAAAACCAAACAACAACAAAACAAAACCACCACCCCCACACACACCAAACAAAAACAAAAAACGTTCAATGAGGTCACCTCGGTCGCACGCACCTGGGAAACCGCTCAATGATGTCGCCATTCTCAATAATCATGCACCCGAGCTGCTGTGAACTCTACCGCCCCCCCCCCCCCCCCCCCCCACCCCCTCCACCCCCACCCCTCCCCTTTCCTCCTCGTCCCGCCGTTCAATCAGTGACGACAGCTTTCGTCACTCTAACAAGCGGCTCAATGACGTCGCCTCGGCCGCGAGCGCCTGAGGCACGAGCACCTCGTTCCCTTCCGGGATGCGCGCGCGCGTTTCCAGGCTTAGTCCTCTGTAGGCTGAGGGGGATTAGACACCTGTTGGTGCCCCCCCTCCTTCCCCCCCCCCCTCCAGAGCCCCCCCCACCCCCCCCCCCCCCACCCACCCCCTTCTCCACCCCCTAACCGCTCCTTACGTACTTTGCAATGTTTGCCTCCTTCCGTCCTAGCGGTAGTCCCCAGTTTTTGCTCTTTCCGGTCATGTCCCTGCGCTGTGTGGAGAGAGAGGTAGGAGTCCTTTGGAGCAGTCGTTGGCGATGACTCAACGGGAGACGCCTTTACAGGAGAAGCAGTATTGTTGCTGCCTGAAGGTTTTACCCATTTATTTCCCTTTTCCCGTCACGGCCCCCCCCCCCCCCCCCCTTGTGCGCTGTGTGCGAAGGGTCTTTGGAACGGTCGGACGGCGGTGACTCAGTGGGCGATGCCTTTCCCCTTCCGCCTCCCTTAGTTTCAGCGTTGCTTTACGTCCGCAGAGACCATCAGGCTTATCAGGGACGGGGTAAGTAAAGAGTGGGAGCGGGAACGAGAGCCCTGGCCCACCTCCCTGTTCACACAGCCCCTGAGCTCTGGTTCTCCCTTTGATTTCCCTTTCAGTGTTGCTTTACGTCCACAGAAACCATCAGGACTACAAGGGACTGGGGAGCCCAGGACGACCACCTCGACTGTCACACAGCTCAGAACTACAAGGGACTACAAGGGACTGGGGAGCCCAGGACGACCACCTCGACTGTCACACAGCTCCTGCGCTCTCAGTCGTCCCTGTTCAAGTTCAACGTTGCGTTACGTCCACAGAAACCATCAGGACTACAAGGGACTGGGGAGCCCAGGACGGCCACCTCGACTTTCACACAGCTCTCTCAGTCGTCCCTGTTCAAGTTCAACGTTGCGTTACGTCCACAGAAACCATCAGGACTACAAGGGACTGGGGAGCCCAGGACGGCCACCTCGACTTTCACACAGCTCTCTCAGTCGTCCCTGTTCAAGTTCAACGTTGCTTTACGTCCACAAAAGACCGTAAGTATTATAAGGGACTGGGGAGCCCAGGACGGCCACCTCGACTGTCACACAGTTCCTGAGCTCTGGACGATGCCTCTACCGAATTAGCTGATTATTGTGAGGCTTAACTCGACTTTCACACAGCTCCTGAGCTCTGGATTAGTTGATTACTATGAGGCTTAAGTTAACTCGACTTTCACACAGCCCCTGAGCTCTGGATTAGTTGATTACTATGAGGGTTAAGTTAACTCGACTTTCACACAGCTCCTGAGCTCTGGATTAGTTGATTACTATGAGGCTTAAGTTAACTCGACTTTCACACAGCTCCTGAGCTCTGGATTAGCTGATTACTATGAGGCTTAAGTTAACTCGACTTTCACACAGCTCCTGAGCTCTGGATTAGTTGATTACTATGAGGCTTAAGTTAACTCGACTTTCACACAGCTCCTGAGCTCTGGATTAGCTGATTACTATGAGGCTTAAGTTAACTCGACTTTCACACAGCTCCCGAGTTCTTCTGGATTTGATTTTTGTGAGGCTCAACGTCCACAAAGACTACATACGGTCTGTTAGGGATGGGGGGACGTGGGGGGGGGGGGGGGGGGGGGAATCGGGTACCTATATGAATAGCTCATCGCCAGCGCTCAGACCCGCAAAGGCCGACGCCAAAACCGTCAGCCACCGCCAGAACCACCACCTGCCTGAGTTCCGACAGTTTGTCAACCCTCATGGGGGGCAAAGGTCTGAAAATGAATGTTTCTGATCATTTTGATTTTGCAGGGACTCCATTTTTGGACACCGTTCTTGGGAGAAGCTAGGTCCGGCAGTTACAGTTACAAACTGCCCGGCAGAGAAAGGGTTAACGACCTACAGTTCAGTTCAATATGGTATCTATGCGCCCGGAAAAGCCCATATGCGCTCCACCCCGTCTCTCAGAAGTTTTCCCAACGTTGCCTTTGAAGCGGTTCTAATCTAATGTTCGTCTGATTGACGATGATGATGATTAAAGTGTTGCTTAATGTCCTCTGATGTCCGCTGACATATTAGGGACAAGCTGTGACCAATGCCGAAGCATGGTTCAATAAATCTTTACGTCCACGGAAGCCAGAAGGCTCGTTAGGACGGACAGCCCAGGACGGCCACCTCGACTCTCACACACAGCTCCTGAACTATGAGGGGAAGATCGTCTAGCGCTTTCTCTCTCCTCACGCCCTGATATAACCGTACTGGTTGACAGGGCATAAAACACCAAATTACCTATCCTCTTTCCACGCCCTCTCTCTCTCTCTCTCTCTCTCTCTCTCTCTCTCTCTCTCTCTCTCTACCTGTGCAGTTTGTGTCCGCTGTGGTAGGAGTGAGTAAGTGGTGGTGGTGGTGGTGGTGGTGGAGGAGGTTGGGATTTTAGTGTTTCAGGTCAGCGTGCGGCCGGACGTGAGGAGGGGGGAGAGGGAGGAGGGAGGGGGTTGCAGTGGCTGTGGCAGGAAAGCCAGCATCCACCTGCCGCCCCCGGGGTGACTCAATAGCCTGCACTTTCAAGTCCACAGACTCTCTCTTTGCAAAGGCAGCTTACTCCGTCACTGATGCATTCCTTCCTTGCCCGAGACGGCGGTTTTGTGGTGTTTGACTGTTTGCTTGCTCCTCTCTCTCTCTCTCTCTCTCTCTCTCTCTCTCTCTCTCTCTCTCTCTCTCTCTCACCTCACCTCACCTCACCAAACCCCTTACCACTTCCCTCCGTCGGCCGGAGTGGGCAACCGCGAACGCAGAAAACTGAGGTCCCCATTTTGCTAAGACCCTGGAGCTTTCAACTCTTTCCATGTCTAAAGACTAAAATCCCTGGAGCTTTCAACTATTTCCATATCTAAAGACTAAATGGTGCAGATCAGAACATTCCCCCCCCCCCCACCACCCAGCCACCCACCCCTCGCCCCACCCACCCTCATTCTTTTCCTCAGTTCCCACCCGATTCTCTTTCGGTTTCCACCCCCACCCCACCTCTCTCTCTCTCTCTCTTAACTTCTCTCTTTCTTTCTCTCGCAAGTTAGCACACATTTTGCAAAGGCCACTACCGAAATAGAAAGCCAGAAAGAAGCATATATCTTATACAAGGAATATTTGATTCGCGGCTTCTGTCGTTTCAAGTGCATTCCAGTCAACGTTCGCTCGCGTGTTCAGCGTCAATTAACAATCGACCCCACCCCTCCAACTCACCCAACCCCTTCCGTGCATTCCGTTATGCTAACTATGAAATAAGGTACATCCATGAGAGAGAGAGAGAGAGAGAGAGAGAGAGAGAGAGAGAGAGAGAGAAGAGAAGAGAGAGAGAGAGAGAGAGAGAGAGAGAGAGGAGAAGGGGGGAAGGAGGGAGAGGGGGGGGGAGAGAGAAGGAAGAGGGAGTACAGAGAGAGAGGGGGGGAGCAGGGAAGGAGAGGGGGGGGGGTGAGAGGGGGAGAGGAGAGAGAGAGAGAGAGAGAGAGAGAGAGAGAGAGAGAGAGAGAGAGAGAGAGAGAGAGAGAGAGACAGAGAGACAGAGAGACAGAGAGAGACAGAGACAGAAACAGAGAGACAGACAGAGCAGAGACACAGAGAGAGACAGACAGACAGACAGACAGAGAGACTTGTTTGTTGTAGGTTTTAACGTCCTGTCAATCACACAAGGTCATATCAGGACAAGCGAGCGACCGATCAAGAGAGAGAGAGAGAGAGAGA
>JABMCL010002599.1:20000-22500 GCA_018857735.1 Alviniconcha marisindica
AATAATGTGGAAAACGCTATGGCAGAGGCAAAAGTGAAATGAAAAACCCTAATAATGTGGAAAACGTCGAGACAACTTTCGGAAAAACCACAGTAGAAAACTCTGAAGAGTGTGAAAAACGCCCCAAACACATGGAAGAAAGAAAAAAAAGAAAAAAACCGTTACAATGTGGAACAATGGAGAGAACACATAACAGGCAAAAAACCGAAGGAAAAAGCCCTCATATAATGTCGAAAAAAAACGCCAGGGCATTGCACAAAAACAGAAGAAAACGCACAAAATTAAAGACAACGACGAGACGTCTAATGAGGTCGAAAACGCCAAGACAAGCTGAACCGGAGTGAAAAGCTCTTATAGTCTTAACGAATTGATGTAGAAAACTCCAAGACCAGCAGAAACCGAAGTGAAAAAGCTCTAACCAAAAGCTCTAACAATCTAGAAAACGCCAAGACCAGCAAAACCAGAGTAAGAAACCGTAATAATGTGGAAAACACCAAGACACAGACAAAACCAGTTAAAACAACAACAAATACCTAATAACGGAGGAAAAGAAGAAACATACACAAAACAAAACAACAAACCACAACCAGCCAATGGGAATGTAGAAAACACCCAGATAGGCAAAACCAGAGTAAGAAACCGTAATAATGTAGAAAACACGAAGACACAGACAAAACCAGTTAAAACAACAACAACAACAACAACAGATGATACCTAATAATGGAGGAAAAGAAGAAACATACAACCAAAAAAAAAACACAACAAAAACAAAAACAAACAAACCACAACCAGCCAATGGGAATGTAGAAAACGCTAAGACTGGCAAAACCAGACAGCGTGGAAAACGCCAAGACTGGCAAAACCAGACAGCGTGGAAAACGCCAAGACTGGCAAAACCAGACAGCGTGGAAAACGCCAAGACTGGCAAAACCAGACAGCGTGGAAAACGCCAAGACTGGCAAAACCAGACAGCGTGGAAAACCCCCAAACTGGCAAAACCAGACAGCGGGGAAAAACGCCAAGACTGGCAAAACCAGACAGCGTGGAAAACGCCAAGACTGGCAAAACCAGACAGCGTGGAAAACGCCAAGACTGGCAATACCAGACAGCGTGGAAAACGCCAAGACTGGCAAAACCAGACAGCGTGGAAAACGCCAAGACTGGCAAAACCAGACAGCGTGGAAAACGCCAAGACAGGCAAAACCAGATAGCGTGGAAAACGCCAAGACCGGCAAAACCAGACAGCGTGGAAAACGCCAAGCCCGGCAAAACCAGACAGCGTGGAAAACGCCAAGCCCGGCAAAACCAGACAGCGTGAAAAACGCCAAGACTGGCAAAACCAGACAGCGTGGAAAACGCCAAGACAGGCAAAACCAGATAGCGTGGAAAACGCCAAGACCGGCAAAACCAGACAGCGTGGAAAACGCCAAGACTGGCAAAACCAGACAGCGTGGAAAACGCCAAGACTGGCAAAACCAGACAGCGTGGAAAACGCCAAGACCACGAGAGAAAACACAGACGCAGCTCTGAACAAAAAAAGCAAACAAACAAACAAACAAACATACAAACAAACAAACAAAAAACGACAACAAAAAAGCCGCAACACAACGAAGTATAAAGCGGAACAGCTGCCTTACCTTGTGTCTCACTCAGCAGGCGTCCGGTGGAGGTCTGAACCAGGATGGTGGCGGGTGGATGGCTGTAGGGGGCAGAGCAGGGTATGGTAGCGAAGCCACCCTCACTCGCCGTTATCACAATGTCGTCACTGGTCGGGAAATTACGTAATACTGCAAAACACGTCATCGAAAGAGTCAAAACCGGTTCTGGAGAGGTGGACCTACTTCGCGCGCGCGCACACACACACACACACACACACACACACACACACACACACACACACACACACACACTCTCTCTCTCTTCCCTCTCTCACACACACACACACACACACACACACACACACACACACACACACACACACACACACACACACACACACACACACAGTAACCTAACGTTCAATCTAAAAACGGGCGAAAACAAAAATATATATAAAGTCAAAAGCAACCAAGGAGCAGTATTTTAACTGAATAACTGAACACACGCAAGAAAGGGGGGGAGGGAGAGAGGAGAGAGAGAGAGAGAGAGAGAGAGAGAGAGAGAGAGAGAGAGAGAGAGAGAGAGAGAGAGAGAGAGAGTCAGTCCGGGATGAGATGAAACTCGGCGAAAATTCATGATGGAAGCTAAAGTTAGCACCACATGTCCCGACACCCCCCTGCCCCCTCCTCCCTTTTCCAGGATCAATCCACGGGGCCCCAACTCGACAATACTCGCACCTCAATTTCCTCCTCCTTTTCCCCCTCCACTTTCTTGTCTTTCACCCCCCCTCCTGTTCAAATCCCCCGAAAAGAAGAAGAAGGAGGAGAGAGAGAGAGAGAGGAGAGAGGAGAGAGGAAGAGAGGGAGAGGGGGAAAAGGGGGGGGGGAGAGAAGAGAGAGAG
>JABMCL010002599.1:45000-56103 GCA_018857735.1 Alviniconcha marisindica
ACGGAGCATTAGGGACGGGAGTCCTGGACGTCCACCTCGTCTTTCACACAGCTCCTGAACTCTGATTTTGTGTTCGGTGTTGCTTTACGTCCACAGAGACCATAAGAACTATTAGGGACAAGGATCCCAGGATGTCCATTTCATCTTTCACACAGCTCCTGAGCTCTGATGTTGTGTTCGGTGTTGCTTTATGTCCACAGAGACCATAAGGACTATTGGAAAAGAGAGAGAGAGAGAGAGAGAGAGAGAGAGAAAAGGAGAGAGAGAAGAGAGAGAAAGAGAGAGAGAGCCCGACAGCCCAAGAAGAAGAAGAAAGAGAGAAGAAGAAAAAAACAAAAAAAACAGACAGACAGACAGAAAAGGAGAGAGAGAGAGAGAGAGAGAGAGAGAGAGAGAGAGAGAGAGAGAAGAGAAGAAAAACAAAAGAAACAACAACAAAAAAAAAAAAAAAAAAAAACAGAAAAGACAGACAGACAAAACAAAACAAAAACAGACAGAAAAAGACAAAAACAAAAAAAAAAAAAAAAAAAACCACCCCCCCCACACAGGGAGCTCGGGTTCCCCCTTTTGTCTTTCGGGGCGCTTTACGCCCCACAGAAACCGCAATGCTTATCACCCAGGGGGGGGCCGAAATGGACCTACAGGGTGATGGGAAAATGTGGGGCCAAAGGGCCCAACCCCCCCTCTTCACACAGCTCTGGGGCTTTTGGTTCCCACTTTTTTCGTTGGATTTTGCTTTACGTCCACGGAAAACCCTCAGGCTTATTGGGGAAAGGGGAGGGGACCCAGGACGGCCCCCCTCGATTTTCACACAACCCTGAGCTCCGAGCTTCTACCTTAAATAAGTAAGTAAGTAAATAAATGAGTTGAGTGAAATGAAAATGAAATGAAATAGTAAATGAGTGAGTGAGTGAGTGAGTGAGTGAGTTTAAATAAGTAAATAAGTAAGTAAGGGGAAAATAAGTAAGTAAGTAAGTAAACATGGGGCTTAACGTCGAAGAAACCTTTAAAGCTTATTAGGGACGGGGAGAATGGGGGAACGGGGGTAGGAGGTGGGGGAAGAGGGGGGAAAATTTATACCTAACCCTACAGTGTCCCCTCCAAAGTTGCTTAAGGGGGGCAGCGTGAAGCCTTCAAAAGTTTCACAGGCAGTGTCCACAGACTACAACCTTTTTTTTTTTAAAGAGAAAGGACAGCCGAAGCGGAATCGAACCGATGTTCTGCCTCCTTTGATGGTGCTTTACGTCCACAGAAACCATACGGCTTATCAGGGACGGGTAAGGTTCTGCCTTTCGCGACTCCGTGTCATTATAGTGATCTCTCCGTGCATGCCGCATCTCTGCACCTGCAGCGCCATCTCTCGGACGAATTCTTCACTGCTCGATGGAGCTACAGCGGCAAGGAATGCTCGGAAAACCCTCCAACCAGTCCACCCCCCCCCCCCCCCCCCCCCCCCCCCCCCCCTGCACTCTCGCTCAAAGTCTGGGTAGGGAGTTGTGTGGTGGTTTTTGGGGTGTGTGTTTTTGGTGTGTGTACCTGGGGTCGAGTCCACACGCCACGCCAAGCAGCTGCAGGGCTGTCCCGTTTACGTCAGGCCGAAATTCGATGGTTGGACCGCAGGTTTTATTTCCCCCCCCCCCCCCTCTTCACCACGACACAGACTCTAAAAGCCCCCCCCCCCACCATCTCCTCACCCCCCCCCCTCCCCCACTGGTTGTTTTTTTTAAATTTTAATTTTTGTAAATCCTGAGCTAGGTCAGAATATAGCTTTGCGTGCTTAGCCAACTACCACCCAGGACAGGTATTCGGCCGTTTCAAGTTCAGCACTCTCAGTTCATTCAACTTAATTTTTTTAAACTTCCTCTCATACTGATGAAGCGATGTGGCGATGCGAGTTATGAAGCGTGAAAGACCTTTTTCTTCTTTTTGACTGACTGAGATGGTGAATGACATTTTTTAATTCTTTTTGACTGACTGAGATGTTGAATGACATTTTTTGCTTCTTTTTGACTGACTGAGATGGTGAATGACATTTTTCTTCTTTTTGACTGACTGAAATGGCGAAAGACATTTTTCTTCTTTTTGACTGACTGGACTCAAACCACCAACTAACTAAAATTCTTTTGTCTGGACCCGTGGGGGTTAAGGGGGAAAAGATGTGGGGGGGGGGGGGGAGGGGGAGAAGGGGGGAAGGACTTTTAATTTCTGTTTCCACGGTACCTCAAGCACAGCGGGACTCGGAACGGAACGGAACGGAAATTTGACCGCAAAGGGTCAGTGAGTCACGTGCAGCCTACCTGACCTGCTCAATGTCAAGCAGCTCAACTCTCAAAAGGCACACTCACACACGCTCACACTCACTCTCTCTCTCTCTCACACACACACACAGCACACACACACACACTCACTCACTCCCCTTTTCTCTCTCTCTCTCCCCCCCCTCTCTCTCTCTCTCCACACACACACACACAACAACACACACAACCCCCCCACACACCCCCCCCCACACACACACACACACACACGGACACCCCAAAAAACAAGCATCCCATCTTCCCCATCTCTCCTCTGCCGCCGTCCCGTTCCCTTCCACCATTAGCCCCCGACAGCTGCTCTCCGCTGCTGGATCCAATCACTAAGCAACCAGCTGACCTCTGACACCGCACCGACCCTCCTTGCCCTCTCCGACAAGGGCCCCCTCGCTGACCTCCGGGATTAGCATCAAAGGGGAGCAACCCTGGTTCAAAGTCTCGCTTGTTCGGGAAGAGCGAGACAACTGCCGTGGACAATGTCAATGAGGCGAACCAGGTGACAAGGAGAGAAAGGGAAAGAGGGTGGGGGTTTGGGGGATGAGGGGGGGGTTGGGTCGAATCTTTAAATAAGGGTTCCCCCTTGTTTAACCCAATAAAGCAAACGGATTGTAGGCGGGCAGAAAAGGGGGGGGGGGGGGAAAAAAAAAAAATAAAAAACATGGAGAGAGAGAGAGAGAGAGAGAGAGAGAGAGAGAGAGAGAGAGAGATAGAAATTAAAAGGGGAAAAGATTTTAGGCATTGCCTATTCTTACAATCTGTCCCTCTAATCTACAGAGAGAGAGAGAGAGAGAGAAGAAGAAGAGAGAGAGAGAGAGAGAGAAGAGAGAAAGAAGAAGAAGACAGACAGACAGAAGACAGACAAAAGACAGAAAAAGACAGAAGACAGACAGAAGGGGGACACGGGGGGGGGTTTTTGGGGTTTTTTGTGTGTGTGTTACACACACACACACATACACACCACCACTGCGTACCCTCTCCAGACAAAGATTCCACACTGTACACACCGTTTCCCGGTCAACAACGAGTGTCGTCAGAACGACTGACTGAACAAGCAGCGCCAAACACACTCCACCGGGTGCTGTTCGGGGTAGTGGGAGGTGGGGGGTGGGGGGCGGAGAGAAAGAGAGCTCCTGTATACACCACCCTCGCTGATCCGATACACCCCTTTAACCTTAGTCCTCCTACCCTTAATCTCTTCCCCCTTCCTTTTTCTCCCTTCCTTTTTTCGAATGCCTGAAATTGACTCTCTCTCTCTCTCTCTCTCTCTCTTCCCCCCCCTTTTTTTCTCTCTCTCTCCCCCCTTTTTTTTTTTTTCTCTTTTTTTTTTTAATGCTGAAATTCTCTCTCTCTCCCCTTCTCCCCCGTTCTTTTTTTTTTTTTTAATGCCTGAAATTCTCTCGCTCTCTCTCTCCCTTCTTTTTCTTCCCTGAAATTCTCTCTCTTTTCCTCTTTTTCTTCTTTTTTTCTTCCTTTTTTTTCTTTTTTCTTTTTCTCTCTTTCTCTTTTTCTTCTATTTTTTCTAATACCTGAAATTCTCTCTCTCTCTGAACCCATCTCCGCCTTCAAACCATTTTCCCCTCCATTCAAACCCTGTCCAGCTACGAACTGGTCCAGCTAATAACGTATACCTCTCTCTCTCTCTCTCCTCTCCTTTTCCTTTTCTCTCCGCCTTTTCGCTTCATTCCTCCCCCCGGGTTATTAACTATTTTCATGCAGCCCTCTTAAAAACAAAGTGTCACGTGGTTACTGACTTAAATAACTAACCTGGTATTGGGGGAGGTTGGTGGGGGGGGGGGGAATTACTGCCTTTCGCAGAGTAGGCGTGTGAACCCCCGTATACACCCCCCCCCCCCACCTCCACCCCTCACCCCACCCCTCTCTCTTTTTTCCCTGTCCCTTCCTTTAAACCGTTTCTCTCACTTCCCTTCAAACCCTGTTAGCATCCCATATAATTGTATATATATATATCCTTTCCCTCCAACATGTCTCCTAGCTAGACCCCCTGCCCCCCTCCCTCCCCTGTCTTTTTGCACATCTTATGCATAGCTTACCTGCCTCCCCCCCCCTCCCTCCCTCCCCCTCTTCCCCCCCCCTCCCCCCCCCCCCAACACACCCTTCCCCGCCCCCCCACCCCACCCCACTCGCAACCCCCCTTTAGCCTAACTCCTAGGAAACTTTGCTATGGATCCTCGGGGGTAGACACTGGGAAGGGGCAGGGGACAGCACAAGGGTAGGTAGTGTTGGGGGGGGGAAAGGGGGGGGGGGGGGAGGGGGGATGAAGGGGGGGGGGGGCAAATGGACGCCGAGGTCCAGATTAGAGAGTGAGGGGTGGCACCCCCAGGTTTATTCTGCGCTCGTCCCCAGGGGGTGTTCACCACTCCTGACGCCGTCAGCCGCCGGCACAAATGAAAACCAAGCCCGCCAAGCCGCCAGCCAATCCACCCTTCAAGGGGCCAACGACCAGCAGCCGCTACCGCGGGGGGCTTCTTTTTTCCGGGGGGGAGTGGGGGTGGGGGGGGGGTGGGGGGGGGCTGCGGGGGGGCCTCGAAAAAAAGTTTTGCGGTTAGACCCCAGAGCATTTGTGGTTTAAACGCCGATGGCTTTAAAACTGAAGAGGGGCCAGGATGTGTGAAAAGCGAGGTGGCCGTCCTGGGCCCCCCCCCTAGTGAGCCTTCGGTTTCGTGGACGGAAACAACACTGAACCGGGTTCGGCACTGGTCACAGTTTGTCCCTAAATATGTCAACCGACATCCGAGGGCATGAAGCCCTTTTCATCTCATCATCATCATCATCTAGGGGCAGCGCTCAGGAGCTGTGTGAAAGTCGAGGTGGACGTCCTGGGCTCCCGTCCCTAATAAGCCTACGGTTTCGGTGGACGTATAGCAACACACTCAAGCTGAAGGCTGAAAAACGGCATGAAGGCTGACAGGCCAAACGCTGAAGTTTCGTGAAGGTTGGAAGTTGAAAAAACGACATGAAGGCTGAAAGACTAAACGCCGAAGGTTGTAAAAACCCAGGGCTGAAAACAGTATGAAGACCAAAAGACAAAACGCCGAATGCTGTAAAAGCTGAAGACTCAGAAACTGCTTGACGGCTGAAGGCCTAAGATTTAAGGGTCTGAATCAAGGTTGTCAGTCGATGGCTGAAGAGAGACTGCACGAAGACTGAAGGACTAAACGCCCAAGGCTGAAGTCTCAGACATGAGGGTCTGAATCAAGGTTGTCAGTCGATGACTGAAGAGAGACTGCACGAAGACTGAAGGACTAAACGCCCAAGGCTGAAGTCTCAGAGATGAGGGTCTGAATCAAGGTTGTCAGTCGATGACTGAAGAGATTGAACGACTGTCAAAATTGACAAAGCTGAAGGCTGAAAAATCGCATGACGGCTGAAAGTCTCAGAGATGAGGGTCTGAATCAAGGTTGGCAGTCAAAGCCTAAAGAGACTAAATGATTGTCAAAGCTGAAGGCTGAAAAATCGCACTCTGGCTGAATCGAGGTTGCCAGTCGAAGCACGAAGAACGTGAACAGACTAAACGACTGTCAAACTCAAAGCAAGCTGACGGCTGAAAGTCTCAGAGATGGGGGTCTGAACCAAGATTGGCAGTCTGAAGAGACTGAACGACTGTCAAATGTGAAGGCTGGAAAAAAAATCGCTTGACGGCTGAAAGTCTCAGAGATGGGGGTCTGAACCAAGATTGGCAGTCTGAAGAGACTGAACGACTGTCAAAGCTGAAGGCTGGAAAAAAAATCGCATGACGGCTGAAAGTCTCAGAGATGAGGGTCTGAACCAAGATTGGCAGTCTGAAGAGACTGAACGACTGTCAAAGCTGAAGGCTAGAAAAAAAATCGCATGACGGCTGAAAGTCTCAGAGATGAGGGTCTGAACCAAGATTGGCAGTCTGAAGAGACTGAACGACTGTCAAAGCTGTCAAAGCTGAAGGCTGAAAAAAAATCGCATGACGGCTGGAAGTCTCAGAGATGGGGGTCTGAACCAAGATTGGCAGTCTGAAGAGACTGAACGACTGTCAAATGTGAAGGCTGGAAAAAAAATCGCTTTACGGCTGAAAGTCTCAGAGATGGGGGTCTGAACAAGATTGGCAGTCTGAAGAGACTGAACGACTGTCAAAGCTGAAGGCAAAAAAAAAAATCGCATGACGGCTGAAAGTCTCAGAGATGAGGGTCTGAACCAAGACTGTCAGTCTGAAGAGACTGAACGACTGTCAAAGCTGAAGGCTGGAGAGAAGAAGAAAAAAATCGCATGACGGCTGACAGTCTCAGAGATGAGGGTCTGAACCAAGGTTGTCGGTGGAAGCCCGAAGATCCTGAAGAGAGACAGAGAGTCGCCCGAACCAGGGCCTTTGGCGGTGACTGGCGAGCAGAGGCGCATACACAGGAAGGCAGGCAGCTACCCCTCAGTCGGTGGGGGTCGAGAGAGTGCGGGGAGAGAGCTGCATACCCAAGTCGTCTCTAACTTGCTGGGTAAACACCCGCTTTGTACCGCTCGCGTCCTGAGCCCTCGTGGAAGCGTCAACGCGGTTTCGCTGGACGACTTAGCGAACAGCCGACAAGCAGCCGGCTTCTGGTGCTCGAGAAATACCTCGTCTCCTTTTTCGGGCTCTGCTTCTACTCTCTCTCTCTCTCTCTCTCTCTTACTCTCTTACACACACACACACACACACAACACACACACACACACACGCACACACACACACACACACACACACACACACACCCTTCCTGCTCTGCCTCTGCCTCTCTCTCCTTTTCACACACACACCACACACACACACACACAACACACACACAACACTCCTTTTCTCTCTCTCTGCAGTCTGCTCTCTCTCTCTCTCCACACCCTCTCCACCACACACAACACAACCCCACACCAACCCCACACACACACACACACACCACACACACACACATTCTCTCTCTCTCCTCCGTCTGCCTTCTCTCTCTCTCACACACACAACACATTCTCTCTCTCTCTCCACACACACACACACACACACACACACACACACACACACCTTCCCCTCTCCTCCACACACAAAACAACACACACACAACCACACACACCAACACACAACTCTCTCTCTCTCTCCTCTGTCTCCTCTCCCTTTCAAAACACACACCCTTTCTCTCTTTTCTCTCTCTCTCTCTCTTCCCACACACACACACACACACACACTCTCTTTCTTAGTAGTTTAAAGGTTTAATGGGAAACCCAAACTACATCTTTTGAAGTTTAGTTTATCTCTTCTCCTTTACCCTCTCTCTCTCTCTCTCTCCTTTTCTCTCTCTCTCTCTCTTTTCTGCCTGAAGGTAGGTGCCGTGTTCTTACGTGAGGACACGTGTGCGGGGGTTGCTTTTTCAACGAGGGGTTGGGCCAGACATCTGTGCGACTTCGTTGCGCTGGTTCGTGTGTAAGACGTGCACATCATTTCCGAATGGAGATAGGAAGGGTTGGGGGGAAAGAGGTGAGGAGGTATATGTCACGTACTATGCAACTCGAAATCACGCAACAAAACTCTGCTGAAAAGTTGTGAATGCGTACTGAACCCGAAGTCTTAGAGGCCTTCTGTGCGAAAGCGAAACTGAACTGCGGCAAAGGTTTAATTAAAGGAGTTGCCCACTGTGGCGTAAATCAAAGGGTTGAAGATTAGGCTATCATGCCGCCATCGCCGGGGCTCTTCTTTCTTCTTCACCAGCAACTTGCCTCTCCAGACGGTTCCGCGCAACAGGATCTTGATTTTATGTATATCTATATCTGTAAGCCTGCCCCCGGAGACAAAAACAACAACAACAACAACAACAACAACACACACGCACACACACACACACATACACGCACACACACACACATACACGCGCACGCACACACACACACACACACACACACACACACACACACACACACACACACACACACACACACACACACAAAGGCGCATCTGATAGTCTTCTACTTTCCCTCTCCACGATCAGTCGAAGTTCGAACAAGACGCAAGCACAAACAGAATTAATCCCCTCCATCCTTCACAACCATTCAACCCACGCGACAGAACTGAACAAGACAAAATTAATCTTTGACACAATTATATCCCCCCCCCCACCCCGCCTCCACCACCCCTTTTTTGCTTCTCTTTACAAATCATTCAAACCACAGGACCACAAGCACAAGACGCAACCCCGGACAAAACTATCTTCTACCCCCCCCAACACACACACACACACACACACACACACACACACACACACACACACACACACACACACACACACACACACACACACACACTTAACAAACACAAGACAAGACAAAGTCTAAGACAAAATTACCTCTACCTCCCTACACCTCTGTTTTCTTTTTCTTTCACCATCTTTTACAAATCACTAACACCACACGAGACAACGATCTCTCCGCTGACCGAACCGCTGAGACGGGAAAAAAACGAAGTAATTGAGAGAGAGAGAGAGAGAGAGAGAGAGAGAGAGAGAGAGAGAGAGAGAGAGAGAGAGAGAGATCGAACCTGAAAACTTTGTTTTACAAGGATTGTAGTTTAGGTTCAGTCAAAAACCTAACAACTAGTCCCGATGAGCAGAGATCAAATTACAGGCATTATTAATATACATATAGGCATGAATAGGCATGAATGAGTGAGTGAAACGTTCTACAAGAGAGAGAGAGAGAGAGAGAGAGAGAGAGAGAGAGAGAGAGAGAGAGAGAGAGAGAGAGACAGAGACAGAGACAGAGACAGAGAGACAGAGAGAGACAGACAGACAGACAGACAGACAGACAAGGTGGGTTACAGCTCTAAACGGCCGTGACAGCAGCAGAAGGGATTCTGATCTGCGGCTGTCCAGGCCAAACACACCAGGCCCACGGATAAGCCAATCGCCTTGTTTGTTGTCAAACCGGCGAGTAGCACGTGCTTTCAACCAAATAAACAAATCACGACCTGTCAGTCTTTTCTGTCGTGCTGCCACGTCAACAGTTCTCGGACGTCACCCTAGACTTGCAGAGCGAGGAGAGAGGAACGAGAAGAGAAGGAGGAAGAGGCGGAAGTAAGTGAGTAACTTGGTGTTTTACGCCCAGTCAACCAGTGCGGTTGTATCAGGGCGATGGGAGGAAACCTCCATCGCGTACTAAAGCACCCCCCACTTATTTATCAAATAAATACACATTCCTCGTGCTTCACTCTCCCTCCCCTCCCCAACCGCCAGCCCCCATCCTCCACCAACACACACCACCCCAACTGTAGTCTAGATTATATACAGCAGACGAGAGGAGCCCAGGACGTCCACCTCGACTCTCTCTCACTCCCTCTCTCTCTCTCTCTCTCTCACACACACACACACACACACACACGCGCTCTCTCTCTCTCTCTCTCTCTCTCCCACACACACACACACACACACACACAACACACACACACACACACACACACACACACACACACACACACACACACACACACACACACGCACTCTCTCTCTCACACACACACACACACACACTCTCTCTCTCTCTCTCACACACACTCTCTCTCTCTCTCTCACACACACACACCACCTCCCCCACCCCCACCCCACCCCACCTCCTATACAGCAGACACTCACACTCTCGGACCAAAACACTCCATGACCGCGAGGCTATCGCGGCGGTCAGACGGGGACAGCTAGCTGCTTTACTGTTATTGGACGGGACGCGCCGGCGTGGGTCTGGCACCAGCGCCGCTCGCTCTGATAGCGCGACACACACCGCCCCATAAAGCCTGCCCCCGGAGACAAGGGAGACAAGCCCCATCGCCTAATTGCCAACTCGTCCAGAGAGTGACGGTTCGTGCCGCAGGTACACTTAATCAGTGTGCGGTTGGGTTAGGGGGGGGGGGGGGGGGGTTGTCGAGAGCCAGTTGTTGATTCGTTACTTCGGCTGTTTATTTCGTTTATTTTGTTGTTGTTGTTGTTGTTGTTGTTGTCTTCTCTCTGTCTTTAGGTTTAAACAACAATAAATTATTGACGAAAGCATACAGCAGTGATAGGCAGATCTCTGCCTGTCTGACTGTCTGTCTGTCTCCCTCCCTCTCTCTTCTCTCCGTGATTCCAATTCCGTCCATCCCCACACACACACACACACACACACACACACACACACACACACACATCTCGAAAAAAACCGACAGTCACAAACGTGGGAACCCCGTCTCAACATCCTCAGCAACACCCATCCACCCAGCTGGACACAGTAAAAGACAACTCTCCCCCAGCCCCAACACCCACTAAAAAAAAAAACCCCCCCCCCCACAAAATCATTGGGACACGACAGTAAAGACAACTCTCCTCCACCAGCCCCCCCTCCCCCAACCAAAGGGAAAAAAACATGGGACACAGTAAAAGACAACTCTCCCCCACCGCCCCCTCCCCCCCCCCCCAAAAAAAAGAGAAGAAGTCCTCGTTCTAACTGTGCACGAAGTGCGCTTTCCTTCCTTCCTTTCACACACTCTCCAAGTCAGCGGACACGCTCAATGAGCGTGACAATTGGGCGCTCGGGGGTCGCATGCTTTGCCTTCGCTCGGCCAGCTCCTTGGCTAGGAAGCTAAAAGGTCCACAGCCTTCTCTGAGGCCTCCTAACCTCGGCTACATGACTGTAGTCAGTTCACTATCGTCTGCGTACACCATACATACCAGCAGCCAGCAGCCAGCTAGCCAGCCAGCTAGCTAGTTGCACCGGCCGACACGGAGCACGGCTCCTCAGTTTTAATTTAACTGCTTGCTTGTGGATGCCATAG
>JABMCL010002981.1:0-45000 GCA_018857735.1 Alviniconcha marisindica
GAGATACACGATAAACGACTGACATTAAAAGCCCTTTCAATCGGGTTGGACGGCACCCTGTGAAAAATAGCATGTGCCGACACACATAATACGGCCCTCTCAGTAAAAGCCTGATGTGGGGCTACAGCTAAATCCCTAAGTCGCCCGTTCTTAACTGATTGGGCGAACATTTGCTTCGCGAGACGTGGAGTCCTGCCCTGTTGTGCCCCCTCAGTTTCCTCCCTGTCAGCCCCCGTCTCCTTTCTGTACTTCTCATTTCGTCACTGTCACGTCTGCCATCAATTTCTCAGTAATAACAGTAACATACCACCGCCGCGGCCACCGGCTGCTCAGAGGGCTTATGTTGCTTGTAGGTTGCCAGCAGCTCACATTAGACTCGAGATGCTATTTTGTTTAAACCAAATACCTAGATACGACTCCCCTGAATGTGAGAAGGGGAAAAGTATGTTCGACTTATCCAAAAATTTGCCGTATCCGTTTCTTTGCTTATCGGTTGTAAATTGGGTCATACAAACAGTACGTTTGGGAGTTGAAATTTTACCAGTATTTACTTTAGTGTTTTTGACTTCAGCAAAATTCGACTGTTGTATATTTTAGAATCACAGTATCCCATATATTTGGTCTTTTCCTTTTTTTCTTTTGTTTGATTCCTGTGCATGCATACAGTAAAGCTGTTCCAGTTATGCACACTTCGGCAAATGTAAATGTCTCCCTCTCTCTGCTACTATCCTTGAGTTCTCTCCCCCCCCCCCCCCCCCCCAACACACACACCCCACACACACACACACACACACACACAACACTCACACACACACACACACACACACATTACCCTTGAGTATTACTGAAACTTTTCGAGTTCAAGTACTCTGTGTGTGTGTGTGTGTGTGTGTGTGTGTGTGTGTGTGTGTGAGAGAGAGAAAAATATAATAAGCATTATAAAATAAATGATTAATATATAATCGGCACAGTTATAGTCATTATTCTCATTGACACACCCGTAAATGATACACCCTCTCATCGCCTCCCACACTACACGCACATTCACACAGCCCCCTCCCCCCCCCCCCCCCCTCTCTCTCTCACACACACGAAACGCACGGCGCACGCGACTGACACCCCCCTCCCCCCCGCACGCACACGCACAGACTACCAAGGTCGCCTCATAAATTATTCCTGAAACAGGATAACAATCATGAAATCAGTAAAAAGCTGTCTCACACACACTTAGAGAGAGAGGGGGGGGGGGGGGGGGGGTAGAGAGAGTAAGATGAGATGATAATTTTAAAAACAGAGCCAAAACCCGACGACAGTTGTTGTTGTTTTTGTTGTTTTTATGGCGATGATGGGAAATATGATTCAGATACACAATGAACAACGAAGTATTCAAATCACAGTATCGCATAGAGACACACACAAAAATGCTCAGACAAGCACTGTCA
Organism: Alviniconcha marisindica; assembly: GCA_018857735.1. Taxonomy (NCBI): domain Eukaryota; kingdom Metazoa; phylum Mollusca; class Gastropoda; family Provannidae; genus Alviniconcha; species Alviniconcha marisindica. Next base: position 1,443 of record JABMCL010002981.1, read on the forward strand.
TTATAAATAATGGAAGCAAGAACAGTAAATGTGGGCCTAAATCAGATACACAATAAATGAGAAGAGACAGCAACAATGCGAACCGTTCAAATAACAATAGCGTATACAAGAGAGAGAGAGAGAGAGAGAGAGAGAGAGAGAGAGAGAGAGAGAGAGAGAGAGAGAGAGAGAGAGAGAGAGAGAGAGAGAGAGAATTCGAACTTGAAAACTTATTCTACAAGGATTGTAGTTTAGGGTCAGTCAAAAACCTGTCTAAAAACTAGTCCTTGCTAAGCTACTGACGAGTAAATATAAAATTACAGGCATAATGTATATACATATAGGCACGAATGAGTGGTGACATTTTATACATGAGAATTTTCCACACAAAACATTGCAGGTGTTCATAGCGGCGCCATATGCACACTCAGTTATACATTATGAGCATACAACCAGAAAATAAGGCAGTAGAACATCTGATCAATTCATATGACTAGTATTGGAAAAGAAAAAAGAAGCAGTCAATGCTTATCTTATAAAGAAATAAGATGGAGGGCGGGGGGGGGGGGGGGGCCGGGGGGGGGGGGGGGGGGGGGAAAAGGTCACTCTCACAAGCAGTCGGAAGGACTGGGCGGAGTTCTATGGGTGTATAAAGTAGGTCTCAAATGACCAGTCATAGCAATAGCAATCACTCGAAAACCTCGCTGTCTGTCCGTCTCTCTAACAGTATTCTGTCACAATCCATCCTATGTAATTGCTTCACGGTGTGCACGAAGTTTTTGTTTGAAGGAGCTGAGCGATTGACGGGATCTGCCAGGACTGTCAGAGACAGGTTGTTCCATAGAAAAGCACCAGAGAAGGACATACTTGTTTTGAATATTTCTATCCTTGGCCTAGGCAAACTAAGCTGATAATTCCTAGAGTTGGAATAGCGTGAGGGAGTGTGTGTGTGTACAGGTTATATATGTACTCTGGGGCCTCACTGTTAAGGACCCTGTACATGAACAAACCCTTGTTATATTCAAGTTGTTTTTGTAGGCTCATTATTCTCATATCTTTTAATTTCTGGTCATGTAGTCAGAGTTGTATCTGGAAAGATTAACTTTACAGTTCTTCTGTGCAGAGAATTTAATCTCTTTTTGTGGACATCACTACATCCGTCCCACACGACTGACGCATAATCAATGTGAGGTTTAATGTAGGCATTGAAGAACAATTTCTTGGTGTCGATGTCTACGATGTACCTTAATTTCGACAGAAGGAAGACTTGTCTTGAAACTGTTTTGCACACACTATTAGTATGTGAGTCCCAGGGAAGTTTACTGTCAATGGTTATACCTAAGACGGTGTTCTGACACGTTGGTCAATTTTCGCTCCGTTTAGAACGAGATCGAGCGGTAAGGGTGACAGCTGGTGTTTCTGTCTGGTAGCGATTGTCATAGGCTTGGTCTTGATCGGATTGATGACCATATGATTATTATCACATCAATTTGATACCTGATCTAAGCTGTCTTGCAAACAGCTTCTGATTTGCAAAATATCTTTTCCGGATGTGTGCAGTCTTGTGTCATCTGCTAGCATGTCACAATCAACAGATATATTTTTCACTTGTAATGGAAGGTCATTGATAAAGAGACTAAAAAGGACAGGTCCCAAGATAGAACCTTGTGATACACCATACTTTACTGACTCTTTAGAGCAGTAAGAGCCATGCGGTATGACGCATTGCGTTCTATTATGAAGATATGATTTTTTTAAATGGTAGAGAACATGAGTTTTTAAGATAAATGGCGAGCTTCTTTAACAGGATATTGTGATCAACCAGGTCGAAAGCCTTCTTTAGGTCTAGGATTACCACGCCAGACACCTCAGATTTATTCATGGCTCTTAGCCAAGAATTTGTAATACGTGCCAATGCAGTGTTGCAGGAGTATTTACGTCTAAATCCAGACTGAAAGGGTGAAGGAGTTGCTGCTTTTCAAAGTAATAATTTAAATAAATTTGCACATGCTTTTCCAGAAGCTGTGACAAAACAGACAGAAGTGATACTGGTCTATAAGTAGTTGGATTTGTTTTATCCGTAGACTTTGGAAGCGGAGCGGCACTTTGCCTTTTTTAAGCTCAGATGGATTTTCTTTTTTTCTCGATGCATAAATTAAAAACATATGTAAACGAGTCTGTTATATATGGCAAATACAATTTTAGTAGCTGGCTGCTTATACCATCCAGACCAGACGAATTTTAGTTTTCCAGTTTCGATATGTATTTGCCTAGTTCCGAAATGGAGAGATATGTGATGACAAATGGGTTTCACCCGCTAGTTTTTGTTTGTTTGCAGAAATCATGTAGAAGATTTGAGCACTCATATACAGTTGTTCTTGGTTCTATTAATGATTATTGAAAAACATTTGCAGTGAGATTCTTCAGGACGTTGGCCTACTCCAACCCAAACCTCGTGGGGAGAAGCGGAAGTAGGATTTTCCCAATGCAGGCTAGGTTATATGGATGATTCAGCCTGGCTTATGGCTGAGGAGGTCACATTAACAATGTAATGTACCCTTCAGGTTTCAATGCCATTTGCAGAGTGCACTGCACCAAGGCTGAAATGTGTGGTGTTGACTCACCCCTGGACAAACTTGACATTGAAGTGAGAGTAGCTCCCAACTGTAGTTGAAAAACACACACAAAAAACAACAACAACACAACAACAAAATGAAAAACAAACGCAATAATGTAAATATGCAGGTGCAGGAGGTAAGTAGGGGTTGGAGGTGGGACCAGGAAAACTTCTTGACCCGGCCTTGGCTGACCAGTGGTTCCAGCCAAAGTGACGCCAGCACGTGATCAGCAGAGCTTGTGCCACTGGCTAATTCCTAGTCCCCCACACAGCGCCCCTACTGGGACTCTGCGACACTGCTCCTGCTCTCCTTCATAAAAGTTGCCATGGGAACCATGGCTTTCTTTGCGTCAAGGTGTGTGGCGAATAGAAGAAAGAAGTATCAAGGTGGCTTAGTGGGTGCCTGAAATGCTTTCCTTTTGAATGTTTTCCATTCCATGGGGTATCTGAGATGACGAGGTAAACTATATTCCACGCTAATAATAATAATAATTTGAACATAATGTGTGCAAAGAAAATGGCCAATTTTGCTTTATGGCTGACAATTTGGCTTAGCTTTGAAAGAAGATAAATATTTCTAGAAACAGTTCTGCGGATATTGTTAATATGCGTTTGCCACTTCAGCTGCTCGTCTACAGTTACTCCAAGAACGAACGAACGAACGAACGAAAGGTTTATTGAACTAGGCCGTCTGCCCATGTCAACAAAACAAAGAGGTGGTGGTGGGGGACATTTTTTGTGCATAAACAATCTCAGCATCAAACCATTCCACAGAGATTCGCGTCCCCCCCCCCCCCCCCCCCCCCCCCCCCACACACACACACATGCACACGCACACGCACACACACCTACGCACGTATTCACGCAAACTCGAGCACGCTCACACACACACACACACACACGCACACACACACACACACAACACAAATCTATATACACAACAGCGAGTGCCCTTGGAAAGCACACAATGAGGGCAAATTAACCAGCATACAAAAGCATGTGGCTCACAATACCCTATCAACTAGGATCGGCGTTGCTTAAAAAATACTGGTTGTCTCTCAGCTCGTAGGCCTGTGGAATATAGCTTGCAAGTGGATAAGGATAGTCCTTGTATCTGCTAACAGGAATTGCCACCTTAAAGCAGAGGGCGGTTATAAACTTAGAAGGCAAATAAGTTTCTCAGCGTTTTACATTTTGGGCATACTAACAAAAATGAATTTCTGATTCATTGGTGTCGCAAAATGGACAAGTAAAAATGTCTGGTGTTTTTTCTGAATATCGCAGCGATGTGTTTTTAAAGGGGATACCTATAGTCTGAATCTGACCAAAATGCTTTCTAAAACCAGCTTTTTTTTTTAAAACAGTAAACTGTAACCGCATTTCAATGACTATTTAAATGTGGCATAGAAGGCAAGACGATCCTTGACCATGGACGTACCAGTCTTGAGACAACAGTCCAATTATCGCTGTCTAAACTCGCACGAAAAAATCTTTTTCGTGTTAAGACGCCCCTGGTTTTCCCAAACGCCGAAGCCGTATCGATCATGTAAAAAACATAAGAAACCCAGTTATTCTTGTTCTTACAATGTAAGTCATAAAGCATTTGTATGATTTGGAAGGGGTCGGTTGTCTGGCATTCTTACAAGGTTCAGCCAGTAGTTAATACATCTTGTGTATGTGTTAACATAAAGAGGATATCTACCGGTTTCCCCATAAACTAGTGCGCTTGGTGTTCTTGTACTAACATTCAAAAATCGTTTGATAGCAAACTGATGTACTCTTTCAATGATACTAGTCAGCCATAATTCCCCAAACCTCAGACCCATAGGTTAGCATTAGTTGGATTTGGCAGTCAAATAGCTTAAAGAATTGTTTGGGACATTGCTCTCCCAGCCTCCACAGTAGTCTAAGAATACCCAGTGTACCTTTCCTGGCTCTGTCGGACATATCTTTAAGCGCATACGAAAATGTTAAGCCAGTGGAAATATTATACCTAAGTATTTGTAGTGGTTAACAATTTTCAGTTTCATACCGTCATAAAACCATTTCTCTCTAGCAGCTATGTATCCGCCGTTTCTAAAAATAACTACTTGGGACTTTTCAAAGTTAACAACAAGGTGTAATCTTTTTGTCGTGTCTCTTAGCACATTGAGCTGTTGTTGGAGGCCAACAATTGTGTTAGACAGGAGAACATCATCTGCAAAAAGCATAATCAAAATTTGTAGGATATCTGATGATAGTGTGATACCGTGTTTGCCTTTTAGAACAATTTCGTTGGCAAGTTCGTTAATAAGAAGGGAGAACAAAATTGGGCTACAGCTGTCCCCTTGTTTGAGGCCTCGACTACACATGAATGCTTCAGTGAGATCACCACCTACTCGAACTCTGGGCCTTAACAACTTCATACATACTTTTGACTGCCTTATACATTTTGGCTCTGATACCATTTTTCTTGAGAATTAACCATAGAGTATTCCTATCAATTAAGTCAAACGCTTTCTTAAAATCAATAAAACAAACGTATAATTTCCCTTGGTTAAGGAGTTGTTTCTGTACCAAAGCTAAGAGCGTGAATACATGGTCGATTGTACTATAGCCTTCTCTGAAGCCAGTTTGTGCTTCATTCAGCATTTTGTTGCCTTCAGTCCATTGAGTGAGACGCTTATTTAAAATATAACTATATAATTTACCACCCACATTTAGCAATGATATTCCTCTATAGTTATTGGGAGAATTAACGTCACCTTTTTTGTATATTGGAAGAATAGCCGATTCAGACCATTCGGAAGGAAACGTACCTGTATTAAATAATTTATTGAAGTATTCGGCCAAGAAATGTAAAACACAAGGGGGTGAATATCTTTAAAATTCCTACTTAGTCCATCTGGGCCAACAGCCGTATTGTCCTTTAACGCTTTAATTGCAGCCTGTACCTCTGAGACAGAAATGTCCAGAGTGTCAACAGATTCCACAGGTCCAAAAGTACTTGCTAAAGCATTATTCTCAACTTCGTTATCACTTACAGAGAGAGATTCACAGTCTAAAACTTTATTAAAGTGATCAAACCATTCTTGAGATGTAACTGAACTGATGTGATGTTCTTTCTTCATTATGGATTTGATCGTACTCCAACATCAGAGCGCGCCGGCGGTGTCCGTCGACGGGCCACTGTTTGGTGGTAGTCGTTGTCAGCGTTCGCCAAGCAGTCACCCTTCCTTCAGTGGTAATTAATTGAGCACCGATGGTATCTGACTAACGCTACTGCCAGCGTGGCTGTCGTAACATGCGGTTGGGTTGGGCGAGGGCTTAGCTATTCACCAGTCGTGCCTTCCTCAGCCGTTTCAATTGCTGTAGTGCCAGCACTGTTAAACACTTTGACAGCAGCTTCAACGTCATCATTAATAAGTTCAGTGGCCTGTGTAAAAAGCTCAGATACTTCTTTCGTAAAAAACATGTAATAATCTTGTGCCTTATTTGCGTCCCATATGTACTTTTGTATTTTTACTTTTCTCTGTCGTTCGACAGGAACATCATTCTTACCTACAAGTTCAAGTTCTAGCTCTACAGGCATATGTTTTGATTCAATATTAGGAATCACCGCTAGACGGGTTCCCAAGTGAACAAGACATCTTGAAAGCAAAAAATAATCAATTACACTCGAACCGTTACATTCTATATAGGTGTAGTTACCCTCCTTGTCTCCTGGCAAACATCTACCCCAGAGAGAGACAAGAGAGAGAGAAGAGGAGAGAAGAGAGAGAGAGAGAGAGATGAGAGAGGAGAATTTGTATTGCAGCTTCCGTCCCATACAACAGAAGTGAAATGCAGGCCATTCGAACTCTCATGGATCAATGACGGATTTAAACTCAGTTTTCAAGTGTTTAAAGCTTTAAAAACGAAGTCATCGCGCATTCGCGCTAGCTAATAATAAGGAAATTTAAGCATAGATGGTTGTCTATGGTACTTTGGCGGAATAAGTTCATCTCTCAAGGCTGTATACTTTGGATATACCAATATAAAAATTAAAAAAACTTCTGTTTCTGGAGTATTACAGAATAGACAATTTATATCCCTGTCGTGAGCAAAGGATCTATACTGTAGGTAATGACATTTTAATGCAGACATTCCAGTTCTGAATCTAGCAAATACTCTCCTCACGCTTATGTTTTTTGTTTTTTGTTTGCCGTGCACATCATTGTGGGGCGTTTATTCAGAAACATTCATCCATCGTTACAGTATTCCTCTCACTCACGCATTCACACGTGTTTGTATGATTTTTTTCCTCACATGTACATCCCGCACTATGCCTCTTACCCTTGGTTACAGTGTGCACAATTTTCGTTTTTAAGCTTTTCATAATAATTATTAAACATTTCGGAACCTGAGCCGATTTTCAAATATCATGGACAATGGAAGGAAGGCGTTAGTTTTTTTTTTGTACATACTTATACACATTTTCGCTACTAATATAACATGATTTATCCGTTTAGTTTTGACCTTCCCGTAGTTATGCTGTTTTATTCCGAACAAAACATCAACAACAGTTAAATGGGTCTGAATGTCAAAAGTAATTAGAATATATTGTTCAATGTAATTTCAAAATTTCTTAATCGTCGGACAGTCGAAAAAGAAGTGTTCAATGTAATCTACTACATCATTACAATATGAGCACATCTGATCATCTCTCACTTTCATCTTGCACAGTAAAATGTTTGTGGGATAAATATTATGCAGAATTTTCCACTGTAGAACCCGTAGCCTTGTTTCTTTCGTTACTAATGATGGTATTGACCATATGTGTTCGTCTATTTCTAATCCAAACTTCCTGCTCCAGAAGCCTTTTGCACACGGAACAGAGTCGTGCATAACAATTAGTGCCTTTCTAAAGTCTTTCGCTGTGTTTATTTTTCTGTAACAAAAAAGTGGCCGGTCTGACAACTCGGGGTCTGCTGTATCACAAACATTATGACTGTGTACAAACGTGTAAACAGCCGCTCTCACGACATTATGTTCAGCAAGAATTCGGCTGGGAGAGTTCCCTGTTTTGTCACATATGTCCTGAAATGTTATGAATCCACTAGGTCCCTTAATGTCTTTTACATACAATATTTTCCCAATTATCCAATCCGTAAACATGAGTACATTTCCTTGATACTTAATGTGGCTGTTTGTTCCATTAACAAAGTTGTGCACGGCAGAGAGGGTTCGTGATAGTCAAGTCTAGCCACTTTTTTAACACAGATTCCAAAAGTGAAGGTGAATCATCTGTAATCCTTTAAAAGCACTTTTCGATCGAAAAGAAACACAAGTATTTGTCTCCAAAGGGAGCAAAATATTTTTAGGAACATGAACTCCACTTATCGAGCGCCTGCGCTTGGAATAGTCCAACCCACTGCAGCAAGAACGCTGCTTGCATCTGTTTTTAATCGCTCATTTTGAGTCCCACCACCATTTTCCAAAGCACGCACAAACACAGTTCTCTTCACATTCTCAAGGCCTTTTGCGATTACAGTCTTTCTTACGCACAAAACTCTAAACATATTCTGTTTACCTGATGAGACAGGATTTGGTACTACAATACTTGCATGAAATATACAACTGTGAAATTAAAACTGTTTTATAATGCATATTTGCCAGCAATGCTCAGGTTTCTTTTTTCCATGCATTAATTATTCTTTTAATGTTTTCCACCCTTCCCGTCCAGTCTCTTCAACTTGAGAAGCACATTTGTCACAGGAAAATACACACGCAATTTTTGTCTCCACTTCCATACAAACCCCAAAAAGGTGTCAGTGCAGTTTTGTTTACTACCGAGCCACATTGCCTCTGATTTCATCCGATTTATTTCCAGGCCTGAGAATGTGGAAAACTCAGCCAAAATTTCAAGTGCCTGTTGCATATCCTGCTCATCTTTTAAAACAACGTTAAATCGTCTGCATATAGTGCAATGTTTATGATACTTTCCAAGAGGCCGGTTTTGCTTTCCAATAATTTAATCTTTTGATGTTCTCACTATGTCGTATTTTTATTGCAAGCAGTTCTACCGCAAGAACAAAGGCTAGTGGTGAAAAAGGGCAGCCCTGTCGTATTCCAGCCTCTATGGCAAAATATTCGGATAACCAACCGCAGTAGGCAACACAGCTTTTGGCGTCTGCCATAAGAACACTAAGCGTCTGCCATAAGAACACTAACCCATTTCACAAAATCCGGTCCAAATCCTTTTTTTTTTTTTTTAACGTATGTATCATAAAATTCTTTGATATTCTGTCAAAAGCTTAACAATAATCAATCGGCAAAAGTCCTGGTTTCTGCCGTACATTCAGTTGATCAGTAACATCATCGATCAGTCTCAGTAGCATCGACACTCTGCGCCCGTTTACATAGCCAACTTGATCACCGCTGACAACATCATTTATGACGTCTCCTAAACGGAGAGCTAAGCACTTTGCTAACAGTTTATAATAAGTTTGTTAGCGATATGGGTCGCAGTTCTTTAGGTTATCTCTTGCTAAGTCTTTTCCTTTGTGTATCAGAGTAATAACAGCTTTTCTTTGTGATGAAGATAAATTCCTATTTTCAAACGCAGAATTAAACGACAAGGTCAAAAGTTTACTAATGCGTGCCCAGAACGTTCTCAAAACCTCGACTGTAATCCCATCACACCCCGGCACTGAGCCGTTTTTCGTTTGTTTTAATGCATATATATAAGAGTTCACTTTCGACCACCACCCCTTCACATTTATCTTTCTGTCCTGCAGAGATTGTTGGTGTTGTTGTGTTTCCCATAAAAGTAGTTATTTTTTCTTCCATCCCTTCCTTGTCTATCTTTTTTTTTTAAATAGAAAAAATTTAAAAATAAATTTAAAAAAAGTCTCTTTGAACATTCATAATGTCTACCTGCTTCGTAAATATCCGCCCTTGTCGTCCGTCACCCTTTCCATTATCTTTGAATTAGCCCTAGATTTTTCTAAGTTCAAAACTTTGTGTTTTTCCCCCCTTCCTATACCCACTTGACCCGAGAACGCACCTGTGCTGCACGGGATTTCTGTTGCTCGAGCAGTTCTATTTTTATTTTGACCTGGTCACGCTGGTTTTGGGTAGCGACACATTCTGGGTTAGCGGCAAGGGCTGAGTCAGTGTCATTCAGTTTACCATACAATTCTGCCAGTGTATTTCTATTGTGAACTGATGTCTGTTTACTATAGTTTCGTGTAAAGTCTTTAATTTTCACCTTTAGAAGTTCCCACTCCAACTGATTGTCTGATTTGCTATCTAAGCCAGCGGTGTGGTTATCAAGTACGGTGTTCATTTGATTAACAAATATGGAATCTTTCGGAAGAGAATTATTAAATTTCCAGTAGCCTGGGCCTCTTTCAATCTCTGCAAACTTGACTAAAACAGAACATCCTCTGTGATCTGTAGAGGGACAGAATGAATATTACATTCAATGGTTTTGTCAAAACACATTGAGTTTGTCAGTATATAATCTAGTCTTCTAGCAACAAATGGATTTCTTTTACACCATGTATATTTTTTGCCTCCTGGGTGAAATAATCTCCATGTATCAGGCAAGTCACAATCACTAAGCAAATCGTTAAATTTCAACACAACCCTTTCAACATGTTTTTCAACAGAAATAATGTCTAAATCATTTTTTAAGACACAGTTAAAGTCTCCAGAGACTAAAATATAATCCAAGTTAATATCTTTAATAGCACAGGCAAGTTCGTCAAAAAAAAAAAAGATTTTTTTTTTTGGTGACCCAGCAGGAGCATACACGTTAACCACTGCAGTCTGGTTACTCACCATTTCAAACTTAGTAATAAGAATTCTTCTAAAATTATATACGATGTTGACCTCATTTATAGTAACACCATTTCTGAACAAAATCACTTGACCAGAGCTGTGGGAGGTACACTCATTATAGATCAGTTTCCCACCCCACTCTTTTTCCCATCCCTCACTTACATCTTTAGTTATGTATGTTTCCTACAAAAACAAATAATGTCTTATTCTCTCTCTGAAATATGTAAACATAGACTTTCACTTCAATTTTGATCGGAGCCCCCGAACGTTAACAGAAAACAATCGAAAAGTAGAATCGCAAGCCATTGGAAAGTCCGTGGACAGAAGCGAAAGTCCGTGACACACACACAGCGTGCAGTTCACAGCGTCGGTGTCACTCAGCTGGGCTGTGACATGAGGCTCTGCATGGTGTCAGCCGCCTCACCCGTGTCGGTCAGCCTGGCGGGTTTTCCGTTCATGCTCGTGCTACCAGGGGATTTCCCCGGTATCTGACCTTGTCCGTTTGGGCGTGGCGTCACGCGTGCACTGCTCAAAGTCCAACTTTGTTTTCCATGAACCCTTGCCAACTGTCTGCCTCTGTTCACAAGTTCCGTTATTATTTTTTTCTTGCTGTCCCGTGCTTGCTTTTTGCCACTAACCTTGGTCTTCTTGGTTACCGATAACTGTCTGGCGGTGGCTTTCTGACTCGGCTGTTCCGATGGCGTGTCGTCGATCGCCGGCAGGGGATCCTCCCACTGGTCCTCGTTACCGCTGGAAGCCTCGTTGTCGGACGTCTCGTGCTGGGACGGGGGTTCCCTGGCGTTGGCGACCTGGGGGTTGGGGGTCGGGGGTTCCCTGGCGTTGGCGACCTGGGGGTCGGGGGTTCCCTGGTGCTGACGACCTGGGGGTTGGGGGTCGAGGGTTCCATGGCATTGGAGACCTGGGTGTCTCCTCGTTGTCCCACACTGCTTTGTGGCCCCTACACGGAGACAGCATCACAGACTGGATCACCACGCTTGTGACCCTCCTGACGGCACTCTCTGCATCGGATGCTGTTTGGACACGCAGAGACGCGATGGCCTCTCTCCAAGCACCTGGAGCACGTTGTCCGCTGTGGGTCGGCCCTCGGCTGTTCCTTGTGATAGAGGCGCGCGGTCAATCCCCCGATCTTTACTGTCCTTTCCAAAGGCCTTTTAGGGATGTTGACGAACACAAACCGCCGGCCAGTCAGGAATCTTGTCAATTTCCCGTCCTTATTTCTGATCTTTTCGTTTATCAGAGAGGATCTCCACACACACTCTAGTCTGACTAATGCTGTCTCTATGTCCTTTCCGTCAACTGAAATCGGAATGTCCCAGATCCATACTTTTGTGACTGGCACCTCCTCTCCGCTACCACCTCTCACGATGAAAGGGTTTTTGTCGTACACTTGCACTGTTTTCTGCCTGAGAGTGAGGTTCTCTATCAGCAGCTTGTTTCTGGCGGTTCTGGTGAGAGGATACACACGCCACAGTCCTCGTATTTCCTGGGCCCCAAATATCGTTTCCGTCCCACTCACTTTTTCCGCTGCTAGGCAGATCTCTAGAGTGTCATATTTCAAACTGTCATTGGCAGGCAGGTCTCGCCGAAGTAAAAAAACAGGCTCAACTGCCATCTAGGTGAGTTCACGATGAGCAGTCGTCAATAACAAAATGAAGCGGCAAAAATAATGGAATGTCAGTGAAAAGAAAGAAAAGAAAACCGTGAAAAGAAACACCACACCTTCGTCCTCCTCCGATTCAACAAACTGACTTCACCACCCTTCAGCCCGAACGTACTCCAACAGTCCGACACGAATCAAACACGATCCAAACACCCAAAAACGTGAAATATGAAGAGAAAAGTCACAAAACAACACCAGCCTCAAAAAACGCGTCCTCTCGACATCGAAGGGGACATAACCACCCTTATGTTGTTAAGAGTACAAAGATACTGACTGAGTACTAATGACTGATTGAAATTACAGTATACGCTATAAAAATTATAAAAATTAAAATCGTGCAGTAAATCCAGAGCAGCATGCAAGTCTTGCAAAGTAATCTACAAGCCTCAACTTAAACTCTTTAATGGGCAAGTTTACGTTATCAAAATTTGCATTTCCCAAACCACACCAAAGCCAAATTTGTATAAAACATTTTGTTGTGAGTCGGTTTGGCCTAGCGGTAAGGCGTTAGACTGGTAAGCAGAGGACAAGTTTATGTTACCGACACCTTGCATTTCCCAAACCACACCAGAGCCAAATTTGCTTAAAACATTTCGAACTTTATTGTGAGCCGGTTTGGCCTAGCGGTAAACAGAGGGACCTCGGTTCGAGTCCGCTTCGGCTCTCCTTTCTCTTCAAAAGTTGTGGTCTGTGGACACTGTCTTGTGACTTTGTCCCTCTCAATCAATGAAACATTAAAATGGCTCTCGTGGCTGCCTACCTTAATGCAGGAGTTCATTCTGGTGGTGACAGTGTAGCGATAGGTATATAATCTCCCTCTTCCCCCACCTCCATACCCCTTTCCCCCCTTCTCCCCGTCCCTAATAATCCTTATGGTTTCTGTGGACTTTAAGCACCATGTTTACTTACTTTACGAACTTTGCAAACCGGGCCATGTAATACAGTTGTGTCTTTGAAGATTCAATAACATATTATTTGCTTTTAGTCTGGGGCACCTTCTGTCATCCATACACGTCAAGCGCAGCCAAAACTTGATGCATCTGGCATACGTGTTTTCCTAAAAGGGGCTGTCTGCCCGTTTCGCCGTATATTAAATGTCTAGGTGAGAGAGAGAGAGAGAGAGGAGAGAGAGAGAGAGAGAGAGAGAGAGAGAGAGAGAGAGAGAGAGAGTTAACCCATAATGCTTGTACATATAGTAACAGTTATGCTAAGAGATCAGAAATTAAAACTTTTCAACACAGAAACACTCACTGATTCTCACACAACCCATGTCCTAGCAAACAGCCTGAAATAATACATTAGAGAAGAGTCAACATTCCTAGGTTACCACCCCTTCCATCCCACCGCCTCTCTCACGCACACACCTTCAGTCACTCTTTTTTTCCTGTCAGTCTCTGTCTCTCTCTCTCTCTCTTTCACTCCCCTCCCCCCCTCCCGACTCTCTTGGACCTAATATGGAGAAGAAGAAAAAAATCAGAAGCTGAACAATAAAACAACATTCTTCATGGTACAGCACAGTTTCAACGCATGTGCACACGCATTCAAGAACACTGACATTTGCGATGGACACTTCGCTGCAGGTGCGCTACTGGCCGGTTCTGCTCCGTCAGTCGCGTTCATCATTGGAAACGTCAGTCGCGTTCATCATTTGAAACGTCAGTCGCGTTCATCATTGAAAACGTCAGTCGCGTTCATCATCGGAAACGTCAGTCACGTTCATCATCGGAAACGTCAGTCACGTTCATCATCGGAAACGTCAGTCACGTTCATCATTGGAAACGTCAGTCACCAGGGAGAGTGAAAGAGAAGGGGCCATAAGCAGTACTCAAATTTCGCGCCTCTGGGCAGTCTGCTTGACAGTCCCGGCTTCCCACGGCGTCGACCTCAGTCTGGAACTCTTCCGAGACCACCAGCAGGAGACGGAACGACAGCAGGCGGCGTCCAACAATAGAGGCGTTCTCCCACCAAGACGGCCCGTCCTGCCTCCCACCCAGACGTAGGCGGCGATGTCGACGTCCCTGTCCTAGACATCCCTGTCCTAGACGTCCCTGTCCTAGACATCCCTGTCCTAGACGTCCCTGTCCTAGACATCCCAGTCCTAGACGTCCCTGTCCTAGACATCCCTGTCCTAGACGTCCCTGTCCTAGACATCCCTGTCCCAGACTTCCCTGTCCTAGACATCCCTGTCCTAGACATCCCTGTCCTAGACGTCCTTGTCCTAGACATCCCTGTCCCAGACTTCCCTGTCCTAGACATCCCTGTCCTAGACATCCCTGTCCTAGACGTCCTTGTCCTAGACATCCCTGTCCTAGACGAGCAAACGATATGTCGTGTGAGCGCTCACGGCGTTGATGAGCGCATGATAAATACATGTACATTATTATTATTATTAATAATCGTAGGCGCCGTAAAGACATGGAAAGAACTTAAGTAAGTAAGTAATTTGGTGTTTTACGCCCAGTCGACCGGTACGGTTATATCAGGGCGATGGAAAGAACGTACCTCGAGATGAAGAAAGACATCTGAAAAACCAACCCCTAGTGACCAACACTCCCAGCCATCACGTTGTTGTCATGTGTGCAGTGTGGGCCCAGCAGATACACGGGAAACGAGCCTGGTGAGTGCCATCACTGAGCTGAAAAGTCTTTCTAGCTCAATGGGTGCCACAGAGTTGTTCTAGCCACACCTTCATGATCGGTTAAGATGACACGAGTTACTTCCCTTCAACCTTTAATGTGGCGTAATTCTCTGTACACGACAGTTTTCGCTTCTCTTCAACATTTCTTCAGCGCATAACTTTAGCATCAAATCGCTGAAACAGTCATGCCAGCTAGCACTATGTTCATTTGCCATTCCTTCCAATCACTGCAAACAGTTATGCATCCAACACGATGTGTAACCATAACTGTCACATTCATTCTAATCTTACACGTTTTGAAGAAATTCAGACCGCGCTACATTCATCTCAGTCAGAAACATGGCAAAACGAACGATTAAACTCCTGTTCTCGGTCACCCACCGAAACACAACCAACAACTTTACCTCTGCAGATTTAAAAGCAAATCCCATTCAACGATGCCTTCGGTCAGGACTCCCGAAAACCGGCGAACCGAAGAGTCCTTCCCATTCTTCAGCCTGCGACGTTGGCAAACGCACGAGTTCCTTGACTATTCACCATCCAAATCGACGGCAGTCCCAGCGCACCGGCTGCACGTGAATTCATTCTCAGCGGATTAGGGGATTCACAGATAATTCACAGCGGATTGTGATGCTTCGCCATGTTGCCGTTTCCCCGGGAAATCAAATAAGGACACACGTTCCGTTGAATTCTTGACTTTTTTTCTTTCTTCTTTTTTCCGACCAATGGTGCAGCTCATTACACGGAAGTGATCTTTTCCGCCAATCTTGTCGCCGTGATCTGCGAGGCTTTCACTGCTGCTGTACTAGGAAAATTTAAACCAGCCGACACACTCACCCCCACTTCCGGCAAGGGCGCTACTGTGCAATGTTGGTTTAACCTTGCCAAAAAGTTGTCCGAACCTTGGTTAGGTGTTGGCAGTAAATTGGCCTAGTCTTGGCCGAAAATTGGTTAAATCATGGGTTGGTGTTGGTTTTAATCTCCGTTAAAAAAAAAGAAAAAAAAGAGCAAACTTTGGGTGTTGGGAGTAAGTTGGTTTAAACTTTATAATGTTGGGTTGATCATGGTGAAAAGTTGGCTGAATATTGTTTGGGTGTCAGCAGTAAATTGGCTTAATCTTGGTTGAACACTGGCTAAATCTTAGATCAGTCAGTGATGGCTTAATCTTAGTGATAAGTTGGCAGAGTATTGGCAGTGTATTGGTTTAGTCGTTTTTGCCGTGTTGGATTAGTCTTAGCAAAATGTTGGGTGACTGTTGGTTAGGCGTTAGCAGTAAACTGGCTTGATCTTAGTAGAAAGTTGGCTTAATCTTGAAAATATGCTGGTTCTAACTTTACAGCAATACTGGACCAAAGCTGTGCCTGTTTCTGTGCCAATATTGGCGGGAAATCTTGGGCCGAGGTTTGGCCAAGATCAGGAACACTGGCTGAAGACAGGCCTGCCAACCGTGAGCGGGCACGCGCCATACACTGGCTGCCAGTCTTGGGCCGATGCTGGACCAAGATCAGGAATACTGACCCTAGATAACCGGCACGGAGTGCTATTGGACCAGTGTTGACCCAGTATTTTGTGTCGCCGGGCTGGGTATCGATGGACTGAACTGCCGCAAGATTCATTCTCATGGCACCCCTGTCATATCGCTCTTCACCCCTCCAGCAAAAAACTGTTCTGGCTTCCCATTACAGAACGCATCAAGTACAAATTACATGCGTGTGCTTTCGTGCTGTTAATGGTTCTGGACTTCCTACGTGTCTACACTCCGTCCCGTACGCTTCGCTCCTCTTCTTCTTGCAGACTCAAGATCCACCAATACAAACACAAGACGCCTTACATTTGGAACTCCCTCCCTCTTCATCACTGAGTCTCAGGCATTGCTCAACCCTTTTGTTTTTCAAAACAAAGTTAAAAACCGTCCTCTTTTTACAGTACTTCTACCCTAACTGTGTCTGTGTGCTTGTGGTGTGTGTGTGGTGTGTGTGTGTGTGTGTGTGTGTGTGTGTGTGTGTGTGTGTGTGTGTGTGTGTGCGAGCACCCACGTGTGTGTGAGTGGATGGGTGAGTAGGTGAGGGGTGAGTGTCAGTGTTTTTCTTTCTTTTCTTTTTCTTTTTAGGTAAGGGTTCTGGTATAGTGGGCATTCTGTCGAGAACTGGGGTGTGGTGGTGGTGGTGGTGGTGGTGTGTGTGGTGTGTGTGTGTGTGTGTGTGTGTGTGTGTGTGTGTGTGTGTGTGTGTGTGTGTGTGTGTGTGTGTGTGTGTGTGTGTGTGTGTGTGTGTGTGTGTGCATTGTTAGTTGTCAATTATGTATTACTTTCATGAACATGTTAACTTTTATTTTCTCTCTCTTAACTTATAAAATGTTGGAGAATGTTGTAAAGCGCAGTGAGTTTGTGTACACCAGAGAGTAGCGCTATACAAAAGTTATCTATTATTCTTATTCTTTTCTTCTAGTAAATAATATCATTATGACTATGCATGTGAGGTACACTTATATTAAAACTTTTTGTGTATGTGAGCGCTCAGGGTGTTACAAAATGTAGGTTATTAGCCTAATGCTATTACTGAAACTGGAGAACCCATGGCCTCTGTACTAAACAAACACCCGCTTACTGACTGATCAAACTGTCAACAGTTAACTTTACGTGGCCTCTGTACTAAACAAACACCCGCTTACTGACCGATCAAACTGTCAACAGTTAACTTTACATGGCCTCTGTACTAAACAAACACCCGCTTACTGACTGATCAAACTGTCAACAGTTAACTTTACATGGCCTCTGTACTAAACAAACACCCGCTTACTGACTGATCAAACTGTCAACAGTTAACTTTACATGGCCTCTGTACTAAACAAACACCCGCTTACTGACTGATCAAACTGTCAACAGTTAACTTTACATGGCCTCTGTACTAAACAAACACCCGCTTACTGACTGATCAAACTGTCAACAGTTAACTTTACATGGCCTCTGTACTAAACAAACACCCGCTTACTGACTGATCAAACTGTCAACAGTTAACTTTACATGGCCTCTGTACTAAACAAACACCCGCTTACTGACTGATCAAACTGTCAACAATTAACTGTACATGGCATCCTCCATTTTCTTAACACACGCGCGTTGTCGTATAGTATTTTGCTTAGCTGACTTCATGTTTAGTGTTTATTTTGGGTTGAAATTAACTTATTGAGTATTGTGTACTGTAGAAGCTAAGTTATATTCATAGACTACTTAATATCACTTTATCAGCGATGCTGCGACTAAGATAACGCGCCCCAGGCGAAAGTTCGCACCGATTGTTTTAGTGCTAGTCTTTGAGTGTGTCTTGCTTCTCTTACAGAGCGTTGTATTATAATCGTTATGTACCATTTTAATCGTGGGAGCGTGCACTTTATTCTGATGCAAGTTTTAGTAACATTAATATTTTGTACATTGTGTTAGTTGTGATTTAGTTGTCTGAATCTGTTTATTGGGCGATTCAGGCGGGGTTGTTAACTCCCTTGACTTTTGCCCAGCATCCCTAAGTCCCTTGGATGCTTTTACTTCCGGTGCGTTCTTTCTTCACAATGGAAGGCGGTGACAGTGAATTTGCAAATTTTACACTGCCAACTTTAAAGGCATTTTTGGAGGCCTGTAGACATAATGTGTCTAGCAATAAGCAATAACTTGTTGCTCGTGCTATAGGATGCCCCGAAACGCATTTTTTCTACGAACCCGCGATCTTCTGGTCAGCCAAAAAACGACGCAAAGACACATTTTGTCCACCTTCCATCCCCTTTCCACGGTAATTTTTGCAACTGTATTGGCATTATTGGCATTTGTATTGCTTCGCGATTCTAGGTTCAACTTCCACTGTTATACACAGCGTGAAGCAACGGCTACTCAGAAATCGGCCCGGAAGTGCGCTGCGACCTCTCGCGACTTCTTGCGCGAAAGATTACAAAGCGCATTCACTCTAGCAAACCAGCTTTGCTGAATCGCCCAATAGACAGGCGCAAGCCACGCTTCCCACTCTTGTTGTAAATAAAATAAGTCATGTGTGTACATTTTGTTTATACGGTTTAAAAGATTGTAAGTGTAGCTTTTATTTGATGTTTTTCATGTTTTAATTAGTTTAGATATTGTTGAGGAAACTGTATTTGTGCGGGCCAAGGAAACACAATTGTCAGCCATTTTGTGGTCCATAGGGCCGATTTCATTGTAGCGATAGCGTGTGTTCCTTGCGGCCCGCGCCGTTCTCTTATCTATGCGTGCCAGTGAGGATTTTGGGTGTGCTGAAAATTGTCTGCTGCTGTAGAATAAAACCTGATTGCCGCCGTACGCCTGCTGTGGTCTCCATTTTACTGACTCCGCTGCCTGTGTCCTGTCCTTCTACGACTCCACACCGTTACATATATATATATAAATGATGCCTATAATTTAATATTTACTCATATATATATTATTGCTGATGACATTTCTATCCCAATGTACATGATGTGTGTTATACTATGCTTGTTCAGCGCTTTGGGCCGCAGGGTAGGCGCTTTACAAATTTCCATTCTTCTTCTTCTTAGTAGTAGCTTAGCAAGGACTAGTTGTTAGACAAGCTTTTGACTGAACCTAAACTACAATCCTTGTAAAATAAAGTTTTTGAGTTCGAGTTCTCTCTCTCTCTGTCTCTCTCTGTTTCTCTGTCTCTGTCCGTCTGACTCTCTGTCTCTGTCTCTGTCTGTCTGTCTGTCTGTCTGTCTCTCTCTCTCTCTCCACACACACACACACACACCCCCTACGGTCTGAGGGCAAAGTGCAGCGTCCTAGGGAGTAAGGTCAGTTCAGTGAGAGGTCTGTGGAGAAATAACCGGCCGGCATGGTGGAGACTGGGCGTAAAGCTTGGCATAAAAATGAAGCTATCACGACTACTGGCCTACTGGTACAGCTACTGCCACTACTAGCCTACTGGCACAGCTACTGCCACTACAGGCCTATTGGTACAGCTACTGCCACTACATGCCTATTGGTACAGCTACTGACACGACATGCCTATTGGTACAGCTATTGCCACTACATGCCTATTGGTACAGCTACTGCCACTACATGCCTATTGGTACAGCTACTGCCACTACAGGCCTGCTGGTACAGCTACTGCCACTACATGGCCTATTGGTACAGCTACTGCCACTACATGCCTATTGGTACAGCTACTGACACGACATGCCCATTGGTACAGCTATGCCTACATGCCTATTGGTACAGCTACTGACACGACATGCCTATTGGTACAGCTACTGCCACTACATGCCTATTGGTACAGCTACTGCCACTACAGGCCTACTGGTACAGCTACTGCCACTACATGCCTATTGGTACAGCTACTGCCACTACAGGTCTATTGGTACAGCTACTGCCACTACATGCCGATTGGTACAGCTACTGCCACTACTGGCCTACTGGTACAGCTACTGCCACTACTGGCCTACTGGAACAGCTACTGCCACTACTAGCCTACTGGAACAGCTACTGCCACTACTGGCATACTGGTACAGCTACTGCCATAATTGCATACTGGTACAGCTACTGCCACTACTAGCCTGCTGGTACAGCTACTGCTACTACTGGCCTACTGGTACAGCTACTGCCACTACTAGCCTACTGGTACAGCTACTGCCACTACTGGCCTACTGGTACAGCTACTGCCACTATTGGCCTACTGGTACAGCTACTGCCACTACTGGCCTGCTGGTACAGCTACTGCCACTATTGGCCTACTGGTACAGCTACTGCCACTATTGGCCTACTGGTACAGCTACTGCCACCACCCCGCGGTCCGCTGTCTCACACAGGTACAGAGCCCAGACAATCACAATTTATTTGTACCGGACACGCAGTTGCCCACAAATCATTGTGGTATTGACATTGGCACTGGTCAGACAACGCAAAGCATGGAGGCAGTGGTGTGTGACCCGCAGAGACGCGGAAAGAGGTTAAACCCCATTGCCACCAGCCATGCCGCTTTCGGGCCCTTTTGCACTGCCTACTGTCGCCGTGGCGGCTTTCTTGGCCGCTTCTTGTTTGCGGTGCAGAACTCACCGTGGGCCCCAGTCTGTCAACTCCACCCGGTGACGGTTCCATTGTCGTTAGACCCGACCGTGCGTACTGTGCGTCAGTGCCGTGTGACCCTCTGTTTACCGCCTCTCGGGACGCCGTAGCCCCTACCCAGCCACCCGGACGAGCTGTGGCCGTATGAGAAACTTTGGGGCTAGTACATACCCGACAGTCACTGTTTGAACTTCGGCTCTGCGCTTGGCCGCCTCCAACCAGGACACGAGAGTACCCCATTAGCTGTTTGCGTGAAAGCTTTTTTTTTTATTCTACACGCTCTCTGCAGCTGACCTTCCCCCATGCCGCACTGCCTCTCGGCCTGGGAACGTTGTCCGTGAGGTAAGTAAACACTTCCCTTTCCCTTCCCTTTTCTCAGGAGTCGGTAGGGAGTGATGCGCAGCTCATTTTCTTCACATGCATTAATTTGTTGGCCTAGTTTATTGCAGTGTAGACTTACTAGAGAACCTCGCTGCGAACACATGTGCGTAAGTATTTACACTTCCTGTGATACATACTTACAAGGGAACCTCACTGCGTAGGCCTGTTCTGGTATAGGCTACAATGTAACTCCTTAATCCGAACGCCGATAATCCAGAAACATCGGCTTCAGGATATAATAATAAACTAAGGGAATTGCCAACCGCTAGAAGGCAACTCCCCGTTAATGTGCAGAGAGGGCCTGTGTTCATGGACCGAGAGGTGATAGGGCCTGCGTGTTCATGGACCGAGAGGTGATAGGGCCTGTGTTCATGGACCGAGAGGGGATAGGGCCTGCGTGTTCATGGACCGAGAGGTGATAGGGCCTGCATGTTCATGGACCGAGAGGTGATAGGGCCTATGTGTTAACAGACAGGAGCTACGTGTTAAGAACCGAGAGCCTAGATTGGACATGAACTATCCCTTTACAGCAGGATAGAAATGCCCGTGTTGACTGAAATCTGCCGAAAGCTTAAATATAAACAAAGAAAGTAAGATAACAGCCACAACAACCAGGACAACACACATAGACACAAACACACACACACACACACACGCACGCACGCACGCACGCACGCACGCACGCACGCACACACACACACACACACACACACAATGGGAAGAGCGATGACGCGGCAGTTGTAAAAAAAAAAAAGGAAAAAAAATGATGTGACAGTTGTAAAAGACGTATATTGTGCTAGTTGTAAAAGAAGAGATGTCATGCCACAGTTGTAAAAGAAGAGCACTGTAATAGTTGTCAAGAAGATGTATGATGTAATAGCTGTAATTTAGTTAGTTGAAGATGTAAGATGTGATAGTTGTAAAAGAACAGGTGTGATGTGGTTGTAAAGAAGATGTAAGAAGTGATAGTTGTAAAAGAACAGGTGTGATGTAAAGGTTGTACAGAAGATGTAAGATGTGATAGTTGTAAAAGGACAGGTGTGATGTAGTGGTAAAGAAGATGTAAGATGTGATATATGTCAAAGAACAGGTGTGAGGTAGTGGTTGTAAAGAAGATGTAAGATGTGACAGTTGTGATGTAGTGGTTGCAAAGGAGATGTAAGATGTAAACTGATGACGTATCAAAGGCATACTTTTGATGATTCCGTTGATCCCTTGACTGGCAGAGAGCTGGACATACCCAGGCCTAGCAGATTTTGAGGCCGTTGTCCCCAGTTCTCGCGCCGTTATGTCCACACCTCCAGGTGACGTTATTGTGTGTGGTTGTTGCGGGATCCCGTTAGTATACACACATGGTTGTTGCGGGATCCCGTTAGTATACACACATGGTTGTTGCGGGATCCCGTTAGTACACACACATGGTTGTTGCGGGATCCCGTTAGTATACACACATGGTTGTTGCGGGATCCCGTTAGTACACACACATGGTTGTTGCGGGATCCCATAGAACACACACATGGTTGTTTCGGGATCCCGTTAGTATACACACATGGTTGTTGCCGGATCCCGTTAGTACACACACATGGTTGTCGCGGGATCCCGTTAGTATACACACATGGTTGTTGCGGGATCCCGTTAGTACACACACATGGTTGTTGCGGGATCCCGTTAGTATACACACATGGTTGTTGCGGGATCCCGTTAGTACACACACATGGTTGTTGCGGGATCCCATAGAACACACACATGGTTGTTTCGGGATCCCGTTAGTATACACACATGGTTGTTGCCGGATCCCGTTAGTACACACACATGGTTGTCGCGGGATCCCGTTAGTATACACACATGGTTGTTGCGGGATCCCATAGTACACACACATGGTTGTTGCGGGATCCTACAGTACACACACATGGTTGTTGCGGGATCCCATAGTACACACACATGGTTGTTGCGGGATCCCACAGTACACACACGTGGTTGTTGCGGGATCCCATAGTACACACACATGGTTGTTGCGGGATCCCATAGTACACACACGTGGTTGTTGCGGGATCCCATAGTACACACACGTGGTTGTTGCGGGATCCCATAGTGCGCACACATGGCTCAGTAACCACAGACCAGTCAGATTCACTGTCATGCAAAGCGCCAGACCATCATTGAAGAGGACAGTGCAGCAGATAGTGTACATATCAGCCACCAGCGTGACAATGGAGGTGGAAGCACTATGCAGAGTATCAACCTTCAGCGTGACAATGGAGGTGGAAGCACTGTGGAGCCTTATAGCGTAGCAACCTTCAGCGTGACAATGGATGTGGAAGCACAGCGCAGCCTATAGTGTATCGACCTCCAGCGTGACAACAAAGGTGGAAGCACTGTGGAGCCTATAGTGTGTCGACTTTCCTGTAGTGTATCGACCTCCAGCGTGACAACAAAGGTGGAAGCACTGTGGAGCCTATAGTGTGTCGACTTTCCTATAGTGTATCGACCTCCAACGTGACAACAAAGGTGGAAACACTGTGGAGCCTATAGTGTGTCGACTTTCCTGTAGTGTATCGACCTCCAGCGTGACAACGAAGGTGGAAGCACTGTGGAGCCTATAGTGTGTCGACTTTCCTGTAGTGTATCGACCTCCAGCGTGACAACGAAGGTGGAAGCACTGTGGAGCCTATAGTGTGTCGACTTTCCTGTAGTGTATCGACCTCCAGCGTGACAACGAAGGTGGAAGCACTGTGGAGCCTATAGTGTGTCGACTTTCCTATAGTGTATCGACCTCCAGCGTGACAACGAAGGTGGAAGCACTGTGGAGCCTATAGCGTATCAACCTCCAGCTTAACAACAGATGTGATCGAAGCACACCGCAGCCTATAATGTATCAGCCTCCAGTGTAACAATGGAGGTGGAAGCTGTCACACATGCTGTCCCCTGGATTGCCTCAAGAGATGACAGTCGGACCACACATTCCATCATCCTCACAGATTCAGTGAGCTTGCTACAAAAAGTGTAAAGTGGAATGGAAAACCCAGATTGAAATGTTTCAATGTTCGATATTCACATTTCAAGACTGAGTATACTTTCATGGACAATGCGCGAGTAGACAGACTGGCTGGCAAAACACCAATGTTACATCTCTGAAGATTGGAAATGTTGAGGAGCGAGAGACACTACATGCGGGCACGAAGCCAAATACATGTCACCATCGACCACCTCGCTTAGAGAGACGTAGAAGTAGGAAGCGTCGAGGACTTTCGTTGAAGGTCGGGAAAGGACCATTAGCAATCAGTCGAACATTGAATCTAGGGAAACGTTTTGCGAGTGCATAGATACTATCTTGAACTGAACAGAAGTAGTACACAGTACGCACATGTGTAGGTAGTCTATACAGGAATTGAAACAGAAATAGTACAGCCTTGTACAGACTGCCATTGAGCCGACTCGCTGACGTCGCCATACTCTACACTTGGTTTTCCAATGGTTTTGACAATTGGATTTATCCCACTCGCACTTATCATAAACTCGTTTCCGACCATATCTCCAACTTTTGCCAACTCTGTTTCAAAGCCGATACATACTGTGAAGTTCGAGTCCATTTGCTGCATTCGCAAGATCAACATGGACGATTTTTCAGTCGACATTGCAAATGGCATTACATGTCACTCGCTGATCTCAACCGTCACCCATGTCAAGTGCTTGACAAGCATGCGCCTGTGTGTCAGCGTAAGGTTCGCCAGCGAAGGCCTAGACCATGGACCTATGAATATGTAGGTCCATGGCCTAGACCCTGTTACAGCTCTGTCGCCGATCAGCTCCGTGAGCTGAAGCGTGAACGTCTGAGAGCGGAGCGCGGCTGGCGATCGAGCCTCGATCGCGTTTGACTATGCATGTACAGTTGTATGACATCAAAGCAGAAGGTAGCTGACCTAGTCCATGGCGCTAAGACGTCGTTCTGTCCTTCAAACTGCCCTTCTGTTCAACCATGGTGTCTTCTAGCGCGAAATGCAAAGAGCTGTTTCACAACATAACTACTCTCTTTGGCAAAACTAACAAATCCTCTCTTCCTTCTGTTCACGATTTCCAACAACCTCTAAGCATCTTCAGTGGCTTTTTCAAAAACAAAATCCTCTCCATTCAAAACAACCTTTCGCCTGTGGCACAGAAGAATAACGACTGTCAGCCCACATTCTCTGCCTACACATTTCTCTCCTTTACACCCATTTCTCAACCATGCGTTTAAAAGAACCCTTGAAGATCTTCTCCCGGTATCCACCAACATTCTCAACGAATCATTCACATCAGGAACCCTTCCCCCCGATTTCAAAAGAACAGTAGTAAACCCTTAAAGAAACCTTCACCTGATCCAAATGAACTGAAAAACTACGGACCCATTTCTAATCTACCCTTTCTGTCAAAACACAATCTGCTCAGTATCCATCTGTCTGCTTACCGGTCCGGGCACAGCACGGAGACTCTTCTTCTCCACATACTCAACGATCTTCTCACTTTCCTCGATGAATACAAAATTTCAATTCTCTCGTTTTGGGATCTCTCTGCAGCCTTAGACACAAGAGACCACGAAATTCTTCTCTCACCTCAAACATGAAAGGAAAGAAGAAAATGTATTCGCCAGTGACATTAAAATGTACACAGGAATTTGCCTTGGTGACGTTCCAGTCATACAGTGCATTAACAAATAGACAAAACATTACAATTAGTCATTATAAAAGTTATAAGTAAATAAAACTTAAATTCAACAAGGTAACAATCTCATTCCTGCAATGTCAGTTACCACATGCACACACACACACGCACCACGCACGCACGCACGCACGCACGCACACACACACACACATGGCATAACGTTTCGCAGTTCTTACAGGCGGGTGCAAGTAACCCGCACACCCGACTTACGAACCATGCACACTAATGCAAGCCACGACTTTGGCATTTGTGGTACAGCCTTGAACTGGTTTCGATCTTACCTTTCTGACAGGAAACAATCTGTCCTCACAGACGACCAAAACTCAACAGAAACGACCCTGGACGTCGGTGGTCCTCGACGTTCTGTCCTGGGCCCTGCACTGTTCACTTTGTATACACCACCACTTACATGCCTCACCGAAAAACGCTCTATTCGTCACGAAATGCTCACTTCCAGATTGTGTCAAAGATATCTGGCTATGGCAGGAAGAAAACAAACTGAAACTGAATAATGATAAGACTGAAGCTATTCGCTTCTCATCATCATCGTCAACGCGACCTTGCAACACCCACAGACAATCTCTCTCAGCAACAGGCCTACCGATTTGGAGTTTGGAATTGCCCGCAACCTCTGGTTCATCTTCGATAACGATCTTTCAATGAAACAACACACCATTAAAACATGTAAGGCTGCATACATTGAAATCACACGAAAAGTTCCATTCGCCAATATCTCACTGAAGACGCAACCAAAACACTAGATATTTTACGCGTCTTGCCCAGATTAGACAACTGCAATTCCCTACTGGCAGGCTATCCACGTACAGTCATCAAACAACTCCAATAAGTACAGAACTCTGCAGCCAAACTCACCCTTAAAATCTCGTGGAGCAGAACACGCCAAACTTCTTCTCAAGCAACTGCACTGGTTCCCCATAACATAAAGAATTAAAACCAGAATAGCTTTGTCTCTGCTATCAAATCATCACTGGCACTGCCGCTCAGCACTTGGCACTCAGCCCGCGCGGTGTGGCCCACAAAATACACCTTCACCAAAATTTGCAAAACTTATGAAAAGCCGTCATGACTTGTCCTTGCTCTGTGAGGCGGCTTGGCCTAGTTGTAAGGCGTTAGGCAAGTAAGCGGAAGGACCTCGGTTCGATACCGCTTCGGCTCTCCTTTCTCTTCAAAAAGGTTGTGGTTTGTGGACACTGTCTTGTGACTTTGTCCATCACTTCCTACTGAAACATTAAAATGGCTCTCATCGCTGCCCACCTTAATGCAGAAGTCATTCTGGTGGTGACAGTGTAGCGATAGGTATAATCTCCCTCTCCCCCACCTCCGTACCCCCTTCCCCCCTTTTCCCCGTCCCTAATAAGCCTTATGGTTTCTGTGGACGTTAAGCACCATGTTTACTTACTTATTAGTCCTTGCTCGTCATGCTCGCCTGGCTCTATGTCACTCGTTAGACAAGGCCCCCAAAACTCTTTTCTCCTCTAACAACTCCTTATCATGCATACCGCCACGCACACCCTATATACAGACATACAAAACCAAATAATCAAGGAAATAATAATACAGACAACAAAACATAAAATGCCTAAAATTCCACACACAGAGAACAAATACCGGCCCTCGACCCCCCACGCAATGAAGAAGAGAATAGATTCTCACTCACCAGCCGACTCGTGGTAGTCTGCTCCGCTCCCCACGTTCCTCGAACGTTGAAGGAAAATATAAATACTACACCATTCTACCGAGCTTCCCTGTAGCTAAACTACAGAACAGAGGATTTGAAAAGAAATCACACTGCTGACGACCGGGACCCAAGAAAGAAACGCTTTGGCGAGCCAAACGGCCTTCCCTCTCGGAGATGGACAACAGACTGACTACTCTATCTCGTTTCGCGCCTCACGCCGAAAGAACTCATTCTACTCCCCATTTGTTGACTTAGACCACGTGACCTATACGTGCCCGACAGGACTCACGGGCCTACCCGTGCAATCGCGGCCCCACTGCCTGCACGGTATGGACTCATACAACTGATGTCCCAAAACATCAACTTTAAACACAAGTCACTGTCAGTCTAGTCATCTAACCCAGGTGGACGTGACACTGGTCAGCGCTGTATTCTGTCTGCTGGTCTGGTCTGGTCAGCGCTGTATTCTGTCTGCTGGTCTGGTCTGGTCAGCGCTGTATTCTATTTGCTGGTCTGGTAAGCGCTGTATTCTGTCTGCTGGTCTTGTCAGCGCTGTATTCTGTCTGCTGGTCTGGTCAGCGCTGTGTTCTGTCTGCTGGTCTGGTCAGCGCTGTGTTCTGTCTGCTGGTCTGGTCAGCGCTGTATTCTGTCTGCTGGTCTGGTCAGCGCTGTATTCTGTCTGCTGGTCTGGTCAGCGCTGTGTTCTGTCTGCTGGTCTGGTCTGGTCAGCGCTGTATTCTGTTTGCTGGTCTGGTCAGCGCTGTATTCTGTTTGCTGGTCTGGTCAGCGCTGTATTCTGTCTGCTGGTCTGGTCTGGTCAGCGCTGTATTCTGTTTGCTGGTCTGGTCTGGTCAGCGCTGTATTCTGTTTGCTGGTCTGGTCAGCGCTGTATTCTGTTGCTGGTCTGGTCAGCGCTGTATTCTGTCTGCTGGTCTGGTCTGGTCAGCGCTGTATTCTGTTTGCTGGTCTGGTCTGGTCAGCGCTGTATTCTGTTTGCTCGTCTGGCGGAGATACCGGACTAAGTGTCTTGTCCGTCGTATGTTGACGATAAGAATACTGGAATCACGATGTGAGAGCATAGGAATGGGCCCATGTCTCAGGCAGGTGAATGTGATGAAAAGTGGAGGAGGTCTCCTCCACTGCTTTGGCAACCTTAATGGGTATAGTTCTCACACCATCACAAAGGTAAACACTGCCTTGGCAACCTTAATAGGTATAGTTCCCACACCATCACAAAGGTAAACACTGCCTTAGCAACATTAATGGATATAGTTCCCACACCACCACAAAAGTAAACACTGCCTTGGCAACCTTAATAGGTATAGTTCCTACACCATCACAAAGGTAAACACTGCCTTAGCAACATTAATGGATATAGTTCCCATACCACCACAAAGGTGAACACTGCCTTGGCAACATTAAGGGATATATATATATATATATATATATATATATATATAGTTCCCACACCATCACAAAGGTAAACACTGCCTTAATGTGGATAGTTCCCAAAGGTAAACACTGTCTTGGCAACATTAATGGATATAGTTCCCACACACCACAAAAGTAAACACTGCCTTGGCAACATTAATGTGTATAGTTCCCACACCATCACAAAGGTAAACACTAAAAAATCACATACACTCGTAGGGCAGGGTGGCGCTGCTCTTGTGGCTGCTGTAGTGTTGCCGGGGTAAAGACTATAACGCCGCACACACTGTTAGGACAGCACTTTTTTTTGCGGCTGCTATAGGGTTACTCACGTAAAGGCGACATAACTGCCGCAAGTGGATTTGAGAACGGTTAACGCCAAGAGGAAGCGCTATAGAAGTATCTCTGTGGCACATGGTGATACTGAAATGCATGAAACAAGCAGTGGAATTAGGAAGCTGGAAGACCCGCTGAAACCGATTCATCACAGGCATAATTTGAGGCACTGAAGATTATCGATAAACACTGCAGCCGGCCACTGAAGATTATCGATAGACATTGCAGCCGGACACTGAAGATTATCGATAAACACTGCAGCCGGCCACTGAATATTATCGATAAACACTGCAGCCGGCCACTGGAGATTATCGATAAACACAGCAGCCGGACACTGAAGATTATCGATAAACACTGCAGCCGGCCACTGAAGATTATCGATAAACACTGCAGCCGGACACTGAAGATTATCGATAAACACTGCAGCCGGACACTGAAGATTACTGATAAACACTGCAGCCGGACACTGAAGATTATCAATAAACACTGAAGCCGGACACTGAAGATTACTGATAAACACTGCAGCCGGACATTGAAGGTTATCGATAGACACTGCAGCCGGACACTGAAGATTATCGATAGACACTGCAGCCGGACACTGAAGATTATCGACAAACACTGCAGCCGGACACTGGAGATTACCGACAAACACTGCAGCCAGACACTGAAGATTGTCGATAAACACTGCAGCCGGACATTGAAGATTATCGATAGTCATTGCAGCCGGACACTGAAGATTATCGATAAACACTGAACCCAGACACTGAAGATTATCGATAAACACTGAACCCAGACACTGAAGATTATCGATAAACACTGACCCCGCGGAGAGACTGTATACCGGTAATTAAGAAGATTGGGACGATTATGAAGACGAAGAATAGTGATAAAGCGCACCAAGCTAGGGACGATTATGAAGACGAAGAATAGTGATAAAGCGCACCAAGCTAGGGACGATTATGAAGACGAAGAATAGTGATAAAGCGCACCAAGCTAGGGACGATTATGAAGACGAAGAATAGTGATAAAGCGCACCAAGCTAGGGACGATTATGAAGACGAAGAATAGTGATAAAGCGCACCAAGCTAGGGACGATAATGAAGACGAAGAATAGTGATAAAGCGCACCAAGCTAGGGACGATTATGAAGACGAAGAATAGTGATAAAGCGCACCAAGCTAGGGACGATTATGAAGACGAAGAATAGTGATAAAGCGCACCAAGCTAGGGACGATAATGAAGACGAAGAATAGTGATAAAGCGCACCAAGCTAGGGACGATAATGAAGACGAAGAATAGTGATAAAGCGCACCAAGCTAGGGACGATAATGAAGACGAAGAATAGTGATAAAGCGCACCATGCTAGGGACGCGACTGGGAGTGCTTCCACCCCAGCAAGCATTGAACAGAAGGAGAATACTGCTGACAGTATAATTATAGGTACAAGAAACAGTGCAGAAAAGAGATTATCTAATATGTGCCTGTGCTGTAGCATGCTGATACCCTCTGCTTGTTAAACCTTATTTTGAACGAAGTAAATCAGTAAGGTTGAGAAATGGACCCCCCCCCCCCCTTCTCCACTAAGTGCCAGGTAAAGGCTGTCTGTCTGGGCCGTTAGCGCGTTCTCTGGGGGTGGGGGCTACACACAGCTGTGCACCGTGTCTGTACCTCTTGTCTCGACAGACTGGCTGTCTTCAATGGTCCCCACGTAATAAGAGTGCTCATAAAAGGTGTAATCAATACGACTGCGGCACGATCAATATGTTCATAAAAGGTTAATCAATATGACGGCAACACAATCAATGTTTTGATAACACCTCCTGCTTCGCGAAGTATATTGGCAGCTGTTGTTGTTCACAAAGATGATGGATTTCCTTCCCCATTGTAAACTGCCGATTGGCAAAGATGCATGGGAGCTAGATGTGTGTTTTTCCAACACTCAAATCCAATATTGTGCGCGTTAATATTGGATGCGATGTTTTAGAATCGAACGTGTGAAATAATACTAAGCTTGTGAAGACATTTGAACTTGCTGAAACCATTGGTGGGAGATTGAACAATCTACGTTAAACAAGAGGTCAGAAGAAATTAGCAGTCAGTCTCATGGTGTGTACAGCTCTGCGAGGGAGCCAGAATTGACAGGAGAGTGCCAGTCAGTGGTAGTGTGTGAACAACTCAGCGACTGATTAAACAAGAATTAACAGGAGAGTGCCAGTCAGTGTTAGTGTGTGACCAACTGTGTGATTAAACAAGAATTAACAGGAAAGTGCCAGTCAGTGTTAGTGTCTGAACAACTGTGTGATTAAACAAGAATTATCAGGAAAGTGCCAGTCAGTGTTAGTGTCTGAACAACTGTGTGATTAAACAAGAATTAACAGGAGAGTGCCAGTGAGTGTTAGTGTGTGAACAACTGTGATTAAACAAGAATTAACAGGAGAGTGCCAGTCAGTGTTATTGTGTGAACAACTGTGTGATTAAACAAGAATTAACAGGAGAGTGCCAATAAGTGTTAGTGTGTGACCAACTGTGTGATTAAACAAGAATTAAAGGAGAGTGCCAGTCAGTGTTAGTGTGTGACCAACTGTGTGATTAAACAAGAATTAAAGGACAGTGCCAGTCAGTGTTAGTGTGTGACCAACTGTGTGATTAAACAAAAATTAACAGGAGTGTGCCAGTGTTAGTGTGTGACCAACTGTGTGATTAAACAAGAATTAACAGGAGAGTGCCAGTCAGTGTTAGTGTGTGAACAACTGTGTGATTAAACAAGAATTAACAGGAGAGTGCCAATCAGTGTTAGTGTGTGAACAACTGTGTGATTAAACAAGAATTAACAGGAGTGTGCCAGTCAGTGCTATCGTGGGGTCAACTCTGCGATATAAAACAAGAAACAACAGGAGAGTGCCAGTCAGTGCTATCGTGGGGTCAACTCTGCGATATAAAACAAGAAACAACAGGAGAGTGTTAGTAATAACAAGGAATTGTAGTCGATCAAACAAATAGTAACGAGCGAGTTCTAGTCGCCCCTATCCTGTGGTCATCTGGTCACCTGGTCATCTGGTCAGTCGTATTGTGCGCGCAACTGTAGGCGGGCACGTTCACCACGGGCCACAGGTGTGAGCACCGTGTGACGACAGCGAAGGGAAAGCGGTAGGGTGGCCTCAGTGACATCAGCTGCAATGACGAGCGAAACGTGGCTGGGCCAGGCAGTGCTCCACAGTATCCGCCGCAAGGCCCGCGAAACGGCCAGTTCACAGTGGGTGCACACTTACGGCCGGTCTTACGAGGCAGGTGGGGAGTCGTCCCAACAGGTAACGTCGACGTACTGGGATTTGTTTTAATACGTCATTTATCCACGGCAGAAAGGTCGGGTCACCCTTACCGGGTAAGGCCATACAACAAGCGCAAGAGCAGCGCTACCCATTCCTACCAGTGTATGCAGTATTTCGTGTGTCCATGCAGTGCTATGGCTGCCATTGTTTCGGTGTTTTATTTAAACGTGTTTCTGCGTACGGTTGCATAAACTGTGGCTGCACGAACAGCATAACAAAGTCTAGCCCGACCCTCACCATTCAGCCATCCCGCCACTAGACTCCGTGTGATGAAAGGTGTGTATGCTGAGGACTGTACGAGTTGTTGCTTTTTTGTATTTTTTAAGATAATTATTTAATGTGTGTACGTGTGTGCATGCGTGCTTGTGTGTGTGTGCGCGCGTGTGTGTGTGTGTGTAAGGGGGGGGGGGGGGGGTCAGGTAAATACCTGATTTCATACATGTGATTTTGAATCTGTCGCACCGTAGGCATAGATACCTGACTAAACACACGTGATGTTGGGTCTGCCACATCCTATCTATAGATACAACGTAGCGTTTGATCTATCACACCCAATCTATACATACCGTACAAGGTGATGTTGAGTCTGTCACATTTTATCTATAGATACCTTACTACACAATACGATTTTTGGGTCTGTCACACCCTATCTATACATACCTTACTACACAATGTGATATTGGGTCGGTCACACCCTGTTTATACATACCTCACTACACAATGTGATGTTTGGTCGGTCACACCCTCTCTATAGATGCGTTACTACACAATGTGATATTGGGTCGGTCACACCCTGTTTATACATACCTTACTACACATTGTGATATTGGGTCGGTCACACCCTGTTTATACATACCTTACTACACAATGTGATATTGGGTCTGTCACACCCTGTCTATAGATACCTTACTACACAATGTGATATTGGGTCTGTCACACCCTGTCTATAGATACCTTACTACACAATGTGATATTGGGTCTGTCACACCCTGTCTATAGACACCTTACTACACAATGTGATATTGGGTCTGTCACACCCTATTTATAGATACCTTACTACACATGAGATGTTGGGTCTGTCACACCCTATTTATAGATACCTTTCTACACAATGAGATGTTGGGTCTGTCACACCCTAGGTAAATACCTAACGACACACATGTGATGCGTCCGTCACACCATAGGTAGTTGCCTGTTGACAGACTTGTGATATTGCGCCCATCACGCCTTAGGTAGATACCTGATGACAGACTTGTGATATTGCGTCCATCACACCGTAGGTAGATACCTGATGACAGACTTGTGATATTGCGTCCATCACACCGTAGGTAGATACCTGATGACAGACTTGTGATATTGCGTCCATCACACCGTAGGTAGATACCTGATGACAGACTTGTGATATTGCGTCCATCACACCGTAGGTAGATACCTGATGACAGACTTGTGATATTGCGTCCATCACACCGTATGTAGTTCCCTGTTGACAGACTTGTGATATTGCGTCCATCACGCCTTAGGTAGATACCTGATGACAGACTTGTGATATTGCGTCCATCACACCGTAGGTAGATACCTGATGACAGACTTGTGATATTGCGTCCATCACACCGTAGGTAGTACCTGATGACAGACTTGTGATATTGCGTCCATCACCCTTAGGTAGTTGCCTGATGACAGACCTGTGATATTGCGTCCATGACACCGTAGGTAAGATACCTGATGACAGACTTGTGATATTGCATCCATCACACCGTAGGTAGTTACCTAATGACAGATTTATGATATTGCGTCCATCACGCCTTAGGTAGATACCTGATGACATACATGTGACGTTGGGTCTGTTACACCTTAGGTAGATACCTGATGACATAATGTGACGTTGGGTATGTCACAGCGTAGGTAGATACCTGATGATATACGTGTGACTTTGCGTCCGTCACACCGTAGGTAGTTACCTGATGACAGACTTATGATATTGCGTCCATCACGCCTTAGGTAGATACCTGATGACATACATGTGACGCTGGGTCTGTCACACCTTAGGTAGATACTGAACAACACACGTGATGTTAGATATGCCACACCCTAGGCAGATACCTAACGACACATAAATATATAATGTTGGGTCTGTCACATAACAGGTAGATACCTGGCTACACATTGTGCTTGTAGGTCTGCCACACCCTAGGCAGATACCTAACGACACACATGTGATGTTGGGTCGGTCACATCCTAGGGAGATACCCAATATGTTGAGAGAGTGAAATACCATTACGTAAAAAGCAAATAAGAACAAGGACAACAATAAGAGAGAGAGAGAGAGAGAGAGAGAGAGAGAGAGAGAGAGAGAGAGAGAGAGACGAGAGAGAGAGAGAGAGAGAGAGAGAGAGAGAGAGAGAGAGAGAGAGAGAATACTTTATTACACAAAGATAAAGATTTAAGCACGAGAGAGAGAGAGAGAGAGAGAGAGAGGAGGAGAGAGAGGAGAGAGAGAGAGAGAGAGATACTATCAAAAAATAAAATTTAGCACAAGGATAAAGTAGACGAGAGAGAGAGAGAGAGAGTAGAGAGAGTAGAGAGAGAGAGAGAGAGAGAGAGAGAGAAGAGAGAGAAGAAATAGAAGAGAAGAAGAGAGAGAGAGAGAAGAGAGAGAGAGAGAGAAGAGAGAAGAGGACGAGACGGAGCCCAACCACAATCGTATGCTCGCGCCGAGCTTAGGCGGCTTAATAGGTCAAAAACAAACACTCATTATTTCACATAAAAAACTAATTTTGCATGCTCGCGCCGAGCTTATGGCGGCTTAATAGCGTCAAAAGACAAAACTACTCATTATTTGCACATAAAAATACTAATTTTGTCTTTCGGCCAAAAGTTAACGGCTTACTTGCGTCAAAAGCACGTAATAAGTAATTATCTTACTTAGTAATTATGACCGTGTTGTCCAGGGTTTGGTCCTGTTGCTTCAGAAGTTGTTTCCTGACGGAGGTGGAGGAGATGTCACAGACAATTCAGGCCCTGGTGATTTCGTCTTTGAGATCTCCAAACTCACATCTGTCTGCAAAGATTTTGAAGTCTGTCATAAATAACTGGACAGGCTCATGTGGCTGCTGTGACGTATGCTGAATTTATGCCGTTCCATGGCATTTGACAGTGGGCTACATAGATCCAAACACATAAAAGGTTAAAAAGAACGCTGTTTATTAGGACAAAATACAATATACGAATTTTCGGGGTAATACACCCCCCCCCCCCTTTTTAAACTACAAAACAACACCTAAACGATGAAAAATGACATGCTGAACTAGGATATTATCCACTGCTTGGAAGACTTAGTATGACAACGACATGTAATAGGTGTGATGTAATGGATATTATTTAACGCAAAAATTAAATGGCACAGAAATGACAGAGATAATAATAATAATAAAAGTATTTGTAAAGCGCAAAATCTCGTCCAAAAAGACTATTCTAAGCGCATACACCCGCGTGCGCGCGCGCGCGGGCACACACACACACACACACACACACACACACACACACACACACACACACACACACATCCCCCCCCCCCCCCCCCACACACACACACACACTCATGGGCATTCTGAGTATGTAAAGCTTAATTTACACAGCTTTAAACGGGCAGCGACCAGAGATGGATGAAGACAGCAGCATGGAACAGAAAACATGGCAGGTCTACAGTTTTGGGAAAAGAAATGTTTTTAGGTAACATTTTAGAATGAGTCCAGAGAGGGTTTCTGTCGGAGAGGAAGGGGAAGATCCTTCCATGTTTATGGACCGAAAACAGAAAAGGCGCGGGAACCAGCAGTGGAGAGTCTGGTGCCAGGAATCTGGAGGCTCAGAGTATCAGAAGCGGAGCGGAGAGCACGGGAGGGCGTGTAAAGTTGAAGACAGTCACAGAGATAAGACGGAGCAGTGCCCGTGATACATTTACAGCAGAGAGTGTTTATCTTGTACTGAATTCGGTGTGAGCCGAGCACAGTTCTGTATGCGACGAAGGCTTTGGACAGAGGAAGCAGGCCGGCCAGAAAGGAGAGAATTGCAGTAGTCAAGGCGTGACAGAATGAGAGAGGTGACCAGTTTCACTGTAACCTCGGTGCAAATATGCTTCCGGGCAGAACTGATTCGGCGGAGCTGGTAGTAGCAGGATTTGGCGGTTTGATAAAGGTGGGAGAGGGAATCAATGGGTTTAAAAATAATAATGCTAAAAATAAAGATAAAAACACAGAGGAGATGGTTGAATTCTTCGTTCAGAGATACTACCCGGAAGACGGTCAAAACCGCTGTTTAGAAGGTCAAGACTGTCCCACGCCAACAAACTCTTCAACCCACGAGCAAAATAGCTGCCGAAAAGAGTCTTGTTCACCACCCGTCCACCAACCGTGTACACAAAATCATACACTCCAATCGGAGGCCCTTGCAGTCACGCGCTGAAGTAGCAAAGATCTTCAATCAGCCACCACTGATCGCATACAAACGCGATACTAACATCCGGACGCTTTGAGATCATAACAAACATGGTCCTGACATTTTCAACTGTTATACCATAAATATACATTTACGAACATGAATTCATTGTGCAAGTAGCTCTTCTCTATGTTTTAAAGCATAAAAAGCAAACACTGCATGTTTTCTGAATTGTTCAATACTGGCGTTATCAAAAACAGAGTTAACAGAACGTACAGTGTCAGGAACAATATGATACGTGACAGATATTTTCGCCGGACATCATCATAGGCTGGATAGCAGAATAGGAAATGAAATTCATCTTCCAAAATGTCTGGACAGAAGGGACAGTTTTTATTCACAAAGCTGTCACACAGAAAGCGTTTGTTAACACCGAGGTCAGAGAGAGAGAGAGAGAGAGAGAGAGAGAGAGAGAGAGAGAGAGAGAGAGAGAGAGAGAGAGAGAGAGAGAGAGAGATTTGTGCTGCAGAAAAGCTACTACTGGTCAAAATGCTGTTTGAAGAGATAAGTTTTAAGGCTAGTTTTGAAGGCAGGGAGGGAAGGGCTGTGACGGAGAGCGCAAGGAAGAGAATTCCAGATGTGGACAGCAGAGAAGGACAAGAATTAAAAGCAAAGTTGGCATCCAAAGGAGCTACATCCGCAATGTGTGTTAGTGAACAAAGAGAAGACTATAGTTGCAAAGGCAGGAGACCATGCGCATAAGCACTGCCGAAGAGACTGCACCAACTACTTTAGGCTAGCATTGCATCAAGGAGAGAAAGAACGTATCGAGAAATACATGTTCACCACAAAAAGAAGCAGTCGTTCCACAGAAAGCGCAGTTGACTATCGTGCTCATTGTTTGTTTTGCGGTAAAGAGGCGTTGTCGGACAATATGCAGAGACAACAGGTTTTTCCTGTTGGGAATGAAGTCACTTTTCAGGACTCAATGACAGCTGTGTGTGATGACCGAAACGATAACTCAACGTAGAAAGTGACATCTAAATTAGAGTTTGTCACACACTGTTTTTCATATGAATGTATTTATCACCAGAGTACAGTGTAAACTTTCGAACAGGAAAGAGTGTACGACGGTCGTACTCGACTTCTGAGTGTCCAGCACCATGCAAAGTTAGCAAAGGCAGGAAAGAAGAATCCGTGCGTCTTGACGGCTTTTTGTATGCGATGGCATAGTTGGCGGAGAATCCACATGTTCCGATTACCACACATAATCTTGTGAACAAGATGTAAGAGTGTCTAGGTGATAAGGGGGAAGATGCTTACAGAAACAAACGTACGAAGCGTAAGATACTAGAAAACTTTACAAACTATGTGCTTATATCTAAAACACTTTCCTTGAACCATGAGTTTACAAGCTCTAACTGAATAAAGTATTCTGTAAGACTGTTTTTGTCCTGGAGACATGCAACCAAGGCCATATCGTCAGCGAACTTTACAAGAGTTAGCAAGGCTTAGGTAGATACTACTTCATTAGTGTATACAGAAAACAAGATAGGCGAGAGAACTCACCCCTGTGGAGCGCCAGTATTTACAATCAGCTCATCGGATCTTGTTCCACTGAGGCTGACTCTCTGCGGCTGATCGCACAGGAACTGTTTAATCCAGAGGACAAGAGTGTGGTTAGCACCTACTTCCAAAAACCTTTTAATAAGATAGGGCTGAATTGTTTAATCGGCCGATGAGAAGTCCCTGAACATCACAAGTACGTATGATCCAGACTTATCAAGATGGCTTGCAATTAGATTTACGAGAACCAGACATGCATCTTCAACACCCCTTCTGGCCTTGTAGGCAAACTGTAGAGGGTCCATGCGATCGGCCACAGAAGCAACCAACTGGTTACACACTATCCTCTCCATACACTTTGCCAGAATAGATGTCAAAGCCACAGGCCTGAAATCATTCATCTGTTTTACATTACGAATTTCGGAATTATACTACATCATTGTAAACAAATGTTCGAGAGA
Source organism: Alviniconcha marisindica (assembly GCA_018857735.1). Classification (NCBI taxonomy): domain Eukaryota; kingdom Metazoa; phylum Mollusca; class Gastropoda; family Provannidae; genus Alviniconcha; species Alviniconcha marisindica. The sequence continues at coordinate 40,571 of JABMCL010002981.1, forward strand.
AAAAGAAAGAAAAGAAAAAAGAAGAAGAAAAAAAAAAGGTAACAGAACGTGACGTAGCCTACTACAGTGGCGATGCCGTTTCTGGAAGTGTACAGAGACCGAAACACCAACAGGCACAGACTGGGTTTTTTAGAGGGCATGCGCGTGCCCGCTGCTTGTGTGTGTGTGTGTGTGTGTGTGTGTGTGTGTGTGTGTGTGTGTGTGTGTGTGTGTGTGTGTGTGTGTGTGTGTGTGTGTGTGTGTGTGCATGTGTGTGTGTGGTGTGTGTGTGTGTGTGTGTGTGTGTGTGTGCGTGTGCGTGTGTGTGTGTTCGCAGGTGATGTGAATAAAAGCAATCTATATAAGTGAGCAAAATCAAGTACCCCCACCGCCCCTATCCCCCCAAAACCACAAGCAACAAACAAGAAAAGAAAAGAAAAAATGCCCAAAGAACAATAACGTGTACAGCTGGACACTAGAGCATCCTCTTTAAACATGTAGTCGTGTAATATTGGCGCAACTTGATTTCAACCGCGTGTGTCATGGCGGCCATTTCTTGGCGATGGGTTAGATACATCAGAAATCAAAATGAAATATTTAGAAAACTTCGATTGTTTCCGATTCGGGAAGTCAGATTCAGCATACATTCTCATATTCACCTGATGTAAAATCATTTATGTTGCATTTGTTCCCCGTTGGTACCATGGAATCTGCTTTTTTCATTGGCCTATAGGAACTTCAGAATTGTCAACCAACCCTAGCATAGAGTATACTGTTTCTACCGTTGAATAGTCTTCTTTTCTCCTGCTTCTCCGTCGCCGATACTCTGAGAGTCCAGTCTGCGAGATGAAAGTTGCCCTCTTCTCGATCGCCGATACACTGATGGTCCAGTCTGCAAGATGAAAGTTGCCCTCTTCTCGATCGCCGATGCACTGATGGTCCAGTCTGCAAGATGAAAGTTGCCCCCTTCTCCATCGCCGATGCACTGATGGTCCAGTCTGCAAGATGAAAGTTGCCCCCTTCTCCATCGCCGATGCACTGATGGTCCAGTCTGCAAGATGAAAGTTGCCCTCTTCTCGATCGCCGATGCACTGATGGTCCAGTCTGCAAGATGAAAGTTGCCCTCTTCTCGATCGCCGATGCACTGATGGTCCAGTCTGCGAGATGAAAGTTGCGCTCTTCTCGATCGCCGATGCACTGATGGTCCAGTCTGCGAGATGAAAGTTGCCCTCTTCTCGATCGCCGATGCACTGATGGTCCAGTCTGCAAGATGAAAGTTGCGCTCTGCTCGATCGCCGATGCACTGATGGTCCAGTCTGCGAGATGAAAGTTGCCCTCTTCTCGATCGCCGATGCACTGATGGTCCAGTCTGCGAGAGGAAAGTTGCCCTCTTCTCGATCGCCGATGCACTGATGGTCCAGTCAAAACAATGAATGGGGCCAGCTTCTCCAGTTGCGGCTTTTTGTCGTAAGGTTTGGTGTGTAGAGCTGCATGGACTTCTGTTGGCTACACATGTTGTCCTGCTGTTTTCACAAGTGGGCATCTCTGTAAATACATGCTCAGTGGTCTGGTCTTTAAGACCGCAGCTGGTGATGGTGCCAGCCCCCCCCCCCCCCCCCCCCCCCCCCCCTTGTACATATACTTGTAACTGAAACATGATATTGGTTGTAGAATTAGTCACATGTAACTGAAACGTGATATTGATTGTCGAATCAATCACACGTAATTGAAACATGATACTGGTTGTCGAATCAATCACATATAACTGAAACGTGATATTGGTTGTCGAATGACTCACACGTAACTGAAACGTGTTATTGGTTGTCGAATCAGTCACATGTAACTGAAACGTGATTTGGCTGTCGAATCAGTCACATGTAACTGAAACGTGATATTGGTTGTCGAATCAATCAAGAGGCGCTTGATAGTCGGACGTGTCATCAGTCCAACGTGTCGTCAGTCCAACGTGGCTATAATTAGACATAACAACATTCCGACGTGTCGATAGTCCTTAGTCGAAAGTCCGACGTCGCAACAGTTCAACAAGCCGTTAGCTTGCCTTTTTACAGTGTGAATGAGTCAGCACACACAGTTAACCCACGCACACGTCAAATCGGACATGGTTAAGTTGGGCTGATAACATTGAAGAGATGTGTTTTCAGAGCGGACTTAAAAGCATTTATTGTTGTATCAATTTTAGTGTGTGGTGGCAGTGAGTTCCGTACAGAAGGGCCAAAATGAGAGAAAGCACGATCGCCTTTCGTCTTGTTTTTATAGAATGGATGTTATAGAAGACGGGTGTTAGCACCGGAACGAAGAGACTGAAAAGGAGAATAGAGATGCAGGATATCAGAGAGATAAGCGGGAGTAGAGGAAAAAAGGGGGTACCTCTGGTGGAGTGTATGTACCTTGTATTTACACGCATGCCAGGTGAGAGTTACAGTAGGCGACTCGGGTCTTTGTTGTTGTGCTTGTGATACGTATTTCGGGCGCTAATTAACTCCCTTGTGTGTTGATTCGGGAGAAGATTAGTTGATGGAACTGTAACATAGGCAGGCAGATTTGTACGAGATATGAGCTTGGACAAGTAATCAGTGGAGCTGAGTGAGTATTGGTGTGGTATGTACATTCGGGGGTACAGTAACTACAAGACGGGCTGCACAGTTTTGCACCCTCTGAAGTTTAGAGATCAATCACAAAGGAAAGTCGGCGAAGAGAGAAGTGCAACAGTCAGTCCAGGGCAGTACAAGTGAGACAACAGGAGTCTTTGTGGCGTAGCTGTGAGATACTGTAGAATGGTGCTGATTCTGCGAAGCTCAAAGAAAGCTTTTCACAGCCGAAATGCATACGCTGTTTCGTGGAAAGAACTTTATTCAGATAGAAAACGAGGTTTATGGCTGAATCGGAGAAAGTAATAGTAGTTTGGCAGGTGGACAAAGATTCAGGTGCGTCTTGGAGTTTTGAAGAATTGAATAGCATTACTTCACTATTGAGGTGTGATGGATTTAGTCTTTCAGCTGTCAGTATACACCCACGTGTGCCGTCTTAAATATAAGTTTTGTTGTCTTATCCTTGTACACACCTACGTCGCCGAATGTGCCTGAAATGGAGGGTATCCAAGGTAAGAGGGGGTCCTTTTTTGACGTTGTACCTCTGGTGGAGTTTATGTACCTTCTATTATTCGCATGCCAGGTGAGAGCTACCTCAGGCGACTCGGGTCCTATTTGTTGTGTTTGTGTGACGTCTGTCGGGCGCTAATTAACTCCTTTGTTTGTTAAATTCTGCTCAGGCGAACAGAGCCTTTATCAGTTTAACTTTTGTTTCTAAACGAACACTCCGGGACTTGTTCACAGGTAACATTAACAATTGTTTTGGGTAGTTGTCAGAGTTCTCTTCTATAAAGTCTCTTGTATGTGTGTCAGTGCTATAAGTGGTTCTGGTCTTGCTTACCTCTCTGAACTGCTGCATGTCTGCACTCCGTCTCGTACACTACGCTCTTCTTCTGACACCCGCATGCTGGAAATCCAACAATACAAACGCAAATCTCATGGCTTTCGCACCTTCTCTTGCTTTGGACCCCACATTTGGAATTCAATCCCACAAGACCTTAGACACTGCTCAACCCTGTCATACTTTAAAGCCAAACTGAAAACCTTCCTCTTCTCACAGTATTTCCATCCTAACTAATATCAGTACCCAGTTTCTGCTACAGTCATTGTGTGTGTGTGTGTGTGCGTGTGTGTGTGTGTGTGTGTGTGTGTGTGTGTGTGTGTGTGTGTGTGTGTGTGTGTGTGTGTGTGTGTGTGTGTGTGTGTGTGTGTGTGTGTAGTGCGTTTTTGTGTGTGTATTTTTGTGTGTGTATAATACTTATGTAAATTGTTTTGGTAGGACTATGCTCTACGTGTGCATAGAATATCATATTTAGGTTAATATGTATTATATGAGCGCTCGAGGCGTTGATGAGCCCATGATAAATGTACATTATTATTATTATATCCCCTGTCCCTGATCATACGCTGTTTGATGACACTGCTTATAAATCTGTTGGGTCATTGCTTTGGCGAGAATAGGTTTGTTGACTGGTCCCGGTTAAACAGCGAAAAGGGTTGACGAGTTCATCAAGTTGAGATCACCTCCGTCCCAACAGAGAACTGCACACAGAAGCATTGCTCCCTGCAAAGCCGGAATTGAAAGGGATTTCTGTATTTGTTTTCTTGCGCACTGGGGGAGTGTTATGTTTTAACTGGTAAATGATATACACATACGCACACGTACATGTGAGTTGTACTGTGTTACAGGTTTGGTCGACTGTCAGCATGAAGTGGACGAGGCGCTGCCGGCGACCACAGGTATTTGGCTTCTTGCTGCTGGTACTGGGCACTCTTCTCGCGCTTGGAGCCTATCACAGAACCCAGCCGGTCTACGTCACCAACACACAAACTCACAAGCAG
>JABMCL010002981.1:50000-52500 GCA_018857735.1 Alviniconcha marisindica
CCCTTAGTAAATAGTTCATGTCTGTGTGGGTGACCACAGAGTAACCGACTTGGAACAATTTCCAGTTCGAATCTCCAAGGATGAAGCTTCCTTCGACTGCTATCTTCCGGGAAGGTGTGAAAGGAACTGCGCATCCCACGGCCGCACATTCGCGTGGCATATTCGTTGTGGACTGATTGATGGTGAAAACGCGCCTCATTCGCCATTCTCCTCAGTGTCTGTTTGTGACGTCAGAGACCTACGTCACGGATCTCGCTCGTATTTCGAGATTAAAACAAGCAGACGAAATTCGGTCTGATCGGCGTGCATTTCTTCCTTCGTAAACATACTTACTTTCATGGCAGTGACATTTTATTAGATTCAAAGGTCATGTTATGCACAAGACTTTCATAATTGGGTCGATTTTCAACGTTCCTTTGCAAACAAAAACTGCCTTTCTGGGCCCTTTAAGTAATTGATGCGTTTGATGAGTTGTGCGACGGGTATTTGTGGCATTACAAGTTATGTCAGCAGGTTTCCACGATAAGGCCTCTAAAAATGCCTTACCATCTGAACCAATAAAAATTGATTTGGCGAATGAATTGCTGTCTCACACAGAGTGGATTGCTGTCTCACAGAGTGGATTGCTGCCTCACACTGAGCGGAATGCTATCACACACAGAATGGATTTCTGTCTCACACAGTGGATTTTTGACTCACACAGAGTGGATTGCTGTCTCACACAGAGTGGATTGCTCTCACACAGAGTGGACTGCTGTCTCACACAGAGGGATTGTCTCACACAGAGTGGATTGCTGTCTCACACAGAGTGGATTGCTGTCTCACACAGAGTGGATTGCTGTCTCACACAGAGTGGATTGCTTCTCACACAGAGTGGATTGCTGTCTCACACAGAGTGGATTGCTGTCTCACACAGAGTGGATTGCTCTCACTCAGAGTGGATTGCTGTCTCACACAGAGTGGATTGCTGTCTCACACAGAGTGGATTGCTGTCTCACACAGAGTGGATTGCTGTCTCACACAGAGTAGATTGCTGTCTCACACAGAGTGGATTGCTGTCTCACACAGAGTGGATTGCTGTCTCACACAGAGTGGATTGCCGTCAGACAGAGTGGACTGCTGTCACACAGAGTGGAATGCTGTCCATCTGTCCTGGCCCTGTATATAAATCCGTGCTTTGTAAATGCCTAGCCCTGTACAAAAACCCGTGCTTAATTATGAACTGGCCCATTGCTGTCTCACGCAGAAACGGCCCAACTACCTGGCGCTGTACAAAAACCCGTGCTTCGTGGACTGGTCAGTGGATCTGCAGAGACTGCGCTGTCTGCCCTACTTCCACGTGCTAGGGGTGGACAAGAGCGGTACCACGGACCTCCATTCGCGCATCGCTCAACACCCACACGTGTTGCTCAACAGCGGGGGGCTGGGCAAAGAGACCTACTACTGGTGCTGGCTCAAATACGGTAAGTACATGGGGCAAAGAGGCCTACTACTGGTGCTGGCTCAAATACGGTAAGTACATGGGGCAATGAGACCTACTACTGGTGCTGGCTCAAATACGGTAAGTACATGGGGAAAATGAGACCTACTACTGGTGCTGGCTCAAATACGGTAAGTACATGGGGCAAAGAGACCTACTACTGGTGCTGGCTCAAATACGGTAAGTACATGGGGCAAATGAGACCTACTACTGGTGCTGGCTCAAATACGGTAAGTACATGGGGCAAAGAGACCTACTACTGGTGCTGGCTCAAATACGGTAAGTACATGGGGCAAAGAGACCTACTACTGGTGCTGGCTCAAATACGGTAAGTACATGGGGCAAAGAGACCTACTACTGGTGCTGGCTCAAATACGGTAAGTACATGGGGCAAAGAGACCTACTACTGGTGCTGGCTCAAATACGGTAAGTACATGGGGCAAAGAGACCTACTACTGGTGCTGGCTCAAATACGGTAAGTACATGGGGCAAAGGACCTACTACTGGTGCTGGCTCAAATACGGTAAGTACATGGGGCAAAGAGACCTACTACTGGGGCGGGCTCAAATACGGTGAGTACATGGGGCAAAGAGACCTACTACTCAAATACGGTAAGTACATGGAGCAAAGTGACTTACTACTCAAATACGGTGAGTAAGTACATGGGTCAGAGAGACCTACTACTGGTGTTCGCTTAATTTTCATGGTGGTCTTGCTGCTCAGTATGATATAAAAAGTATACCAATAGCTTGTGTTTCAACCCTTCCCCTCTACCCCCTTGTTACAGGACAATGGATGAAAAAGTCAGTGGTGCCGAAGCCATATTCTTACTACCTCAAGCTCTTCGACAAGCCGGCTGCCTCTATAGCAAAGAACCCTGACCCCGACGGGTTCCATCCCGCCATTACAGGTACACTTCACTCCATTTGACTTCACACTGTCACACTTCAGTCACATTTGACTTCATTGCCACACTTGACTGTCACTCTTGACTTCACTGTCACACTTGACTTCACAGTT
>JABMCL010002981.1:57500-72875 GCA_018857735.1 Alviniconcha marisindica
ATAGACACAGACAGCAGGTTATCTTCATCCTGAGGAATCCTGTGGGCAGGTAGTGTGACGACACGTGAATGAATGAATTTTTTTATATAGCGCATAAACTATTTCAACACAAAACCTTCATGTTCACAGCGCCAGATACACACAGTGCATACATATAAACTCTCGTAAGCTAAAACTACCAAAGGCCACTCATACCAAAAATACAAACAGCCCCTACCCACCCACCCCTTCCCAAAAGTGCAACTATACATAGCAGTTAAATGTAAAAATATATACAGAGTTACAAATAATGATAACAGAAAAAAAGAATCACACACACCACACACACACACACACACACACACACACACACACACACACACACACACACACACACACACAGAGTAATTATGGCAACATCAACTTCACTCGACACACACACCAGCGCAAGCGCGCGTACACAAATCGCATTGACTATCATCCCTAGGTAAAGAAATTGGTTTTCAGCAAGTTTATTGATACCCTGAGGAATCCTGTGAACAGTAATGTGACGACATCTATAACTAGACCCCGAGTTTATCTTTATCATGTATACAGGTAGTGTGGTGACACCTGTAACCAGATACCGAGTTCATCGTTATCATGTGTACAGGTAGTGTGGTGACACCTGTAACCAGATACCGAGTTTATCGTTATCATGTGTACAGGTAGTGTGGTGACACCTGTAACCAGATACCAAGTTTATCATTATCATGTATCTGTTAGTTCGATGACACCTGTAACCGGACCCCACGTTTTATTACTGTATACACAGGTAGCATGACGACACCTGTACCCAGTCCCCAATTTTATGATTATGACGAGGAATCCCGTAGACAACTATAACTGTGACGACACCTGTACCCAGACCCCAATTTTATTATTACTTCGAGGAATCATTAGCGTTCCGGCACCTTCGTGCTGTAGTGGAGTTCGTTAACATTCCGGCACCTTCGTGATGTAGAGGAGATCACTAGCATTCCGGCACTTTCGTGCTGTAGTGGAGATCACTAGCGTTCCGGAACCTTCGTGGTGTAGTGGAGATCATTAGCATTCCAGCACCTTCGTGCTTTAGTGGAGATCATTAGCATTCCGGCGCCTTCGTGCTGTAGTGGAGATCATTAGCATTCCGGCACCTTCGTGCTTTAGTGGAGATCATTAGCATTCCGGCGCCTTCGTGCTGTAGTGGAGATTGTTAGCATTTCGGCACATTCGTGCTGTAGTGGAGATCATTAGCATTCCGGCGCCTTCGTGCTGTAGTGGTGATCATATGTATTTCGGCGCTTTCATGCTGTAGTGAAGATAGTTAGCATTCCAGCACCTTCGTGCTGTAGTGGAGATCGTTAGCATTCCGGCACCTTCGTGCTGTAGTGGAGATCGTTAGCATTCCGGCACCTTCGTGCTGTAGTGGAGATCGTTAGCATTCCGGCACCTTCGTGCTGGAGTGGAGAACACTAGCATTCCGGCACCTTCGTGCTGTAGTGGAGATCGTTAGCATTCGAGCACTTCGTGCTATAGTGGAGATCACTAGCATTAATAATAATGTACATTTATCATGCGCTCATCAACGCCCTGAGCGCTCACATGATACATATTAACCTACATATGATATTCAATACACATGTAGAACATAGTCCTACCAAAACAATTTACATAAAGTATTATACGCCTCCAAAAAATACAACAACAACAACAACCGCACTACAAACACACACACACACACACACACACACACACACACACACACACACACACACACACACACACACACACACACATCACACACACAACACACACACACACACACACACACACACACACACACACACACACACACACACACATCCAAACACACACACACACACACACACACACACACACACACACACACACACACACACACACACACACACACACACAATGACTGTATCAGAAACTGGGTACTGGTATTAGTTAGGATGGAAATACTGTGAGAAGAGGAAGGTTTTCAGTTTGGCTTTAAAAGATGACAGGGTTGGGCAGTGTCTAAGATCTTGTGGGAGTGAATTTCAAATATGGGGTCCAAAGCAAAAGAAGGTGCGAAAGCTATGAGTCTTGCGTTTGTATTGTTGGATTTCCAGCATGCGGGTGTCAGAAGAAGAGCGTTGTGTAGCAGTTCAGCATTCCGGCACCTTCGTGATGTAGTGGAGATCATTAGCATTCCAGCACCTTCGTGCTTTAGTGGAGATCATTAGCATTCCGGCGTCTTCATGCTGTAGTGGAGATTACTAACATTCCTGCACTTTCGTGCTGTAGTGGAGATCGTTAGCATCCCGGCACCTTCGTGCTTTAGTGGAGATCGCTAGCATTCCGGCACATTCGTTCTGTAGTGGAGGTCATTAGCATTCCGGCGCCTTCGTGCTGTAGGGAGATCGTTAGCATTCCGGCACCTTCGTGCTCTAGTGGAGATCATTAGCATTCCAGCACCTTCGTGATGTAGTGGAGATCATTAGCATTCCAGCACCTTCGTGCTTTAGTGGAGATAATTCGCATTCCGGCACCTTCGTGCTGTAGTGGAGATCATTAGCATTCCGGCACATTCGTGCTTTAGTGGAGATCATTAGCATTTCGGCATTTTCGTGTTGTAGTGAAAATCGTTAGCATTCCGGCGCCTTCGTGTTGTAGTGGAGATCATTAGCATTCCGGCACCTTCGTGCTGTAGTGGAGATCATTAGCATTTCGGAACTTTCGTGCTGTAGTGAAAATCGTTAGCATTCCGGCACCTTCGTGTTGTAGTGGAGATCATTAGCATTCCGGCACCTTCGTGCTGTAGTGGAGATCATTAGTATTCCGGCACCTTCGTGCTGTAGGGAGATCGTTAGCATTTCGGCACCTTCGTGCTGTAGTGGAGATCACTAGCATTCCGGCACCTTCGTGCTGTAGTGGAGACCACTAGCATTCCGGCACCATCGTACTGTAGTGGAGATCGTTAGCATTCCGGCACCTTCGTGCTCTAGTGGAGATCACGAGCATTCTGGCACCTTCGTGCTGTACTGGAAATCACTAGCTTTCCGGCACCTTCGTGCTGTAGTGGAGATCGTTAGCATTCCGGCACCTTCGTGCTGTAGTGGAGATCGTTAGCATTCCGGCACCTTCGTGCTGTAGTGGAGATCGTTAGCATTCCGACACCTTCGTGCTGTAGTGGAGATCACCAGCAAGGGTCTGAGTTTTAACATCGGGGATAGGAAACATCCGTGTGTCTGCAGAAGAACAAAACTGAGTAATAAGATCCTAACGCCTTGTGTCACCGTCGTGCAGGTTGTACTCGGACTACATCTTCCTCGGGTACGGCTTCACACCCGACAAGTTCGCTAAGGACGTCCCCAAGGCTGTGGACATGATGGAAAAGTGTCTGAAGGTCAACACCACCCGACAGTGTGTCTTCAGCAACGACACCTACGTCAACCTGCCGGTAAGTCAGCAACGACACCTACATCAACCTGCCGGTAAGTCAGCAACGATACCTACATCAACCTGCCGGTAAGTCAGCAACGATACCTACATCAACCTGCCGGTAAGTCAGCAACAACACCTACATCAACCTGCCGGTAAGTCAGCAACGATACCTACATCAACCTGCCGGTAAGTCAGCAACGATACCTACATCAACCTGCCGGTAAGTCAGCAACGATACCTACATCAACCTGCCGGTAAGTCAGCAACGATACCTACATCAACCTGCCGGTAAGTCAGCAACGATACCTACATCAACCTGCCGGTAAGTCAGCAACGATACCTACATCAACCTGCCGGTAAGTCAGACATATACCTGTGTCTTCAGCAACGATACCTACATCAACCTGCCGGTAAGCCAAACACACACCTGTGTCTTCTGCAATGACACCTACGTCAACTTGAGGGTAAGTGAGGAGGAGAGATGTGTCTTTAGCAATGACACCTGCACCAACCTGCCGATGAAGTGGACAGCTGTGTCTTTAGAAATGACACCTGCACCAACCTGCCGATGAAGTGGACAGCTGTCTTTAGAAATGACACCTACACTAACCTGCCGATGAAGTGGACAGCTGTGTCTTTAGAAATGACACCTGCACCAACCTGACTATGAAGTGGACAGCTGTGTCTTTAGAAATGACACCTGCACCAACCTGCCGATGAAGTGGACAGCTGTGTCTTTAGAAATGACACCTGCACCAACCTGACTATGAAGTGGACAGCTGTGTCTTTAGAAATGACACCTGCACCAACCTGCCGATGAAGTGGACAGCTGTGTCTTTAGAAATGACACCTGCACCAACCTGCCGATGAAGTGGACAGCTGTGTCTTTAGAAATGACACCTGCACCAACCTGCCGATGAAGTGTACAGCTGTGTCTTTAGAAATGACGCCTGCACCAACCTGCCGGTGAGACGGACAGCTGTGTCTTTAGAAATGACACCTGCACCAACCTGCCGATGAGACGGACAGCTGTGTCTTTAGCAGTGCCACCAATGACTTTGCATGTGGTCGAGTAGGTAAAAATGATAGTATCAGTAAACTCAGAGAATGCATTAAAAAAACTAAAACAAAAAGGGGGGGAGGGGGGGGGGGGGGGTGCTTGCGCGTCAAAACAGTTTGATTGTAGCGGAAAACCCCGACCACAAGTAGACTATGTCCGTACGTTATATCGCAGACACTATAATATCGACAACACGATGTGTACAACACAATGTCAGTTCTCGTGTAGGCAATTCAGAAAGGCCTCGTGAAGTTTTCAGGTCTGATTAGTTTTGGCTTGTGTAACTAAGCGGCCCACGTGTGACAACAACAGCAGTTACCCCCCGTCGTTACGTACTGAGCAACCACGAGCAAGACATCGATCTACACAAGCACCAATACAAAAAAATAGCCAGAAAAGTAACACCTGTCACCCAGACAACAAAGTAACGCTTAACTGACACGCGCTAAACTCGAGAGAAACACCGTATGTATACCAGAGGATTTCACAATAAATTTTCTGTACACCCACAATGACGTGCGACTATACGAACTTGTGTGTGTGTGGGGGGGGGGGGGGGGGGGGGGGGGGGGGGCTTGAGGGGTGATACATTTTCATGTTGTGAGAATGTTTGTGTTGTGACAGATTTGTGAGAGATGTGTTTGTTGTGACAGGTGTATCTATTGTGACGGAACGATCTACTTGCGTTGTGATAGGTGTGTTTGCGTGATGACAGATGCGGATCCACATCGGGATGTACTCGGTGTTCATGAAGGAATGGCTGGCTGTCTTCCCGAGATCCAGCTTCTACATCCTGCGGACTGAGGACTACCACGACAACATGACCTACCATTTGAACAACATCTACACTTTCCTGGGTCTAGGTAAGTCTATAGGACTACCACGACAACATGACCTACCATCTGAACAACATCTACACTTTCCTGGGTCTAGGTAAGTCTATAGGACTACCACGACAACATGACCTACCATCTGAACAACATCTACACATTCCTGGGTCTAGGTAAGTCTATAGGACTACCACGACAACATGACCTACCATCTGAACAACATGTACACATTCCTGGGTCTAGGTAAGTTTATAGGACTACCACGACAACATGACCTACCATCTGAACAACATCTACAACTGTCTCAGTCTAGTGAGTTCACAGGACTGCATGAATAACGGCATACCATCTAAACAACGTCTACAACTGAGTCTTGGTTCATGCCAACGACTGCCATCACAACATGCCATGCCATTTGAAGTGTAAGAAAGTCTCTAGGACTGCATGGACAACATGGCGTAACATCCAAATAGACTATTAATGTCTCACTCCAGATAATAACATATAAAATCTTTAAAAGAACGCTTATTTTAATCAGACTACACGACATGCACAAAATGTCAGCGTAAGACCCCTTTATAGGCAATAAACATACACATAACCAAAAGAAAGGGTGGATGCTATTCGATCTACTTTGCTTTTAGTTGACGAAAAAAAGATAAGTAGACTGAATTTATTTTTTCTTGCCCTTGACGTCAGAGTGTGTCCCATGTTATATGTGTATTGGTCCTATGCTGAACATTCTGACCCTAATCTGTTTGTGTTTGGATCCCATGTTAAACACTCAGCCTAACCCATTTGTGTGACCCACAGTAAACAGCTTAACTCTGACACGTTGTGTGCCCAACAATAATCACTCTGACCATGGCGCCTTATTGTGTGACCCACAGTAAGCATCTTAACTCTGACACATGTTTTGTGCCCAAAAGTAAACATCGCCGTGTTGTTTCCAGCAATAGACATCATGACCATGATGCGTGTTGTGTGTCCAACAGGAAACATCACCGTATTGTTTCCAACAAGAGGCATCACGACCCTGATGTCATTTTGTGTCCCACAATAAACATCCTTACTCTGACGCATGTGGAGTGACCAGCAATAAGCAATCTGACTCTAACAACTTGTGTGACCTGCAAGAAGCATCCTGACCCTGGCTTTGTTTGTCATGTTGTGTATCCCACAGTAACCATTCTGAACCTGTCGTCATGTTGCTTGTCCCAAAGAAAATATCCTGACCTCACACTATGCTGTCTATGACTCAATGAACATTCTGATCATGAGGTCACGTTATGTGTGCCACATGTTCACGTCATCTTGTGTACCCAAGTACCATGCTGAGTAAACCACAATAAACATACTGGCGTCATGCTGTGTGTCGAAAAATCTTTTGACCCCGGCACCACATTACATGTCCCACAGTAAACATCCCGACCCCGACACCGCATTATATGTCCCACAGTAAACATCCTGACCCCGACGCCACATTATGTGTCCCACAGTAAACATCCCGACCCCGATACCACATTATGTGTCCCACAGTAAACATCCCGACCCCGACACCACATTATGTGTCCCACAGTAAACATCCCGACCACGACACCGCATTATGAGTCCCACAGTAAACATCCCGACCCTGATACCACATTATGTGTCCCACAGTAAACATCCCGACCCCGACATCATATTATGTGTCCCACAGTAAACATTCCGACCCCGACACCACATTATGTGTCCCATAGTAAACATCCCGACCCCGACATCATATTATGTATCCCACAGTAAACATCCCGACCCCGACATCATATTATGTGTCCCACAGTAAACATCCCGACCCCGACATCACATTATGTGTACCACAGTAAACATTCCGACCCCGACACCACATTATGTGTCCCACAGTAAACATCGCCACCCACACGCGTATTATGTGCCCACCAAACACCCCCGACCCCACCACACTTTCCACTAAACCTCCACCCTGGCGCCATGTTGTGCCACAAGTAAACATTCGACCCCCCTCAGCTGTGCTAACCAATAAACATCCTGACCTCCCGTCATGCTGTGATCACACAATAAACATCCTGACCTCCCTCATGCTGTATACACACAATAAACATTCTGACCTCCCCGTCATGCTGTGCATCACACAATAAACATTCTGACCTCCCGTCATGCTGTGCATCACACAATAAACATTTCTGACCTCCCCTCATGCTGTGCATCACACAATAAACATTCTGACCTCCCCTCATGCTGTGCATCACACAATAAACATTCTGACCTCCCCTCATGCTGTGCATCACACAATAAACATCTCTGACCTCCCCTCATGCTGTGTCACACAATAAACATCCTGACCTCCCCTCATGCTGTGCATCACACAATAAACATCCGTACTGACCTCCCGCTCATGCTGTGCATCACACAATAAACATCCTGACCTCCCGTCATGCTGTGTATCACAATAAACATCCTGACCTCCCTCATGCTGTGATCACACAATAAACATCTGACCTCCCGTCATGCTGTGTATCACACAATAAACATCCTGACCTCCCGTCATGCTGTGTATCACACAATAAACATTCTGACCTCCCGTCATGCTGTGTCTCACACAATAAACATCCTGACCTCTCGTCATGCTGTGTATCACACAATAGACATTCTGACCTCCCGTCATGCTGTGCATCACACAGTAAACATTCTGACCTCCCGCCATGCTGTGTATCACACAGTAAACATCCAGTCCTGACCTCCCGTCATGCTGTGCATCACACAATAAACATCCTTACCTCCCGTCATGCTGTGTATCAGACAATAAACATCCTGACCTCCCGTCATGCTGTGTATCACACAATAAACCTCCTGACCTCCCGTCATGCTGTGCATCACACAGTAAACATCCGGTCCTGACCTCCCGTCATGCTTTGTATTACACAATAAACATCCTGACCTCCCGTCATGCTGTGTATCACACAATAAACATCCTGACCTCCCGTCATGCTGTGCATCACACAATAAACATCCTGACCTCCCGTCATGCTGTGTATCACATGGTAAACATCCTGACCTCCCGTCATGCTGTGCATCACACAATAAACATTCTGACCTCCCCTCATACTGTGCATCACACAGTAAACATTCTGACCTCCCGTCATGCTGTGTATCACACAGTAAACATCCGGTCCTGACCTCCCGTCATGCTGTGTATCACACAATAAACATCCTGACTTCCCGTCATGCAGTGTGTCGCTCAGTAAACAATAAACAACCTGACCTCATGTCATGCAGTGTATCACACACAAAAATCATCAGTCACACTGATGCATGTTATGTGTCACACAGTAAACCATCTGAACCTGACGCAAGTCATTTGCTCCACAATAAACACCCTGGCCCTCTTGTCATGTTGTGTGTCACATATTAAACATCCTGGCCATGATGCCTCTTGTGTGTTCCACAATAAACATCATGACCTTGACCTCTGTTGTGGCCCACAATAACAAACAAACAAAAGAACTTTATTATTCATAAGAAATGCATAAAATGAAATGTGTCTTTTAGCTCACTTGAATTCCACAATAAATAGGACAAGTAGACAATTCAACACAACAAAGGTAAGAGTATAAGCATCCAGATGTTCACGCTTGTTCTGTGTCCCACAATAAACATCCTGACCTTGACGCCTGTTGTGTGTCCCACAATAAACATCTTGACCTTGACGACTGTTGTGTGTCCCACAATAAACATCCTGACCGTGACGCCTGTTGTGTGTCCCACAATAAACATCCTGACCTTCACGACTGTTGTGTGTCCCACAATAATTATCGCCTATTGTGTGTCCCACAATAAACATCCTGACATTGACGCCCGTTGTGTGTCCCACAATAAACATCCTGTCCTTGACGCCTGTTGTGTGTCCCACAATGAATATCCTGACCTTCACGCTGGTTGTGTGTCCGACAACAAACATCCTGACCTTCACGCCTGTTGTGTGTCCCACAATAAACATCCTGACCTTCACGCCTGTTGTGTGTCCCACAATAAACATCTTGACCTTCACGACTGTTGTGTGTCCCACAATAAACATCCTGACCTTCACGCCTATTGTGTGTCCCACATAAACATCCTGCCTTGACGCCTGTTGTGTGTCCCACAGTAAACATCTTGACCTTGACGCCTGTTGTGTGTCCTATAATGAATATCCTGACCTTCACGCTGGTTGTGTGTCCAACAACAAACATCCTGACCTTGACGGCTGTTGTGTGTCCCACAATAAACATCCTGCCTTCACGCCTGCTGTGTGTCCCACAATAAACATCTTGACCTTGACGCCTGTTGTGTGTCCCACAATAAACATCCTGACTTCACGCCTGTTGTGTGTTCCACAATAAACATCCTGACCTTCTCGCCTGTTGTGTGTCCCACAATAAACATCCTGACTTCACGCCTATTGTGTGTCCCACAATAAACATCCTGATCTTGTCACCTTTTTTGTGTCCCACAATAAACATCCTGACCTTGACGCCTGTTGTGTGTCCCACAATAAACATCCTGACTTGACGCATGTTGTGTGTCCCACAATAAACATCCTGACCTTGACGCCTGTTGTGTGTCCCACAATAAACATCCTGACTTCTCGCTTGTTGTGTTTCCCACAATAAACATCCTGCCTTGACGCCTGTTGTGTGTCCCACAGTAAACATCCTGACCTTGACGCCTGTTGTGTGTCCCACAATAAACATCCTGACTTCACGCCTGTTGTGTGTCCCACAATAAACATCCTGACCTTGACGCCTGTTGTGTGTCCCAGACGAGCTGCCCGAGCACAGCATGCAGGACATTGTGCAGGCCGACCGGAAGCACGAGACGGCAGCGAAGAAAAAGGTCAACGACATGTACCCGGAGACCCGCAAGCTGCTGCAGAATTTCTATGGCCGTTACAACGAGCAGCTGGCGGTGCTGCTCAACGACACTGGCTTTCTCTGGCTGCCCACGTCATAGCGCAAAACGAGGTCAGACCAGGTGGCGAGACGACGGCTCGTGCAGCGAACGGGGGCGGGGGGGGGGGGGGGGGGGGGGGGGGGGGGGGGCCAGGGGGTTGGAGGGGTATGAACACTAGAAAGTGTGTGTGTTTGAGTGTGTGTTGTGAATGTGAGTGTGTGTACTTTCCACGGTTTCCGCTTGTACCTTTAGCAGCTTGTCTTTTCGCCGACCGACCTCTTTGAATTCAGTTTGTCTTGGTCTCAGTCTATGTCGGTCTTGGTCAAACTGTAATGCCCTTGGCCAGAATTTAT
Organism: Alviniconcha marisindica; assembly: GCA_018857735.1. NCBI lineage: Eukaryota > Metazoa > Mollusca > Gastropoda > Provannidae > Alviniconcha > Alviniconcha marisindica. The sequence goes on from JABMCL010002981.1 coordinate 68,141, forward strand.
TTGTCTATATCAGACCGGTCTTGGTCAGAATATAACGGTCTTGGTCAGAATTTATCGGTCTTGGTCAGATTGATAAAACGGTCTTCGCCAGAATGTATCGTCAATTCTTGGTCAGTTATTTTTGGTCAGAAGTTTGTGTGTCAAAACAGAGTCAATTGTTTTTAATCAATTGGCCGATCAATGAAAAAAATAAGAAAAAGAAAACACACAAAAAACAGAAACAAAAAACAAAACAGAAGAAGAGAAAACAATAACTGGAGGATTTTTACTGGATTAACATGCTGGCAAAGTTGTGAGACAGCAATCTGGTGTGGAAAAAAGTTTCAATACATGTGATTCTGTGGCGTATTTGTAGTTAGTATAATGTGCCATGAATGATAGAAACGATGCCACAGTCAAAAGAGTGAAGTCGTCACCTTCGTGTTTCTTTCTGTCCACTCTTGAAGATTTGGTTCCTCACTCACATTTGATTAACGCCATTAACACAACTGTGTGCAACTGGTCAGGGCCCGTGTCGAAGCAATATCCATTGCCCTGATATTACCCATATCCTATTGCCTTGAGATGCGTGTGTGTGTGTGTGTGTGTGTGTGTGTGTGTGTGTGTGTGTGTGTGTGTGTGTGTGTGTGTGTGTGTGTGTGTGTGTGTGTGTGTGTGTGTGTGTGTGTGTGTGTGTGTGTGTGTGTGTGTGTGTGTGTGTGTGTGTGTGTGTGTGTGTGTGTGCATTTAATCTTGAAAACATGTACATTTAAAGAGTGTGTAGGCACGTGTTCTTTCTTTATGTTAGATATGAGCTTGGAGAGATGGAAGTGGATGGGACTTTCGCTGAGAATGGTGAACATGCCTGAAAAACCACGCATACTGATGTTTTCTTTCTCCTTTGTAAAAGCTGTTCAGTTCAGCAAGCACAATGTGTCTGTAGTACTTGTCATTGAAGGCTTCTCCTGTACTGCATTGTTTGTCTGTGTGTTTCATTATGCTTTTCGTGAATAAGTATGTTTTGGGGGAACTATTATGCCATTGACTGATTTTTTTCTTTGTTTAATTAAGTCATAAAGGGGTCTGAGTCGCCGAAAGCGCACCGTTGATTCCCTATTATTATTATTATGTAAAACAAATCCGGCCTTCATACGGAAAAGCACAGTGCACGCCTACTGGACTTTCTGGGAGCGACATCTTGCTACTGGAGAAAAACGCCCGCCTTTGGCATCCCAGCCTTGGACTGGGCCTTTGTGTGGCACTGGTTGTGATGTACCCGTGTTTCATTCTCTCTTACCATCATCCAAGCGTCAGGAGTGCCAGTTTTCGTGCCACGAAATGCTGCAAGATCTGCAGGCACAAGTAATAAGAAAGAAGGCCCAGTTTCCACCGGTGCCGGATGCCACGCTGGAAAGTCAGGCGTGACCTGGGGTCAAGCTGAGTGCAATGGGGGTGAGCCGGTCAACTAAAGAGTGGGAAATAGCTGAGATTGGACTGCCGTGAAGTTGGGGCGGTTTGAGGCCAGTCGCACCCTATCGTCAGTCTTGTTTTGTGACGTCAAAGTGTGCTGGATCCAACGCGCGCCCACCTTCCTGTATCCAACTTCTTCCATTAGGTAACATTCTGAAGACAGATGACAAAACTACGCCTAAACTTTCGGCAAACTGAATCTTGGGTCTGCGTCTGCTCCTGTTTGAACACGAACAACTCACGTTTTTCTCCCACTTCCTCGTGCTCTGTCCGAATCCAACTTTGCTGACGATTTGTGTATGCAACGAACAGCTGTTTCCCATGGGGTAGAGCAGGGTTAGCTTGCGGGAATCGGCTGGTATACAGGGAAAATGGATCAGTATACAGGGAAAATGGATCAGTATACAGGGAAAATGGATCAGCGAAAACCCCTAGTTAGCGCCCGTCTACCGCAAGCCCGGCCATGGCAGTGTTTGAACAGTTACCTGCCGTGTTTTTGTTTTTTTACATCAACACTTGTTGAGCGTTTCCTCTGGAGATGAGCCCTAAGCGCTTCCCATGGCAACAGTAGCGCTGTTCTCCGCCTCTGCGCTCTAGTCGTACGCGACTCTGAACGAGTAACTGTAGCTTTACGCAGCGCGTTTCGAATATCCACCGTGTGCTTTTAGTAACACATAGACAGTGAAGACAATCACACGTTTGAAAGACTTGACACAGACACAGACTGTACAGTTTCCAAACACATTTAATCAATAAAACCGAACTGTACACACAGCGTTGACCCCGCTCTAACAGCAGGGCCCGCTGCAGGCCCGAGCCTGGACAATCAGCAGCGTCAGGGCAGTGGCTGGTTGCTGTCTATGTCAGTGCCGAGACAAAGTCTGAAGACCCGCTCCCACTGCCAACTGGCTTATTCTAGAAACACCCGACGAAAGCAAAGTCCTTTTGTCACGTGATACACCGTCCCGCTCCATATATGGTGATGTCCAGCGAAGTGAAAGAATATAAATAGTAACCGAGCCACAGCCTGCTGTCCCGCTCCATATATGGTGATGTCCAGCGAAGTGAAAGAACAGAAATAGTAACTGACTTCAGGCTACGTGAAGACATGCTCACATGGCAGGGTCCGAGTCAAAACCGTGGTTACTAAAATATGAACATCACTGAGTGAGCGTGGCGGGATGTAAGTCAGAGCTATGGCGTCTTGATGACCGCCCTCACTCTGACTTACAGCCTGCCACGCTCACTCGGTAACCATGGTTACTGGGGGGGGGGGGGGGGGGGGGGGGGGGGGGGGGAAAAAAAAGGGCGGGGGGTTTTTTGGGGGAAAATTTGGCTCTACGTGTGTATAGAATATCATATTTAGGTTAATGTGTGACATGTGAGCACATAGATTACTAAAAAAAAGACCAAAAAAAGACTGAGCACAGTTTGGTCCTCTGACTGTCGCTGACATACACTTGCTAAAAGAGCGTACTGCTTGATAAATAACAATAAATAATAACTTGCTAAGCATATTCAATTAGGGAGTCCAAACACACAGACAGTCCAATCAGTTAAACTCAACCTTATTCCAACAACAGTACAAGTTAGATTACGATATGTCTTCCTAGGTTAGTCTACACGTGTCGTTTTCAACAGATGATTGTCTATGCCTAAGTAGTAGACATAATTATTTGACGGGCATTTCGGCCTGATACATGAATGGGGAGCGGGGATGGCTCAGTGGTAGACCCATGGACTCGTCACGGGTTCGAGTCCCGACAGGAGCGGTGGGCGAATTTTCTTCTCCAGGGTCAGCTTTGTGTGCCGACTCTTATCTTGGTATCCATTCTACCCCCGTGTTGCCGCAGTAGCACGTAAACGTTACCGCTCATTCTGCCAAAAGTGCAGGTGGAAGGTTGCGGCTAAACAAACATGCATCCCATTTTTGTGGCTTCGAAAAACTTGAGTGACGCTGTCACTGGTGCACGATTACAGCGTTACTGAAGTTTTTCGAAGCTGCATTGTTACAGCGTCACTGAAGATTTTTGAAGCTACAAAGGTAGGATGCATGTTTGTTTAGTCCTGACCTGCCACCTGCACTTTTAACACACGGTGGATATTCGAAACGCGCTGCGTAAAGCTACAGTTACTCGTTCAGAGTCGCGTACGACTAGAGCGCAGAGGCGGAGAACAGCGCTACTGTTGCCATGGGAAGCGCTTAGGGCTCATCTCCAGAGGAAACGCTCAACAAGTGTTGATGTAAAAAAACAAAAACACGGCAGGTAACTGTTCAAACACTGCCATGGCCGGGCTTGCGGTAGACGGGCACTAACTAGGGGTTTTCGCTGATCCATTTTCCCTGTATACTGATCCATTTTCCCTGTATACCAGCCGACTCCCGCAAGCTAACCCTGCTCTACCCCATGGGAAACAGCTGTTCGTTGCATACACAAATCGTCAGCAAAGTTGGATTCGGACAGAGCACGAGGAAGTGGGAGAAAAACGTGAGTTGTTCGTGTTCAAACAGGAGCAGACGCAGACCCAAGATTCAGTTTGCCGAAAGTTTAGGCGTAGTTTTGTCATCTGTCTTCAGAATGTTACCTAATGGAAGAAGTTGGATACAGGAAGGTGGGCGCGCGTTGGATCCAGCACACTTTGACGTCACAAAACAAGACTGACGATAGGGTGCGACTGGCCTCAAACCGCCCCAACTTACGCACGAAAACTGGCACTCCTGACGCTTGGATGATGGTAAGAGAGAATGAAACACGGGTACATCACAACCAGTGCCACACAAAGGTCCAGTCCAAGGCTGGGATGCCAAAGGCAGGCGTTTTTCTCCAACTAATAGCAAGATGTCGCTCTCAAACGAAAGTCCAGTAGGCGTGCACTGTGCTTTTCCGTATGAAGGCCGGATTTGTTTTACATAATAATAATAATAATAATAATAATAATAATAGGGAATCAACGGCGCGTTCGGCGACTCAAACCCCTTTATGACTTAATTAAACAAAGAAAAAAATCAATGGCATAATAGTTCCCCAAAAACATACTTATTCACGAAAAGCATAATGAAACACACAGACAAACAATGCAGTACAGGAGAAGCCTTCAATGACAAGTACTACAGACACATTGTGCTTGCTGAACTGAACAGCTTTTACAAAGGAGAAAGAAAACATCAGTATGCGTGGTTTTTCAGGCATGTTCACCATTCTCAGCGAAAGTCCGATTCCTTTTCACCTCTCCAAGCTCATATCTAACATAAAGAAAGACCACGTGCTTACACACTTTAAATGTA
>JABMCL010000491.1:0-7500 GCA_018857735.1 Alviniconcha marisindica
AGAATATACCTATCCTACACTGTCACCACCAGAAGATGATATACCTATCGCTACATGTCACCACCAAATAAATTTTCCTTCTTTACACGTCACCACAGAATAAACATACCTATCCTACACTGTCCCCAAACCCAGAATGATGACTTACTAACGCTTTTCCCCCCAAGAATGATGACTATACCTATCCTACCTGTCACCACCAGAATGATGAATATACCAAACCTCTGTCACCACCGAATGAAAATATACCTAACGCTACACTGTCACCCCCAGAATGATTTTACCTTTCCCTGTCACCACCAGAATGATGATTATACCTATCCTCCCTGTCACCACCAGAATGATGACTATACCTAACACTCCCCTGTCACCACCAGAATGATGACTATACCTAACGCTCACTGTCACCAAGGGACTCCTGCTTTTTAATGTTCCATTACTGTGGGGACAAAGTCACAAGACTGTGCCACAAACAACAGTTTTTGAAGAAAAAAGAGAGCCGGTTTCTCCCTACCCCCCCTCCCTCCCCCCTCACCCACACCCCCTCGCCCCATTACCACCACGACCCCACTTCACGCCAACCCCTAGGATCTCGGTCCACACCAACGCCTCTCAGGAGACAAAAGAAGTATAGAATGAACCAGCAAAAGACGCTGGAACCGGCTGTGGCGTCACGTGCAAGTGTGCCAGAGAGGTCAGATCAGGGAGGCTAGGCAGCTGCTGCGGCTTGGAGTGTGAACTAGCTCAACGCTCCGCATCTCTGACCGTCAAGTGAGCGGTGGTGTGGTTGTTGGCGGTCCGCGGACCGGGCTGGCCAGGCGGACCTATCCCCGTGACTTCGGTGGCGACGGCGGAGATGTCGGGTACGACCTGACCACCGCAACAACGTGCGGGAAGGAGGAGTCGTCTGCAGGCCTGGAGGTAGTCCGGCATGAGGGAGAGGTAGATGGCGGGGTTGGAGGGGCGGACAGCGCACGAACACCTGCTTCACCCGTGTGGCGTGGGGGTGAACTCGGCAGTCGTCCGTCCCCTCACTTCCTGTTGGTCCCGTTCATCAGAAAAGAAAATTGTGAGGGGGGAGGGAGAGAGAGAGAGAGAGAGAGAGAGAGAGAGAGAGAGAGAGAGAGAGAGAGAGAGAGAGAGAGAGAGAGAAAGACAGACAGACAGACGAGCAGACAGACAGACAGACAGACAGACGACAGACAGACAGACAGACAGACAGACAGACGACGCGAGAAGAGAAGACAAAAGGGGCACAAAAAAGACAGAGAAAGAGAGACAGAGAAGTGACAGACAAACAGACACAGCGCGGGGGAGAGAGAGAGAGAGGGGGGGGGGGGAGACAGAGACAGAGAAAACAGACAGAGGACCAGACACAACGCAGAGAGAGAGAGAGAGAGAGAGAGAGAGAGAGAGAGAGAGAGAGAGAGAGAGAGAGAGAGAAAAAAAAAACAAACACACCCCCACACCACACACACACAACACACCCACACACACACACACCAACAAAAACCCACAAAATTCACCCCCAGCATGGGAAAGAAAAAATTTAAAAGGAAGTCAAGAAAGATAAAGAAGAAAAAGAGAAAAAGAAGAAAGGGGAAGAAGAAAAAGAAAAAAGAAGAACAACAACAAAAAAAACAAAAACAAAAACACAAAACAACAACAACAAAACAACAAGCATCCCCCCTCAAGACCTTTTTAAAATTTCAGTATTGACTGTATACGATGACCTGTTTGTGACGTTAATGCATTGACAATTTCAATCTGTCTCTCGCACCTGGCTTTTCCCCTAAGAAACCAGTGTCTCAGATTTTCCGTGCTTAAGTCCTCTCTACCCCCCTTTCCCTCCCCCTTCCCCCCCCCCCACCCCCCCCACCACACACACAAAAAGGGGAGGAGTTTCGAAGTGGGGGGGGGGGGGCAAAAAAAAAAGTGGCAGAGGAGGGGAGGGGGGGGGGGGGGGGAACAGCAGAAGAAGAAGAGGGGGTAAAATTTTGGGCCAAAAACTGAGCTCCACAAAAAAGAGAGGAAGAAAGGGCTATAAAAAAGAAAAAGGGAAAGGGAATTAGGGGGGGGAGGGGTGGGGGGGGGGGGGGGGTGAGGAGAGAGAGGGGGAGGAAAGGAGGGAGATTGAAAAAGAAAAAAAAATAAAAAGAAGAAGAAGAAGGAAAAGAAAAGAGAAAGAGAAGAAGAAGGAAAAGAAGAGAAAAAAGAAGAAGAAAAGAAGGAGAAAAAAAAAAAAAACCCCAAAAAAAACAAAAAAAAAGACCTTCAGGGGAAAAGGGGGTAAGGTGTGTGGTGGGGGGGGGGGGGAAACAGAAGAAGAGAAGGGATGGGGAAGAAGGCGAAGATGTCAGAGCCAATAACTGACCTCCACAGTGAAGAGCACAAAGAACGGCAGCCAGAGAACGATGAAGACGACGGTAATGACGATGATAGTTCGCAGCACGCGCACTTTGGCCCGACTCACTTGACCTTCAACATGGCCCGCGTTCTTGGCCACGTAGACGATGACGTGGATGTAGTTCTTGGTGAGGAAGACCACAGGCAGGAGATAGGCCAGGATCAACACCAGGGCCGCGTACGTTCTTTTGAAAGTAGCATCTCGGCCTGAAGAGAGACAACTCAATTTACAATGTTTCATGGAACTCTGTGTGTATAAATAACGCCTTGTGAAAAATGGTTTACTCATCAGTCGCTTAGCAAGGAATAATAGTTAGCTTTTGACTGAACCCAGACTACAGTCCTTGTCCCAAATCTGAAACAGAACGAGGCCCAGAGCGCTCGTTCAGAATCAACACACAAGGGAGTTAATTAGCGCTCGAAAGACGCAACACAAGTACAACAGCAAAGACCTGAATCGCCTACGGTAACTCTCACCTGGCATGCGTGTAAATACAAGGTACATAAACTCCATCAACTCCATCAGAGGTACATCCTGTAATATAGAGGATGTAAAGTAAGTAAACATGGTGCTTAACGTCCACAAAAACCATAAGGCTTATTAGGGACGGGGAGAAGGGGGTATGGAGGTGGGGGAAGAGGGAGATTTCCCTTTGCTACCTGCCCACAGAATGATTCCTGCTTTAAAGATGGGCAGCGATGAAACCATTTTTTTTCAGTAGAAAATGATGGACAAAGTCCGACAGTGTCCAAACCCCAACCTTTTTTTTGGGGAAAGGAGAGCCCAAGGTATCAACCCAGGTCCCCCACCAGCCTAAAGCCTTCCGCTAGGCCAAACCGGCCCCCACCTTTCCCCCTGGGGGGTTTATGTACCTTGGCCCCCTGCCAGGTGAAGTTACCGTAGGTGACTCAGGTCCTTTTTGCTGTCTTGTGTTCTTTTCGAGGTAAAACTTTGTTGGTTCAACAGCTGCTGGGCCTGTTCTGTTTAATTTTACAAGGCTTATTTTAAACAAAATAAATTCCCTGAACGACGATGAGTAAACCTTTTTACAAGGAAATACAAAATTCCAAAAAAAACGTGGTAAAGTGCAGGGGAACAAAAATTCCCACAAAATGCCTGGTCCCTAACACCCTAAACATGCCACCAGAATAAAAAAGAACCACCAGGAAATCCAATAGAACAGCTGATACATGTATGTAAGTTATCTTTATTACTAATATTGGAGAGGATAAAAAGAAGCAATCCATGCTTATCTTATAAACAACAACAACGGGGGTGTTTGTTGGGGGGAGGGGGGTTAAGGCACTGACACAAGAAGTGGGAATGTCTGGACTAGGCGGAACTGAATGGGTGTAAAAGCTAGGTCTCAAATGACCAATCATTGCTATGGCAATGCCAGTCGCTCAAACACCTATGTGTGTCTGCCTGTGTGTGTGTCTGTCTGTCGGTTTCTCTCTGTCTCTCTGTCTCTGTCTCTCTGTCTCTCTGTGTCTGTGTCTGTGTCTCTGTCTCTGTCTGTCTGTCTGTCTGTCTGTCTCTGTCTGTCTCTGTCTGTCTCTGTCTGTCTGTCTGTCTGTCTGTCTGTCTGTCTGTCTGTCTCTCTCTCTCGTCTCTCTCTCTCTCTCTCTCTCTCTCTCTCTCTCTCTCTCTCTCTCTCTCTCTCTCTCTCTCTCTCTCTCTCTCAAATCTTCACCCTTGTGTAATACATTTCTGAGTTCTCTCTCTCTCTCTCTCTCTCTCTCTCTCTCTCTCTCTCTCTCTCTCTTCCTCTCTCTCTCTCTCTCTCTCTCTCTCTCTCACAGTTCATCCTGTGTAACTGTGTGTGAGAGAGAGGGGGCAGAGAGACAAATGGGCCGATAGAATACAGACAATGGGAGAGAAAAGAGAAAGTGGAAGAGAGAGAAAGCACACAGCCACGGAGAGAGCGAGGGAAAGCAAGGGGGAGAGAGAGGGGAGTAGAGAGAGGGGAGTAGAGAGAGGGGTGGATTGGAGGGGAAGCAAGGTGGAAGGGGGTAAAGAGACCGAGGGAGGGTGAGACAGTGGAAAACTTCAACCATGGACAAGAGGAATACAGACTCACGTCTTAGTTTTAGCGAGTCTTTACAAAATCCTCGTAGGATCAGATCGCCCTGCTTCTGTGGATTCCAGAGTTTTACCCTAAGATTTTGAGAAAGATGTGTGACAGACAGAAAGAGAGAGAGAGAGAGAGAGAGAGAGAGAGAGAGAGAGAGAGAGAGAGAGAGAGAGAGAGAGAGAGAGAGAGAGAGAGATAGACAGAGACATACACACAGCGAGACAGAGAGAGATACAGAGAGACAGAGGCAGAGAGACAATGAGTGTGTGTGTGTGTGTGTGTGTGTGTGTGTGTGTGTGTGTGTGTGTGTGTGTGTGTGTGGTGTGTGTGTGTGTGTGTGTGTGTGTGTGTGTGTGTGAGAGAGAGAGAGAGAGAGAGAGAGAGAGAGAGAGAGAGAGAGAGAGAGAGAGAGAGAGAGAGAGAGAGAGAGAGAGACAGAGACAGAGACAGAGACAGAGACAGAGACAGAGAGACAGAGACAGACAGTTCATTTGCAGTTGTTGTTGCTGTTTTGTGTGTGTGTGTGTGTGTGTGTGTGTGTGTGTGCTGTGCGTGCGTGCGTGCGTGCGTGCGTACGTGCGTGCGTGCGTGCGTGCGTGCGTGCGTGCGTGCGTGGTTGTGTGTGTGTGTGTGTGTGTGTGTGTGTTCTTGCTCTTGTCTTTATTTTGTTTTGTTTTCTCTGTGCTTCATTATTGACGTTACTACCCATTCCTATTTGTGCTTGCACTATTTTGGCTCTTCCATACAATGGTACGGCTGCCAGAGCTTGGAATTATTAACCCCTTAACTGCCTCAGCACGTACATTTTCCGGGCTGAAAAGTGCACACAAACACGCCTGCAAACAGTATATATGGTCCTATAACAACTACTTTCATACTGTGCATTTTGGTGGAAGTCCTTTCACGTGCTGATGCGAAGAGGGGGAAAAGCCATAACGATTTCAAATTTGGCATTTTTATTGGTCGTTTTTCGAGTGACGATGCGCCAAGCACGGAAGTGAAAGGGTAAACGGGCATGCAGATGACGATGCATGCGATTGCACACAAACATTACACGAACACCGTAAGAGACCCCGAGGCCCGTAACCCCTTCACTGCCATGACGTTACTTGAAAACGAACAATAAAAGTGTGAAATTTGAAATTGTTATTATTCCTTTTGGTTTTCGTTTTTCGCATTAATGTGTGAACGGATTTTCATCAAAACGCACATTACTGAAATTAGATTTGTTATAGAACCAGAAAATATGCTGTTTGCAGGCGTGTGTGCTTGCAATTTTCAGCCCGCAAATTTTACAGGCTGGGGCAATGAAGGGGTTAACAGGACTCGCAAATGGAAATTTAATTTGTTTTTGTTTCCCGTTTCATGTTCTCTGTCACCCGAATAACTGTAATATTCGCTGTTTCCTCTCCTATTTCTCTGTCACCCGAATAACTGTAATAATGATTCGCTGTTTCCTCTCCTATTTCTCTGTCATCCGACTAACTGCCATATTCGCTGATGTTTTCTCCCATTTCTCCGTCACCAGAATATCTGTAATATTGTGTACTTAATAAAGGGGATTAACCCCAAAAATTTGCAGGTTGTGTTTTAGTCCTAATAAATAGCGCTCTTTTTAACCTTTTATGTGTTTGGATCTTGATTTAGAACGCTAGCTCTCATTCTTGTTTCAGATTTTTAAAATAATTATTGGCCGTTTCTCTCTCCCATATTCTCTGTCACACGAATAACTCTCAATAGTTGCTGCTTCTCGTCTAAATAAAAAGTTCTTCTCCTACTTTCAGTCGAACAACTACAAGTTGTATCCATTTTTCCTCCCATTTTTCTGTATCATCCGAACAATTGCAAGTTATCTGTTTCTTCTTCTATTTGCTCCGCTTTCAACACCCAATAAACTGAGCTCGCCGCCCCCCCCCCCCCCCCCTCTCCCCCACCACCACCACCATCACCACTTCCACCTGTAATAATAGTATAATAATAGATTACAGAGCACCTAGGTGACTCACCAGCAGAACTGCAGACCAGCTCCAGTTTGTTTTCCTCCTCCTCCCATTTCTCCATCAGCTGGTACTCGTAGAACTGTGGCGCCGTCAGCACAAGGGCGACTACCCAGGTGAGGATGATGGCTGCCATTGCCTGGTGTTTGGTGGTGGTGTCCCCCTTCGCGATGACCCGCAGCCGGTCGAAAGACATGAGCACCATGGTGCCGATGGAGATGAAGATGTTGAACAGCGGCAACGCCATCTTCAGCTTGCATTCCGCGTCGTCTGCAGGGGGTAGCGTTATACTGTAGACTTAGAACTGCTCACTCTGTCTCTGTCTGTCTGTCTGTCTGTCTCTGTCTCTGTCTCTGTCTGTCTGTCTGTCTGTCTCTGTCTGTCTGTCTGTCTGTCTGTCTGTCTGTCTGTCTCTGTCTCTGTCTCTGTCTCTGTCTCTGTCTCTCTCTCTCTTCTCTCTCTCTCTCTCTCTCTCTCTCTCTCTCTCTCTCTCACCACTCCCTCCCCCAGACAGAGGAGAGAGACAGAGGCAGAGACAGAGAGAGACAGAGAGGTACAGAGAGAGACAGAGAGAGACAGAGAGAGACAGAGACAGACAGACAGACAGAGTTAGAGACAGAGAGACAGAGAGGAACAGAGACAGAGAGACAGGGAGAACACAAGACAAAGCATGCACGAGAGAGAGAGAGAGAGAGAGAGAGAGAGAGAGAGAGAGAGAGAGAGAGAGAGAGAGAGAGAGAGAGAGAGAGAGAGAGAGAGAGAGCTAAAAGCAGAAAAAGAAGACAATTATCGAGCAAAACGTCAACAACCAAGCAAAAAAACAGCAACAAAAAAACTAAACAAAAAACCCACAACCCACTGAACTAGCCAATCGATGGGCAGCGAAGCTGGTTAGCATAAATTATACCCACGTGCGGTGAAACCAGCAATGTTGGCGTCCAAGAGGATCAGCGGCATAGTGATCCCGGCTAGAAGGATGTCACTGGCCGACAGGTTCATAATGAACAGGTTGGCGGCGCTCT
>JABMCL010000491.1:12500-17500 GCA_018857735.1 Alviniconcha marisindica
CAAATCTGATTCTCCTTCTAAAGCTTTCATTCCCACAAGGACCATCGAATCCTGCGTTTCAGGTGTGAAGGTCTGGGTAGCTCAGAATAAACTTCAGTTAAATGACAACAAAAGACAAAACAGAGATTCTTCTGATAGGCTCTGCTCCTGGAATTGATTTTCCTTCTTTACTATGTGTGGGTCACAGTGAAATCCCATTTTCCAATGCAGCTCGTAACCTTGGTGTAATGTTTGACAGCCATATTGCACTAAAGGAACAGGTGAACAAACTCTGTCATCTTGCATACCTGGAGATCAGGCGGATCGATTCAGTCCGACACTATCTTTCTTCTGAAGCCACCAAAACTCTCGTTTCCTCCGTTGTTCTCTCTAGACTTGATTATTGTAATGCTCTCCTTGCTGGCTCTCCTCAGGTTCTCCTTGATAAAATTCAAAGAGTAACCAACCGCTCAGCTCGCCTCATTTTCAAAGTTCCTAAATCTGCCCACATCTCTCCTTTTCCTCTACGATCTCCACTGGCTACCAATCAGCAGCCGGATTCAATACAAAATAGCTCCCATCTGCTTCCACATTGTTTCTGGTACAGCTCCTCCATACCTCTCTGAGTTGTTTCATCTCTACCCTATTTCTCGCTCTCTTCTCTCAGCCGCGGATACTCGCATCCGCCGTGTTCCTAGGATGGGCAGAAGGACCCTGTGGGAGAGATCCTTTCAATGCATCGGACCTGTGCTCTGGAACTCCCTTCCTCTCTCTGTCAGGCATTCGTCTTCACTCTCTTAAGTCAACACTGAAAACCCATCTCTTCTCCTCTGCATACTGATCTGACGTTTTACCAATCGATCACCAGTAATGCATGTATTTGTAGCGTGTATGTGTGTGTGTGTGGGGGGGGGGGGGTGCGTGCGTGCGTGCGTGCGTGCGGGTGTGTGTGTGTGTGATGAAATGAGTGTATCCTTATATCTTTGTAAGCGCTCTGAACTCTTACAAGATGGGGCGCCATAAATAATCTATTATTATTATTATATATATAGGTGGACACAATTTATCCGGACGTTTAGACTGCTTGAAGCGTAGGCAGTGTTCATCCATGCACGTTTGGGTAAAGCAGACGCTGCTTACGACTTTAGACGCCCTCTGTACATTTAGACACTGTCAGTGCATAAGAGCCTAAGGCTAATTACTGAACAGTGACTGAAACAGTCACCAAATCAAAACCATGGCAAGGTATTCACTTACTGGGTGACGTGATACTGTTCTTATCAGCCAAATGGAAGTGTAGAATAGAACAGCTCTAGAGAAATGTTCTCATCTATAAGACGACAAATAAAGAACAATTAAAAACACAAGCGCTTTCGGCACATGTTCTTCGTCTGGTGTAGAAGAGATTGTTTAATTGTTCTTGGTGTGCCGTCGTATAGGTGAGCACAATTCTCTAGGATATCTTCTTCTTTTATTATTTTTCTATCTCTCTTCTACACCAGACGAAGACCATGTGTCGAAAGCGCTTGTGTTTTTAACCCCTTCACTGCCATGATATCACTTGAAAACAACCAATAAAAATGCGAAATTTGAAACTCTTAAGCCTTTTTGTCTTCTTTTTCGAACTGGCGTGTAAAAGGACTTTCATCAAAACTCACAGCATTAAAAGTACATGTGTTGTAGGACCGGAAAATATACTGTTTGCGGGAGCGTCCGAGCATCTTTCAGCCCGGAACTTTTACAGGCTGGGGCGGTGAAGGGGTTAATTGTTCTTTATGCGTCGTCGTGTAGGTCAGCACATTTCTCTAGGGCTGTTCTATTTTGTCAACCTCACCAGCAGTTGTTCACTCATTCCACAAATGGAAATATAATTATCTCGCAGCAAGCATTTTTTGCTCATATCGCCGCCTTGCTCCGGGGGCCAGTCTCTCTGCATATTGTCGTCGCTTGTCGCTACTGGCCGCCTCTAAAGATCGCATATATATATATGCTGAAGCAAAGATATAAGCGTACGCGGTCAATTTGCGCGAAACGGAAGACGCTAGCGCCACCACGCAGTAAACGTGATAAGCTGCGGCCATACCGGAAGTTAGCGCTGCAACAGTAGTGGCCGGCTACGCTTGTAGCACCTCCGATTGTCGCCCTTTTTCACTCCGAAAGAAATAAAACAAGCAACACCTTTTCCGTTCATTATTGATCGATGTTTTTCGGGGAGCTCTCTCTCTCTCTCTCTCTCTCTCTCTCTCTCTCTCTCTCTCTCTCTCTCTCTCTCTCTCTCTCTCTCTCTCTGTCTGTCTGTCTGTCTACATCTCTGTCTCTGTCTGTCTCTCTCTTTGTCTCTTTCTGTCTGTCTGTCTGCCTGCCTGTTTGCCTGTCTGTCTGCCTGTCTCTCTGTCTCCGTCTGTCTGTTTATCTGTCTCTGTCTCTGTCTGTGTCTGTCTCTGCCTATCTGTCTGTTTGTCTGTCTCTGTCTCTGTCTGTCTCTGTCTCCCTCTCTCCCTCTGTCTGTCTGTCTGTCTGTCTGTCTGTCTGTCTGTCTGTCTGTCTGTCTGTCTCTCTCTCTCTCTCTCTCTCTCTCTCTCTCTCTCTCTCTCTCTCTCTCTCTCTCTCTCTCTCTCTCAGAAATTGATTTACTGAAACGGTCGTGCATATGTTCTGACATATCACACTAGCTGTCACCTGCTGCAATACAACACTGCTTGGTGGACACGGCGGCTACAATTATATTCCCCGTGAACTTGCCTTTTTGCTTAGGCTTGGTGCTCTTTCCGCTGCAACATTTTTCTGTGTGGATGTTAACCCTTTCACTGCCATGATACCACTTGAGAACGGCCAATAAAAGTGCGAAATTTGAATCCTTAAGCCTTTTTTTCTCCCCCCCGCATTAGTATGCAAAGGGATTTTTATCAAAACGTACAATATTGAAATTAGATTTGTTATACAACCCCCAAAATATACTTTTCGCAGGCGTGTTTGAGCACTTTTCAGCCGGGAAATTTTACAGGCTGGGGCATTGAAGGGGTTAATTAGTGGGCTGCTTTGGTGTTGCTTGCAAGCCGGCACAAAGATTGAATCAGTCACTGGAGCGGTCACAGCTAGTGCTATCACCTTTCATCTAAATCGTTACACTCGTTTTGCATCGAAGGTGCAGTAACAGTGTTCATCACTGCAGCAGGAGTAGAAAATGCATAACTGATTCAAATTCCACACAGGACAATTTCTAGCAGCCCATTATTCAACAGAGCGACACAAAGACAAAAAAAATCTATTTGATATTCTCCATTATGATCTACCGACCAAAGACATGAGAATAATCGTTGAATTCTGAGCTGACATTGTTTACCTTTAGTAACGAAGATCATAGTTTAAGTTCTTTGAATGCTCTTATGCACTCAAAGAGCGTAGTCCCCCCAACCCCCCGCCCCCCTCCTCTGTCTGTGTGTCTGTGTGTCTGTGTGTCTGTGTGTCTGTGTGTCTGTGTGTCTGTCTGTCTGTCTGTCTGTCTGTCTGTCTGTCTGTCTCTCTCTCTCTCTCTCTCTCTCTCTCTCTCTCTCTCTCTCTCTCTCTCTCTCTCTCTCTCTCTCTCTCTCTCTCTCTCTCTCTCTCTCATGCGTTTAAGATGGCAATTTTGTTAACAGACACAAGACCCTTGGGATCTATTATTTCGAAGGCTATCGAGTTCCGATTTCCGATCCTAAACCATTAGAAATGCTATCCTAGTTGGATTGTGTCTTGTTCAGTCACCCGCTTTTGTATGTTGCTACTTTTTGGGCGTGCTGTGTGGGTGTCTGCTAGAGTTCGTGCTTTCATGCGTGCGTGGATGCGCTTGTGTACGTGCGCGCGCCCGCGTGTCTGGGGAGAGAGAGAGAGAGAGAGAGAGAGAAGAGAGAGAGAGAGAGAGAGAGAGAGAGAGAGAGAGAGAGAGAGAGAGAGAGAGAGAATGTTTTGCAGGAAGTTTGGATGATTAATTTTATGATCGTTTCCTTAAGTGCGTGGGATGTATGAAATGAATGAAATTCATGTGATGAAACAAACATAAAACACGCACACACCAACACCATGCATTTAATTATTCAATGTGAAAACGTCCCTGAAAGAGCGATAATGACAGCAACAGCAACAACAACAACAACAACAACAACAACAAAAAGGAGAAACAGAAACAATGAAACAAAAATAAAACCATAGACGCAAAGACCATGAACTAAATTATTCAGTGTCAACATTTTCCTCAAAAAGAGCAATAATAATAGCACACACACACACACACACACACACACACACACACACACAACACACACACACACACACACACACACACACACACACACACACACACACAAAGACAAAGAGAACTAAACAAAAAAACGCAATAAAACAAAAATAAAACCACTCACACAGACCCAAATCTGCTCTGAAAAAGGAGCGATAACAATAATTTTAAAACACCAATCAGATGAACTCAGATTCTGGTTTCTGTTTACGTTCGCGTGTGTTGCGATTATCTCTCCTGATTTGTTTGCACTCCTTCTGTTTGGGACACTCCGAGGCATCCTCATTATTTTTATTATTTTTTTAAATTAATAGAGAGCCAAGAGTACTCTAATGAATAATATGTATGTAGAAATCGATCGCCTGGCGGAGAGAGGCGCGGATAGAGGAAGCGCTAGAGAATCTTCCTCGAAAGGACGAGAGAGGGCCAGCGTCAATCAGACAAACATTGGAACAATCTCAAAGGCAACGTTGAGGAAACTTCTGAGAAGCGGGGTGGAGCGCATATTATGGGCTTTTCCGAGCGCATAGATGCCATCTTGAACTGAAGTGAGCAATACGATCTTTGCTGCTTCTCCACGTCCCCGAAGGAAGGGACATTACTCTCGAGACGGGTCAGATCTAATATAAGAACGATTTCAGCCAAGTCGGTCTAAGCTTGTGACCTCAACTTGACCCACGCATCAGCCAATCGCCTATCAACAAAATGGTAACCAACTGCGATTCGACCAATCACCTAGTCACTCACT
>JABMCL010000491.1:22500-32500 GCA_018857735.1 Alviniconcha marisindica
ACGCACACACACACACGCACGCACCACCACACACACACACACACACACACACCACACACACACAATAACATAATAATTACCCCCCCCCCCCCCCGCCCCCAACATAGTATATTGTATCACAGCATGAGCAAAGTCTTAACGGTTGACATTGCGCTGAATATTAACTCTCATATTACTGACAACTAGAATATATATGTCGTGCTCGGGTCTCTTTAGCAACCGTTTCAATCGGGTACGGTCGTGTTTTTCACCCCAGAAACCTGACCTTCTTGTTGAATTACTGGATTTCCACTTGATCGCCGCTCTGGCGAAGGCAGCGTGACGTCAACTGACACAATACACGTCACTGGCGTCATAAGACCCACTTGAGACGGTGCTGCCGTTCGCATTTTTTGTTTTCTAGTCTCTCTGGAAAATACTAATAATAAAAAATAAAAATAAAATAAAAATAATAATAAAGAGGATTTCTTGAGCGCCCATCTACCACGCAAGGTGGCAGCACAGGGCGCTTTACACTAACACTAACCACACACACACACACACACACACACACACACACACACACACACACACACACACACCACACACACACACCACCACACACACACACACACATACACACACACACACACACACACACACACACACACACACACACACACACACACACACACACACACACACACACACACACACACACACACACACACACACACACACACACACACACACACAACACACACACACATACATACATACACACACACCACACACACACACACACACACACACACACACACACACACACACACCACACACACACACACACACACACACACACACACACACACACACACACACACACAGCAGAAACAGGGATGGGCAGGGCTGTGAAAAACAGTTTAGAAATAATTATTAAACAGGTGCGTCTTGAAGGCGGCTTTGAAAGAGGAGGTAGAATCAGAGTGGCGGAATGTTTGAGGCAAATTGTTCCAGACAGATGGGCCAGCATAGACACTAAAAGCGTAGACACTAGACAGTCACGGTTTATGGCTAAGGTCAGACAGAGATATTGCAGTACAAATACGGGTACGTGGCGAGTTGGTTCTCGGAGAGAATCACTAATTAGCTCAAACCACAGATTCCATCAGTCTAATGTCGCAGAAAGTGAAGAATTGACAAATGGCTTCTGTGTTATAGATCATAGACGCACATAGCTCATGGCTATTACATGAACGTTTAGGTAGCAGTGAACGAAATTGCATCTGTGTGTGTGTGTGTGTGTGTGTGTGTGTGTGTGTGTGTGTGTGTGTGGTTGTGTGTTGTGTGTGTGTGTGTGTGTGTGTGTGTGTGTGTGTGTGTGTATGTGTATGTGTTTGTGTGTGTTTGTTTGTTTCAGTGTGTGTGCGTGTGTGTGTTTGTGCGTGTGTGAGTGCGTGCGTGCGTGTGTGCGTGCGTGCGTGCGTGCGTGCGTGCCTGTGTGAGTGTGTATGTGTGAGTGTGTACGTGTGTGTGTGTGGGGGGGGGGGGGGGGGGGGGGCGGGGGTCTGTCATAATTATGAACGCACTTGTAAGCCTTTATTTTAAGGTTAGGCGCACTAAATTATTATTATTATTTTGGCAATATTCTGTCCTGTTCGTCCAACTTCTATTCCCATTCCAAAGAAATGACGAGCGATATACCGGCGACATTTTGTCACATTTGTTACAAACTATAAAACATAATTATTCTGTTACATCCGAGAGACCATGATCCGGATTCTGGCAATATTCTGTTCCTTTTAAACAGACCATGAATCAGATTCCGGCAACGTTTGCCCCATTCCCAACAAACCATCAGTCAGATTCCCTTATTCCATTCCTAACAGACCATGAATCAGATTCCCTTATTCCATTCCCAACAGACCATCAGTCAGATTCCCTTATTCCATTCCTAACAGACCATGAATCAGATTCCGGCAACGTTTGCCCCATTCCCAACAAACCATCAGTCAGATTCCCTTATTCCATTCCCAACAGACCATCAGTCAGATTCCCTTATTCCATTCCCAACAGACCATCAGTCAGATTCCCTTATTCCATTCCCAACAGACCATCAGTCAGATTCCCTTATTCCATTCCCAACAGACCATCAGTCAGATTCCCTTATTCCATTCCCAACAAACCATCAGTCAGATTCCCTTATTCCATTCCCAACAGACCATCAGTCAGATTCCCTTATTCCATTCCCAACAAACCATCAGTCAGATTCCCTTATTCCATTCCCAACAGACCATCAGTCAGATTCCCTTATTCCATTCCCAACAGACCATCAGTCAGATTCCCTTATTCCATTCCCAACAGACCATCAGTCAGATTCCCTTATTCCATTCCCAAAAAGACCATCAGTCAGATTCCCTTATTCCATTCCCAACAGACCATCAGTCAGATTCCCTTATTCCATTCCCAACAAACCATCAGTCAGATTCCCTTATTCCATTCCCAACAGACCATCAGTCAGATTCCCTTATTCCATTCCCAACAGACCATCAGTCAGATTCCCTTATTCCATTCCCAACAGACCATGAATCAGATCCTTGTGTCCCATTCCCAAAAGACCATGAATCAGATTCCGGTAACGTTTGTCCCATTCCCAACAGACCTTGAACCAGATTCCGGTGTCCCATTCCCAACTGACCATCTACCATTCCGGCAACGTTTCTGCCCAATTCCCAACGGACCGTGGAGCATTCCAGCAACGTTTTGTACCATTCCCAACAGACTTTGAACCATTCCGGTAACGTTTTGCCCCATTCCCGACAGACCGCGAAGCGGACTCAGTAGACATCCTGTCCCATTCCAAACAGATCCTGGAAACGTCTTGTCTCATTCCAAGAGTGAGTGAGTGAGTGAATGAATGAGTTTGTGCGTTAGTGAGTTGTTCAGTCAGTTTGAAAAAAAAAAAAACTGTCTGAAACAGAATGACTGCTAGCGTTCTAAAACAAGATCCAAACACAAAAAGATTCGAACGAACGCTTATTTATTTTAACACGGACACACAGTATGCAAATTTTCACCGAACAAGCTGCAAAAACTCAACCAAAACAAGATAAGTCTTTTTCTTTCATTTGTCATCGTTTTTAACCCTTTATCTGTTGTTTAAGTGTCGGTTTTTGGCTTTATAAAGGGGATTTCCCCGAAAATTTGCATACTGTGTGTACGTGTTAAAATAAATAAGCGTTCGTTTGAACATTTTTGTGTTTGGGTCCAGTCAGTTAGGTGATCACGAAGGGACTAGAAAGCTGATCGATTCACTGTCAGCACACAAAGGGGTTAATTAGCGCTCACCTGGCATGCGTGTAAATATAAAGTACATAAACTCCACCAGAGGTACATCGATCCTCACTCGAAATACGCAACACAAGCACAGCAACAAAGACCTGAGTCGCCTACGGTAACTCTCACCTGGCATGCGTGTAAATACGAGGTATATCAGCTCCACCAGAGGTACATCCACGGCAACTCCCAACTGGCATGCATGTAATTACAAAGTACATAAACTCCACCAGAGGTACATCAGACACAATGTGGAATGTATGTACTTTGTATTTACACGCATGCCAGGTGAGAGTTACCGTAGGCGACTCAGGTCTTTGTTGTTGCGCTCGTGTTGCGTACCGTATTTACACGCATGCCAGGTCTTTGTTGTTGCGCTCGTGTTGCGTATTTCGACCGTATTTACACGCATGCCAGGTCTTTGTTGTTGCGCTCGTGTTGCGTACCGTATTTACACGCATGCCAGGTCTTTGTTGTTGCGCTCGTGTTGCGTACCGTATTTACACGCATGCCAGGTCTTTGTTGTTGCGCTCGTGTTGCGTACCGTATTTACACGCATGCCAGGTCTTTGTTGTTGCGCTCGTGTTGCGTACCGTATTTACACGCATGCCAGGTCTTTGTTGTTGCGCTCGTGTTGCGTATTTCAAGCGCTAATTAACTCCCTTGCGTGCTCATTCTGCACGAGCGCTGCACGTGGGCCTCGTTCTGTTCCAGATTTTGGATCGATTCATTGTTTTGGACAGCAGAAGGAGCACGGGACGTTATAATTATACTGAGAGACCCCGACCTAATACAAGCTAATAAGGAAACATTTTGTAGCTGACGGATGTTGTCGTACTCGTCTTGAACTCAGAGAAACCCAAAACAACCATTAGCCATCAGACTGCAGCTGTTTAGTGACCTGGACACGGACGAGAGTGTAAAAGCCTCCGAGACGAGGTAATGAACAGCGACTGTCTATGACAATATAGGTGTAATTGCCGGGAGGTTATTGGCTCCAGACCTAGGCTTTATCGGTACTCAAGGGCGAGGTCAGGAGAGGTTAGGAGAGAAATTAGCCTATTAGATCAAGGTGACGAGTTTTTTTATGAAGCCAAGGCACGCGACGGCTCTCGGCTGTAGCCATTTATATCCGGTATTGTGTACCAAGACCCAAGTTGAGAAAAAAGGACACTTATTTACATCAGCCTACGGTTTAGATTTTCAGCACTAAAAAGTCATTCAATACTTTAAGTCTTCAGACATAAAACATTTATACCGTTTATGTTTAAGGTGGCAATCCTGTTAGCAGATGCAAGACTATACTTTTCACTTGCAATCTATATTTCCAAGCCCTTCGAACTAAGAGCCAGTGGTATTAGCAACGCGGTCCTAGCTTGATTGGGTGTTGTGAGTCACATGCTTTTGTATTCTTGTTCACTTCTTTTCATTCATTTGCGTGTGTGTGTGTGTGTGTGTGTGTGTGTGTGTGTGTGTGTGTGTGTGTGTGTGTGTGTGTGTGTGTGTGTGTGTGTGTGTGTGTGTGCGTGCGTGCTTGCAAGTGCGCTTACGGGTGTATGTTTTATTTCGTTGTGCGCGCGCGCGCGCGAGTGGATGGGTGGGTGGCTGTGGATGGAGACTCTTTAGTGGAATGTTTTGATGATTTACGATTGTTTTATGCACATAAAATGCCCCCCCCCCCCCCCCCCCCCCCCCCCCCCCCTACCCCGCCGCCCCGCCCCCCAGCCCCCCGAACCTCCACCTCCCTCTTTGACATGGGCAGACGGGCTATTTCAATAAACCATTCATTTGTTCGTTCGCTCGTTAAAAAAAGTCTTCAAACATTGCAGGTCCTGTCTCAGGACTTCCAGATCGAAACATAATGCCCGAACAATTGATCACAGATCTAAACATAATGCCCGAACAATTGATCACATATCTAAACATAACGGCTCAAAAATTGATCACAGATCTAAACATAACGGCTCAACAATTGATCACAGACCTAAACATAACGGCTCAACAATTGATCACAGATCTAAGCATAACGCTTCAGTCATTGATCGCTTAATGCACTTCGACCGAACTACACTTCGTAGAAAATTGCATCCATTTATTGGATCCAAGCACTAGTAATTACCGTTGAGGCTTTTTTCCAGATCTAAAACTTTCATGCATCCGTTATGATCCATGGTTCAAGGGCAGAGCATTTGTACTTGCAGAGTTACTTTTCTTTGCAAAGTACTCTCAAACTGTCTAAATTCAGCATTTCAGAATGCCGGTGGTCACTGATGAGCCACTCAGGTAGCGTGACACGTGTCAGACCTAGGCAACCGACATAATAATGGTCCCCACCAGGATCAGATCTTTGATAACCCCTCTGCTCTCTGCTTAGCCCCGTGGACCAAAATCGGATTCAGCTCCGGGTTTGACTGGTGCACCCAAAATGTTCTTTATGAAGTGAATGGGACACCCCATCCCACCCCACCCCACCCAACCCATCCACCCGCCATTAGGCCTGAAAGCTGCCACTATGCCAGTCTGAGAGCTGCCATTATGCCAGAGGGAGATCTGCCATTATGCCTGAGTGAGATCTGCCATTATGCCTGAGATCTGCCATTATGCCTGAGTGAGAGCTGCCATTATGCCTGAGTGAGAGCTGCCATTATGCCTGAGATCTGCCATTATGCCTGAGAGAGATCTGCCATTATGCCTGAGAGAGATCTGCCATTATGCCTGAGTGAGAGCTGCCATTATGCCTGAGATCTGCCATTATGCCTGAGAGAGATCTGCCATTATGCCTGAGTGAGAGCTGCCATTATGCCTGAGAGAGATCTGCCATTATGCCTGAGAGAGATCTGCCATTATGCCTGAGATCTGCCATTGTGCCTGAGAGAGATCTGCCATTATGCCTGAGAGAGATCTGCCATTATGCCTGAGAGAGATCTGCCATTATGCCTGAGTGAGAGCTGCCATTATGCCTGAGAGAGATCTGCCATTATGCCTGAGAGAGAGCTGCCATTGTGTGTCATTAGTGCCGTGATCAACACGGTCGGCATGAGTGGCAAAAGCACTGAGTTAGCACAGGGAGAAAGGCACCAATTACGTCACGAGCCAGTCTTTTTCTGCTCTTCGTAGGTAAAGATCGAACCAAAATGGATGAGCCCTGAGGAGTTTAAGTTCGAAACAAACAAACAAACAAACAAAAACCCGTATAAATGTTTATAGAACAACCGCATGGGAATCAAAAAGAGGTGCACATGTTCTACGTTTTCAAACCAACTTGCCTCTTCACTTCGATCCACGCTGAGCACATTCAAGCAATATCAACTTGCAGATGAAATTCAGTGTTTGTTTCTATGTCTCGTTGAATGACGCTGAAAAATTCATGTCTTGTTTCTGTTATGTTTCAGTTCGCAGCACAGGAAAATTCTTGTTTTGTTTTTATTATGTTTCATTTCACAGCACAATGAAAAATTCATGTTTTGCTTTTATGTTCCATTTGAAAGTACAATGAAAAAAAATCTTGTTTTTATTATGTTTCATTTCGCGGCACACTACAAACAATTATTGTAATGACTAGCGTCCTAATGTTGGAATAAAAATTGGCAATATTTTATGTTTGTTGTAATCTGGCCACACTTTTTCCTTTACCCCACGACCTTCACTGGCTACCAATTAACAGGCGGAATCAATACAAAATAGCTCCCATGTACTTCCACATTGTCTCTGGTAGAGTTCCTGCAGATTCCTCTGAGTTGCTCCATCTCTACTCTCACTCTCACTCTCTTCACTCAGCCTCGGATACTCGGATCTTCTGTGCTCCAAGGATGGGCAGGAGCACCCAAGGGGAGAGTTCATTTCAATGCATCGGACCTGTAATCTGGAACTCTCTTCCCTCTCTTCTTTTAAACCAAAACTGAAAACCTAGTTCTTCTCTGCATACTGATTTGTCGTTCACGCGCGCGCGCGTCCGTTCATGCGTGCGAACGTGCATGTGTGTATGCATATATATATATATATATATATATATATATATATATATATTATATATATATATATATATATATATATATGTGTTTGTGTGTGTGTGTGTGTGTGTTATATGGGGGGGGGTGATATGCAGTAGGGGTGTGCATGTAGGTCTATGAGATGAGGCGTCCATATGTCTATGTATATTCAGCTCTATGATTATGTGGGCCCATATTTATTATTATTATTATTATTATTATTATTATTATTATTATTAATGCAACGATGGGTTGGTCTGATATCACAACCACTGACATTCAAGTGACTGCAACACATACTTCACATGACCCGGTTTCGTTACGAAACGTGATATGGGTCCCATAGGGGATAAAATTGCATTACATTTACAACGGGGAAAATACACACTAATTGGTCAAAGAATCCTTGCTTCTATCGATCGGTAAGCGAAAACCTGTTTACTACACGAAAACAGCCTAAAAACAGGCAGGTAGCTGATACTACATGAAAAGAAACACCCAGAAAAAAAGCCCCAAAGCGGTTAGCTATTCTTAAAAATACCTGCTCCTAAACATCCAAGAAGCTGTTGACTACATGGGTTAGTTAGTGAGTTGGTGCTTAGAGCCGAGCCAGCAACGCAGGGATGTATCAGGACTATTTACTACATGAAAATGCAGTCCGCAAATGGCCATTAATCTGTTTAATTGGTACGTGAAAATGGACGCCACAAAACTCAAGAAGTTGTTTACAATATGAGAATACACACCCACAGGCAGTCAAAAGATACTTGTTACATTAGAATACACTTTCCACAACAATCAAGTTGTTTAGAACATGAGAATACACGCCCGAAGCAGTCAAAAGATACTTGCTACATGAGAATACATTATCCAAAGCAGTCAAGAAGCGCCTTACTGTATCAAAATTCACGCTAAACGTTCCAAGCTCCAAAAGCGAGTCGGAAAAAAGGAGGTCGATGCCAGTTTAGAGAACGCCCTTCGTGAACGTTATTATTGTTGTCGTGTCGACAGACATACTGGCGGAAACCGGAATCCTAAGAGGTGGGGAAGATTGTGTGTGTGTGCGTGCGTGCGTGCGTGCGTGTGTGTGTGTGTGTGTGTGCGTGCGTGTGTGCATGTGCGTGTGTCTGTGTGTGCGTGTGGAGGGGGTGGGGGGTGGGGGTGGAGAGAGAGAGAGAGAGAGAGAGAGAGAGAGAGAGAGAGAGAGAGAGAGAGAGAGACAGAGACAGAGACAGAGACAGAGACAGAGACAGAGACAGAGACAGAGAGACAGAGACAGACAGAGACAGACAGAGACAGAGACAGACAGACAGACAGACGGACAGAGAGACAGAGACAGACAGACAGAGAAGCCCAGACAGACAGACACAGACGGAAAGACACAGAGACAGAAAGAGAAAACAGACAGAGTCAGACAGAAAGAGAAAACAGACAGAGAGTCAGACAGACAGACAACACAGACAGAGACAGAGGGAGATAAAGAGTGACCCAACGCCACACTTACCCCCAGCAGAACGAGGGAGAGAGGGAATGGGAAACTCTACCTAATGATTTACTAATGCTAAGACTTAGATCTTTGCTGTTGTATTTGTGCGACGTTTGTCGAGCGTGAATTAGCTCCCTTGTTTGCCGATCATACCTAACACTACTATGTCGCCGCCACAATGTTTCTGCAGTGACACGGGCTGCGATCAGACCCATGTAAAAAACGTTTTATTCATTGTGAGGGGCTAAGTCACAAAACGATATCCATTACCTCAACTTCTGAAAAGAGCAGGGAGCCCGAGAGAGGAATCGAACCCCTCTGCTGAAAGCCCGTGACTGTTAACGGTTTTATGTCCATTTCGATACACGGAGAAGGTCAGAGTTTAGAGTATCTAGCTGCCATTGAGGGTGCGGTCTACGCTCTCTCTCTCTCTCTCTCTCTCTCTCTCTCTCTCTCCTCTCTCTTCTCTCTCCTCTCTCACACACACACACACACACACACACTCTCTCCTCTCTCTCTCTCTCTCTCCTCACCACCCCACACACACACTCCTCTCTCCTCTCCTTCTCTCACCGCACACACACACCACACACACGACACACAAACAGCACGACGCAACG
Organism: Alviniconcha marisindica; assembly: GCA_018857735.1. Taxonomy (NCBI): domain Eukaryota; kingdom Metazoa; phylum Mollusca; class Gastropoda; family Provannidae; genus Alviniconcha; species Alviniconcha marisindica. Next base: position 31,911 of record JABMCL010000491.1, read on the forward strand.
CACGCACGCAAGACGCAGACGCACGACAGAGAGAGAGAGAGAGAGAGAGAGAGAGAGAGAGAGAAGAGACGAGACAGAAGACAGAGACAGAGACAGAGACAGACAGACAGACAGACAGACAGACAGAGACAGAGAGAGGGAGACAGAGAGAGAGAGACAGACAGACAGACAACCAGACAGACAGAGAGAGCAGAGAGACAAAGACAGACAGACAGACAACCCAGACAGACAAACAGACAGACAGTGACAGACAGAGAGACAGAGATACAGGGAAAGAGAGAGAGGCAGAGGGAGAGAGACAGAGACAGATACATAATGACAAGGTTTTGATCGGGTATTTCAGACACAGACAGAGACAGACAGAGAGTTTCTGAAAGCGTAGCGTGCTGCTCTGCTGTGCATTGCTCTCTTCCAAGTGCTGCTGTGATCTCTTTAGCTGTTCCAGTTCTTTATATTTATGGCTGGTCTGACGATGGTCGCATAGGTATATAAATATATACAGCACATGAGACATTGGATGTCTGTCAGAGCTCAGGAGCTGTGTGAAAGTTGAGGTGGATGTCTTGGGCTCACGTCCCTAACAAACCTAC